>CM053594.1:288313898-288325456 GCA_028646575.1 Pseudocheirus occidentalis | reverse complement strand
TGTGAACTGTTGAAACTGTGAACATTGTACTGAATAAAGATTTGTAATGGAATAAACAGAGTGTTCACTAATACTGTGTAATCCGAATCTTAAAAGCTCCTCACAGTAGCATTCTCTCAGAAATCTACTGCTGATTGGCTTTACATCATTCATCTATCAATCCAACTTCACTATTCTTTGAATTCTTTTTGTGCAGTGATCTCCATCTCTTAGTCACCTCTTATGTGCCAAGCCCTGTGATGGCTGATGACAACACAAAGATTAAACCTAAACCTCCCCAAGGATATTGGTGACCAGTCCAAGTAAGAGAATCATCTTCTGGCACATAGGGAAATATGTCACAAGGAGACAAATGGGCATCCCTGAGAAGCCATTATAAAGTACATGGAAAGCCCATGGTTTTCTGGGTTCACAACCAATGAGTCGTTGGCCTGGGGGGAGATTTTTGTGATTCAGGGGAAGGAGCATTGTATTAAAGATTCATAGCTGGAAGAGATCCTGGAGGTCATTGCTTGACCCCTTCATTTTACAGAGTAGTGACGTGGGTTGCCCGAGATCACACAAGTAGAAAGTGGAAGGACCAGCATTTGGACCCAGGTCCTTCGATTCCAAATCTCTTGCTTTTCCCACTGTATTTTCTATCCTGCTAGTCTATTCTCAGCCTCCAGGGTCCAAGACAGGATGGGCTCTATGAAAAAGGTCCAGAGTAGGTGGTGAAATGTTGTGAATGGACCAGTTTGGCTGAAACATAGAGGAGATGGAAGAGAATTATATTCAGTGTCTAGAAAGTTGTGTTGGAGCCAGTTTGTGGAGGATTTTAAATGGTGAGCTAAGGAATTTTTACTGTGTGCTAAAGGTTCCCTTCCTTCCAAATGATTCATTCAACCATCAGTCAATGAGCAAGCTCTTATTAGGGGCCTACTATGTGTCAGGCACCAAAGTGGCTGCTGAGGCTATTAGGGCAAAGATCAAAATGCTCCCAATCACAGACAGTGAGGGAGAGAACATGTGTTGTCCACATATAAGCACATACAGAATAAACAGAAATAAACTCCACTGTATTAAAGTACGAGGTAGTTAGGGAGAAAAGGCACTAGCAGTTGAGGGGAGCAGGAAAGATATCCTGTGGATTCTGGAAGCAAGTGAGGGATCTGCAGAGGAAGGGACAAGGCACAGGATGGGGGCAGGGTAAAAGAGCCATGGGATAGAAACAGAGAGGAGCGGTTTGGCTGGATTGAAGAGTGGGGAAGAGGCAGAGTGTCCAATGGGCTGGAAAGGTAGACTGAGGCCAGGCTCTGCAGGGCTTTATAAGACAAGCAGAGGAGATTTTTTCTGATGTAAGAGAGCACCATCAGTTACAGAATAGTTGAGTGACATGATCCTTATCTGTACCTAAGGAAAATCACCTTTGCACTTGTGTGCCAAAGCTTGAAGTGGAAGGGGATGATGCTGGAAGATCATAATTAGGAGACCATTGAAATAATCTGGGTAAGATGTGATAATGACCCATGTGAAGGGACAGAAGGGACCAGATTTAGGAGATGTTGGGGAGGTAGAAATAACAAACCTTGGCACCAGATTGGATATGGGAGTCAGTCAATTAATCTACAAACATTTATGAAGTGCCTGCTATATGGCAGGCAATGTACTAAGTACAGGGATGAAAATGACTGAGGGGTCAAGGATGACTGTGAAGTTACCACCTTAGTGGAATGAAAAGAAGGCGATCTCCATGACAGAAACGGGCAGGTTCCACCCAGAAATCAAGTTTGGGTCCCTTTACTCAGAAGAACATTGGGCCTGAGCCTAGAGACTCACAGGGGACAAGAAGCAAGATGCAGAGGCCAGGTTGATGCTGATAGAATGAGGCTGATGGATGTTCAGGAGTTTCAGGTAACCAGGAGGGCTCTGGGCTTTGAGCCAGAGAAGGATAAGATCAAAAAGATGAAACCTTACATTGAAAAATTCAGAGCGGGAAAAGAACATGGTCAGATGGAAGCTTAGGGAGATAATTCTGGCGGCACTGAAGAGGATTGAGAGAGTTTGGAAGTAAAGAGATCAATTTGAAAGCTACCTGGATAATGTCAATGAGAGATGGCAAGTGCCTGCATTAGGCAGTGACCCAGTGCATAGAGAGAAGAGAAGGAGGGGGCCGTTATGGGTGGGGAAGTGACGAATACTAGCTTTAAGGTTCATAAAGAGCGGTGCAGAAATCATCAGACTTCATTTGTCAGTACAGAACTGACAAGCTGTGGCAGTGATTGGAAGGGAGAGCCTGAGGGTGAGGGAAGAATTGAAGGGAGGGACTGATGGGATAGTGGTGCCCTTGCCAGAAAGACAAGTTGGGAGGAAGAGTGGGCTTAGGGGGAATGTTTACCTGGCTCCCCATAACCTACCCAGCACGCAGGTAGGCAGACGTGTTGACTCAGACGCTACTGGGGTATAAAAAGGTACCATCCAGAACGGTTTTAGTCGTCCTCTCCTCCCCTCAAAAATCCACACTTGTCATATCTATGCCAATAGATGCCACATTCATGTTGACTTCTGAGGCCACACATTAAGTGCTGCAGTTGCTGTCAAGTTACAGGAGTTTTTACATCTTGAAATCCATTCTGCACATTTCTGGATATCACCATCAAGTGGAACTGCTAAATACAGACAGAACGAGAGTGGGTCCTTGGCAAGCCCTTGAGCACTTCCCTGGGTTCTGAGTAAGAAGAGAAAAAAGAGAATGGAGGGGAAGGGGGAGAGGGCAAGGGCTCCATCACCAGCTGCTGCCTTAGCTTGCCGGGGCTCTTGTTCTCCTCAGGTTTTCATGCGTCCTTGCTGTGATGACCCTTGTGCTTCCTGACAGCTGAAGGTCCAATATCTACCCCATAAACTCTCCAAAAATGCAAAATACAGGTGGCTGCCAATAATTCAAACAGAAGGTCCAATGTAGAAGTCCCCCAGGAGCAGCTGCGAAGCATCCAAGAATACTCCAGGCATCTTGAATTCTTCTTTCCACTGTTAATTTTGTGAGCCTACGTTCCAATTTGTCATTCTACATGACTCCACACAGGGATCCGTCCCACATAATAAATACAGAATCACAAGAAGGGACTTACTTGAGAGGCCAAGGAGTCCAGCCTATATCTGAACAGCCACTCATTGAGCAGGAATCCACACAAAGCATTCTAGGAGGGCAATGCTCACCCCCAGCCCCCACTGGGTCCTGCCCTTGAGCTTGGTCACATCCCATTGACACAATTTCCATTTTTCGTACGCTTAGTGGTTTGAGTGTTCTCTTGCTCATCAGACTGGAGCCCACTGAAGGCAGGAACTGTTTCTGCTTTTGGTTAGCATGAACAGGACAGAGGCACAGTGCCTGGCACAGAGGATACACTTAATCAATGCTTGTTAGCTCAATGACAGACCTTTTGAGGCAAACTGTTCCCCCCTGAGGATTAGGAAGTTTTCCTGGTATTGTGCCAAAATTTCCTCCTTTATAAAACTCAGCACACCTCCCACGCCACCCTTGTTCTAGATTCTGCCATCTGGACCAATCAGAATCTAGTCTTTCCTGCCCAAGAATGTTATTCCGATATGGAAGGCCGACCCTCCGGTCAGTCTGCTTTATCTTAAGGCAATTAAACAATGTAATTGACTTGTTTGTGTACGCCTTGTGTCCTCCCCTAGAATGTAGGCTCCTTTAGGTCAAGAGCTGCTTCATGGGGCAGCTAGGTGGTGAAGCGAATAGAGCACCGGCCCTGGAGTCAGGAGGACCTGAGTTCAAATCCGGCCTCAGACACTTAACACAAAAACTAGCCGTGTGACCTTGGGCAAGTCACTTAACCCCAACTGCCCTCCAAAAGGCAAAAAAAAAAAAAAAAAAGAACTGCTTCATTAGGCCTTTGTACCCTCATCACCTGGCACAGTAACATTTAATAAATGTTCATGAGTTAACTGACGGATAATAATAGTTATTGACCCTGTCTTCTCATTGACCCAGAAGTGAACCATTTGACCAACTCACAGCTTTAATGGTTATGAACGCAATTTCTTGTCTGTATTAATGACATGGTGTGAATTTTTTAAGTTATAAAAGTCTCAGCAAGTGTCTTTCTATCAATTAGTTACAGAATAAAGAACCCTGCACCCCAGGCTTTGTAATAAATACATTACAGTGGGTGTGATGGAAAGAAATGCATTCAATAAAATCACGGTTGGGCAATTTCTTCTCAACATCTTGAATACTGATTAACTAGGGTCTGGATACATATTAACAGTAGGCATGATAGCCCTGACCCTGGCCCCTTTATATTGGACTAATTTCATATTCAACCTGTTCTTGGGGGGGGGGGAGTCAGTCACGGCCCACTTTTCAGGGGGTGACTTGTTGCTTCCTGCCAAAGAATGGACTGAACTGAGAGTCAACAGATCTGGGTTCCAGGTCTTATTCTTAGGCTGGCTGACCAGCTGCATGTCCTCAGGTGAGTCAAGCAACTTCTCTGTTTTGTGGCTTTAGCTTTACTTTCTCCTACCATTACCCTTCCCTCCCTAGAGGAAAGTCCCTCCAGGGACAATTAGCAAATCTGCAGTTCATCATCGAGAGGGGCCAGCTTTTCATTATTGACTGATTCTTCCAAGCTCTTTCCCTCTGCTTCCTCATCTATCAAATGAGGAATTGGACTGGAGTAGCTCAAACCTTTAGTGTTATTGTCACCTTCTCTAAGTAACAGTAACTGATTTCAGGCCTTGAGTCATCCACTCCCACAAGGCACAGAGGGAGAGATAACAAAGACCGCCCATCTCTACTCCCAAGATATGCGAAGGGAAAATAGTGGCTCTTTCCATCTTCTGGGGTTTCAGAAGCCCAGCCCTCTCTGAAAAGCTCTGCATCCCTGGCCAACCTCGCCAGGCTTGGGACCAGCACTTAGCTGTGGAGCGGGAAGGATCCCCAGATGATCTCGCCTAAACTCTTCACTTTTCACACCAGTCAGTGAAGCCCAGGAAGATAAAGAGACCCACACAGAGTCACACAGGTACTCAGTGTCAGAGGCATAGTTTGAGCCCGTTTCCTCTGACTCCAATGTACCAGGATGCCTCAATTGCTTCATGTCCTCTAGCCCGGACCCATCAGACCAAGAAGAGGAGATTTTGGTTTTTGATCCTCCCTGCCACTCACAGTTGTTCTTCGGCCAGCTTTGCTCAGGAGCCCCTCCACTCATGCTCTGCATTTTGCTCTCTCCATTTATATGACCTGTTCTGATGTCCAAATAAATATATCTTTTTTCCCCCTGGATCGGTTCAATATTGGGGTCACAATTTTCCTCTGCTACCCAAAACCTGTCCTTAAAAACAAAGACTTTAATGTGTGTTGTTGTCTTTCAGCTCATCCTCCAGCCTGTCCTCCTCAGCTCTTGTCACTTTTTCCCAACTGGGGGAGTCAGGACCTTGATCACCCATAGCTTCGGTGCCCAAGCGATCCAGAGCTCAGAGACATCTCTGACTCCAAACTGCCTGCCTGCCTTCTCCACCTATTTGTCACTCCCACTGTGACCTGTAGTCTCCCATCCCTCTTTATTTTCACAGTGGATCAAGCAAGGACTTGGAATCCGGAAGGCTCATCTTCCAGAGCTCAAATCTGGCCTCGGACCCTTAGCTGTGTCTTAGCAAGTCACTTAACCCTATGAGCCTCAGCTTCCTGATCTGCAAAATAATCTGAAAAGGATAATGGTAAACCAAGGAAACCAGGAGGAGACAATGAGAGAAAGAATTCTAGGCAGAAGGGACAGGCGGTGGAAAGCGAATAGTCAGGAAATGAAGTGTTGCCTTGGAGCAGCAGCAGGAAGACCAGTGCTGGGCAACCATGGTGCTCATGGGAGGGAGAAAAACATAGGCAGATGGGAAAGCTATGAAGGGGCAGAGGGGTGCATGGGAGTGAAGCTCCTTTACGGTCATTTCTATCAACAAAAATGCTCTTTCTGGCATTGACCCATTTGCCAGGACCCACTTCCTCTGGAAGTGGAGGAAGGCAATCAAGAAGCCAACGGTTCAGGGAAACAGTAGAGGGAACTGAGGCTGCTTAGTCTGCAGCAGAGAAGAGCGAGACAAGACATTAGGGACGCTGAAAACCCTCCAACCCCACTCCCGTCTCCCTTTCCGGGCTTACGTCAGATCGTTGCCCAACTAAACTTTGGGCAGCATGCTGTAAGGGATGTTACATGTTCTTCTGTCTCTGCACAAGTGATTTCTCATGCTTGGAATGCCTTGCCTTCCTTATTCCTCCTCTTTCCATCCCTGGATTCCTTGGAAGCATAGCCCAGGTCCTGTCTCTGACAATAGGCTTCTCCTGTCTGTTCTTGGAGCCCGGCCCCCATCCCATGATTCTTGATGGTCTCTCCAGTTGACATCACTTTACATACATACATCATACACATGTGCATATATACATGCATACATACACACACGCATATATACACGCATGGATGCATGCATGATTGACCTTCCCCTGGCCAAATGTAGGCTGCTGGAAGGCAGAGACAGTTCCCTTTTTGTCTTTTTATTCCCTGTGCCTAGGACAGTGCCTGGTATCCAATTTAATAAGTGCTTGTTGAATTCAGTTGGATTGGATGGGATTGAATTGAAATATTTGGAATGTCACCTTGTAGAAGAGATGAGAGATTTGTTTCATGATGCTCCAGAGCAGAAAACAAGGGCCACTGGGGTGAAATGATGGGAGGCCAAGGTCAGCTTGATTTAAAGAAGGTCCTAAGTGCAACTGTCTACAATGAAACACTACCCCTTCTGTGGTAGTGAGCCCCCTGTTATGCAGACAGAGGCTAGATAATCCTCTGTCAGAAGGGGTTCCTGCAGTACCAGGGGGAAGGGGGAGTGCCTCACTTCTAAGGGACTTTCCCCCGTACATGCTTACATAAGAGTATTTTCTTCAAAGCACAACATAGATGTCTTGTACTGCCACTTAGAAAGGTGGCTCTCATCTGTGCCTCCCCTCCACTACGGAGAACAAAAGACCGGTGACCGGGTAGCAAATATCAGCAGTTGTCCAACATGGTCCAGTGGACAGGATGCTAGCCTTGGCCTCAAGAAGAGGCCACTTCTGAAGATGTGTGGCCCTGGGCTTTCTAAACCCCTTAACTGTAAAAAGGGGTTAGCCTTTTTCTCACGGAGGCTCAAAATAATGTCTGGTCAGCACTTGGAACATTTTAAAGGATTACATACATAAGCATCAGCTTTTATTATTGTGCCCTGGATGCTTGGGTCTGAGCCCTCCACACATGGCCTGGGGAGCAGGGATCCTCTGGGACATAAGGCCAGGGGGCAAGTCTAATGGTAGTAGAGGACGCATCACCAGCCCAGGAGTGTTACCTTTCCACAACGTTCAGAAGAACAGGAACAAGAAAGAGGGAGGAAGAGCTGCAAAGTCTTGTGGTGAGACCAGTTTCCTTTGTCTCAATGTCTTCTCTCCCATGCTCTAGCAGGGTATGAAGATGGCCAGAAAAGGCAGTGTTGGGGTCTGGGTTTGGTTACAGACGAGGCAGACTCACCAGTGGGTAACCAGAGGACATGCAGGGCAGTTCTGCAGTGAGCTATGATCTCATGCCTAGGTTCCCATCCCATTTGTGATAGACTCCCCGTGGGACCTGAAGCTCCCCTCTGACTCTCCCTAGACCCCCTTTCCTTCTCTGCCAGATGAGGTTATTGGATGAGATGTCTCAGAGGTCCCACCCACCTCCAGCTCTAGGGCCCTGTACTCCAAATCACATAGACTTTCATTGAGACCAAAATAGTGGGCTACCATGTGTTCAAAGAGAAGCCTCAGTTAGGGTATAGTGTGATGGTGTGAAAGGGAGGTTCAGGTGAACAATGGGAGGAAACAGGGAAGAGGGAGAGAAGGCTTTTAGCTGAGGGGGCTGATTAAGGAATCTGTTGTTGGTGTCTCTCTTACTGCTAAAGCAGACCTGGAATGGGATTGCTACGAAGATCTCCCAGAGGAGGAGATGCCCTCTACCAATGAACCTCACCACCCTCTGCAAATTTAATCATTTTTAGGAACTTCCCAGCACTGTGGAAGGTTAATTCCCTTGTTCAGAGTCACACATTCAAAGTATGTTCAAAGCAGTTTGTGAACCCAGGTCCTCGTGACTCGGAGGCCAGCTTCCTACCTTCTGAACTTCTCATCGCTACCACTGTTTGCATCGATGCTTCCACGCCCGGTCAATGATGCAAAAGCCTCTTCTTGGTCCAACCCAAGCAGTTGTTCCATGTTTAGGCAAGTGCAACCTCCGAATCTTTGTGCCTCCCTATGTTTAAGTGATTGCAGACTACCAGAAGACGCAGGATGTAAATCATTAAACTTCAAAGCAAAATCATTCTCTGTTCACTCAGTCAGAATGACCACAGACTACACACTCATGAACGAGAACAGAACCACCATGGGGAGAGCGGCAGAGAGAAACCATGAAACATTGGGGCAACAGGAGCCCAGGTAACCATGGCAACAGCCGCACTCTCGGGGTCTCTAGGTTAAAGAGATGCTTCTTGTTGTTGGGTGTTGGCTTTTTTTTTTTGACAAAAAAGAAATCTATAGTCTTGTTCTCCTCTGCCAGTTAAGAGCACAATTATAGTGAATAGAAACTGGGCCTTGGGTAAGGAAGATTGAGGCTCGAATCCTGCCTTTAATGCTCATTACTTACGTGATTATTGATGCCGGTTAATAGAGCCTCAGCTTCCTCCTCTGTGAAACGAGAGAATTGAACTAACTATTCATAAATTCTTGGGGAGTGGGATAAACATTGGGGGGGGGCTCTTCAGACCCTTTTTCTATTGTACAGATATCCACGGGCTGTGCTTCCATTCCCCTTCTCTGAGCTCACCACCGTCCCTTCCTCTTTGGGATCATTCATCCCCTATGGCCTTCAAAGCTACTTGGAAAGTCAACTGCAGAGCTGGGCTTTGAGCTGGGCCTCCAGAGCTAGTGCTACCGCCAGTGGCTCGTGGTGCCTTGTGGAATCTCCCAGGCAGAGCTGAGAGGGGCCTTGGATTTCATTGACCCAAATCCCCTCATTTCACAGACAACAAAATTGAAGCTCAGTTGACTTGCTTGAGGTTGCGTAAGTATCGTGATCAGATCTGCTGTTCAAGGTCTCCTGATCGCAAATGCAGCTTTCTTTATTACATTGATTGCCTTTTATCACATATAAAATTTTGTGTCAGTAACAAGGAAAATCCATAGAAAATGTCAAGTTATCAGTGGGTAAATTTACAAGGAACTTCACTTATTCCCCAAACATCAAGTTCTTGATCAAAAGGAAGTCCATTTAAATCTTTCATAAACAATTTCTGTGTGTCAGGCATTGTGTGAATTGCTGAGGCCACAAAAGTGGAAAATGCCATTGAGATTAATCAGAGCCTGGATCATTCCTGCATGGTAATCAATCAATTGATCAATCGCCAGATAGCTGCTGAGCATATGCTGGCGAAGGACTGTGCTAAGAGCTGAAGACGGGCATGCCCAGTGTTTCTGCAGCCAGCTCGGCCAGGTTTGCCAAGTGTTTTACTATCTCACCTTCATGAGCTGATCCTGAAACAAATCTGCAGTGATGCACATGCTGCCATTTTACAAATGAGGAAGTGAGAAATACAGCAGTTAAGTGATTTACCCAGGGTCAGTGTTTGAGGCAGGATTTGAACTCTTGTCTTCCTGATGCTATGTCCAGTGCCCTAATGGCACTGTGCTATGAAACCAGCCCTGCTCTCAAGAAACTTACATTATAATGGGAAAGAACACATTTACATAAAAAGCATATGCAAGACAGCGAAGTAAATAGAAGGCAAATAATTTATTGAAAATATCCTATCAATAGATAAAAGGCAGGGCCCACTTCCTGGTACGATGGAGTCAGGAAGACCTGAGTTCAAATCTAACCACAGACACTAGCTGTGTGTCCCTTGGGAAGTCAATTCGCCCAGTTTGCCTCGGTTTCCCCATCTGTCAAATGAGCTGGAGAAGTAAATGGCAAATCCCTCCAGGGTCTCTGCCAAGAAAACCCCAGACGAGGCCCTGGAGACGAATGAAAGAGCCAAACAGCAACACAATGAGGGTCAAGGTGAGAGCAGATGTCGCTGACAGCCGGGAAGGGGGGCAAAGGCCGCCTGCGCGCGGCAGGATCGGAGCCGAGTCCTGAAGGGAGCCTCCGCAGCGCAGGGATCCGAGTCGGGGCGCGCTATCGCCGAATGTCTTAGCCCCCTAATGTTTCCTAAGCGACAGACAGCCATTCTCTGCACTTCGACCCTGTCAGTGATGTGATCTTCCGTTGTCTCTGTTTTACAGGTAAGGGAAACTGAGGCGTCCCTATGATGAGATCGGGATTGACCCACGTGGAAATAACCTAAAGGCATGTCGCTTTTGGCTGTTCCCGCGGACATGTCTCTCTACCTGTCTCCCTGGCCCGAGTTTCCTCATCAATAAAAATGAGTAGTGCCTACCATGAACCAAAAGTGACTTCATTATCAATCCTTCTTCCTAGTAAAACAAATCAGTGTTGTGGTTAGAGCAGCGTCGGCGGGCAGGGTCCCAGAAAGGTCACACATTAAAAGCAAGAAACTTCGAGTTCTTCCCCGTGTATGTGGGAGGTCACAGAAAGACACAAAGTCCTCTGCATTTATCTATCATGCCTTAGGATGCTCAATTCAAAGACCTGGAGATGTTTAGACTGAAGAAGTGAAGACTGAGGGAACATGGGGAGGGGAAGGAAAGGGAGGAGGAGGAAGAGGGCATGCAGGCACGCTTGCTTACCCACCAAGCACTTGAAGAACCAAGTACATGGAAGAGGAAGGAGGTTCTTTCTGAAAGAGCAGAGCTAGGAACCTGGGAGGAGGTGCAAAGAGGAAGCTGTAGATTTGAAATCAATGTAAGGGAAAACAACGTCTCTCCCAACATTTAGACTGTTCAGAAGTGGGATGAGCAGCCTTGGGAGGTAGTGAGTTTCCCATCATGGAAATCTTGGAGCAGCAATGGAAGACCATTTATCAAGAATATTATAGAAGACATTCTTGGACAGCCGGGTTGGATTCAATGGCTGAGGAGCCACTTTGGGAATCCGTGAAACTGAGAGACTGGGGTTGGCTCCTCCCATTTCTTTTTTTTAAATGTGTTTTCTTGTTTACATCATTTTCATGACATTTTTGAATTACAAATTTTCTCCCCGTCTTTCCCCTGCCCCAACCCTAAAACAGCAATCCCACTGTAAAGCCCCTCCCCTGTTCTGCTCTCTTACTTGCTGGTAGGGCAGGGAGAGTCTCCCTATCCCAGCCCCTGTATATCTTAATTGCTAGTTGCAGGTATTGCAGAACTTTAAATTCTAAATTCTTTGGATTCCTCCCTTGTCCCCCACCCCCATTGGAAGGACAATCAATTCAATACAGGCTGTGGATGTGTGATTATACAGGACATCTTCATAGTGGACATATTGTGACAGTGATCATCTGTCTCTCCTTCCTATCCCTCACCTCTCTTGTTCTGTTCTCTACCCTGTCCCTGTCCCTTTACTGAA
>CM053594.1:288261881-288311881 GCA_028646575.1 Pseudocheirus occidentalis | reverse complement strand
AAGTTGCAGGTTACTTGAAGGACAATGGAAAAGCATGGTTGAAGTGAGGAGGCTGAGGCATATTACCAATGAAAATATGCACAGGTAAACAGCATAAAGTTATCATCAATGAAAGACATTGCCATAAAAAGGATGTGGGCTGCTCATGTGGTGAAAATGAGGGATAACTGACAGAAAATATGTATATTCCATTGATTTCCAAATGATATCAAGATAGAAAAAAGGAAGGTCACCAATACATTGGATGGTTTCCTAGAAGATGATTTTAGCCAAGATGTGGATGAAAGTTTCATAGAATGACACACATTTAGATCAATGAAATCAAAGATCCATTAAAACGTGAAACATAAGCTATTTTTAAGCAATTCATTGGGTAAAGTAGTTTGCACTCTTAAAAGTTCTTCCTATATACAGTTTGTTGTTTTACTATTCCTTTTAAATTCTAGTGATTTCTCTCTGTACGTTACTTCCAATTTGTCCCATATGTAACTAATTTGTCCATGACTGTTTGCATGGTATCTCTTTCATGGTGTCCAACAAGACCAGAGTCCGAGTCAACAAACATTTTAAGTGCCTGCTATGTGACACCGTGCTAAGCACTGAGGATACAAAGAAAAACAGAAGATAGTTCCTGCCTCCAAGAAGTTCACAGCCTAAAGGGGAAGACAATCCACAGAATGAAGCTGATTATTTAATGGGGAGTGATGAAGTCAGGAAACAGGGATAGGAAATGACCCAAGGAATTCAGAGCTTCAGAATTCATTTCAGTTTGCAGAATGATGAGTTTCTAGAGATAATGAAATCCAGAAAGCAGCGAGATGGGAAATGATAAGAATTCCCTGTTTGCCCTCCTTAAATGATGGAGTCAGAGAGAAGTTCTCCAAATTCTCCTCTCTGCCCTCTCCAATCATGGGAAGGTAGGAGCCCTGAGTCAGGAGATGATGAGGAGCTGAGGGTTTCACAGCTAATTTAATTATATAGAATAATGAATTTCTGGAGTTGATGAAATCCAGGAAAACAGCCAGTTTGGAAATGGTGGTAATAGGGTCTGTTTTTTTTTAACCTTTCTTTGTATTCTCAATGCTTAGCACAATACTTGATATATAGTACATACTTAATAAATGAATGCTTGTTGACTGATTTACTGACTGACTTATTAAACTCAATGAGGTAAGCAGGAAGATACTGTTATGACCATTTGACAGTTGAAGAAACTGAATCACCACATGGGTTGAGATGACCAAGGTCACATGTAATTTCAGTAACATATTTGGGTCTAGAACTCAAATATCTTAATTCCGAATCTAGATCCTATGTTCTCTATATGAAAATTGACAATTTTTCCCTATATGTATAGAAATAAAGTAAGTATTTCAGGGAATAACTTGGTAACATTTATCCTAAAGTCCTAGGCTCACAGAATTTAGAGAAGAATGGAATCTGGGGACTTACTTAGCACAACTTTTTTTTATAAACAAAAAAACTACATTTTCTTTCAATATTTTTATACTCAGTAGTCTAATATGTCACTAATGATGATTATAACTATTCAAAAATGAAAATAATGACTCTTTGGGATTATATTGAAAGTTGTTGAAAATGAAAGAAATGTTTGTTTAAAATCAAGATATCATGGGGTCTCATATTAAGTAATACTTGAATATAGCCTCCTAAGTTGTCTCACCTCCATTCTCCTTCCCCTCCAAACCATGCCATGAAGGACTGTAAAATTAATGTTCCTAAACACATTGGATTTCTTCTGTTTATAGTTTAAAGGAACTCCTTGACTGGCATTTAAGGCTATCCACAATAGGATTCTGACCTAGCTCTCTATCTATGACTACTTAACGGGAATGATTCATTCGAATTAGCTGACCTTGCTACTCCCCCTCCTTACCCCCGCCAAAAAAGCTGGCAATTGCTTAACTGTTCATATGTCCCATGGTAAATGCATTCTAAAGATAATTCCAAGAGGATGGATTTACAAAAAGGTTTCTAGAAATGAGGCATAATTGGAATAAGTGGATGACCTTCCAAGGTTACTACCTTGAAGGGAAAACATTTGTGTTGTATAGATAAACTCTGGATTATTCATTGAATAGTAAATCCGGATTATTTCAAGTCTTAGCTCTTAGGGCCTCATATACAAATACTTTATATATGTATATATATACACACACATATGTACACACACATACACACACACACACGCGCGCGCACATACAGACACATATACATATACACATATTTGCTCTTCCTCTTTTTCTCCTTCTTGTCCCCTTTCTCCTTCCTCTTTCAAACATTTGGCTAGACTCCAAAGTGTGAGGTTGGGAGATAGCCTTCAACTCCTGGTTGCTCTGAGTGTTCAATCATTGGAATCGCTTTTGAATAAATATGGACTATATGCTCCACCCATTATCATTTGTTCCACATCCCTTTCCATGCCTGTCCACACTGGTTTTCATGGATTACCGGCAGTGCCACACTCCACAGTGCAGATGTGCACGAAGATGACATCTAACACACATATACAGTCCTGATGTGAATAAAAATACTCAGATGTTGTTCAGTGTTCAAACAAGCCTTTCTTTTTTACATAATTTTGCTCTTGTGAAAGTGTAAATATATGGAGAGGGAATGTGGAGTACTTATTTCTTCCTTTCTTTCTCTAAAGTCAATTTATCATGTTAGAAAGTTGCTAGCTTGGCAGGGTTAGAATGTAAAGTTAATATCTGGAAAAAAGAATATAGTTGGCAGCATCTCATATACCCTCCTGACAATGAGGTTCTTGCTCCAATAATGAAGGTTCCAGCGTCAATTATTGTAGTTCTATTAAATGGTAGGCTCTGGCTGCCCATTTGTCTGGGCTCATGCCACTGGGAAGTAGCCAGGTGGAAGAGTGAGTAGAGCACTGAATCTATAGTCAGGAAAGACCTGAGTTCAAATCTGTACTCAGAAACTTACTGGTTGTATGATACTGGGGAAGTCACTCAACTGTTGCCTGCCAATTTTTTCTCAACTATACAAAGGGAATGATAGCAGTGCCCACCATCTGCTGTGAGGGTCAGATGAGATGAGACTTGTGAGATACGTAGCACAGTGGCTAGAGTATGGTAGGGGCTTAATGCATACTTATTTCGCACCCTATTTCTATTAGCCATTTATGCTCCCATTTCAGATTAATAAGATATATTTACAATGGTATGAAAGAAGATCCTTATACTCCTTCCTTCCTTCCTTCCTTCCTTTCTTCCTTTCTTCATTCCTTCCTTGCTTTCCTTCCTTCCTTCTTTCCTTCCTTCCTTCCTTCCTTCCTTCCTTTCTTCCTTCTTTTTCCTCTCCTCTTCTCCTCTTTCCTCTCCCTCTGTCCACATGGGTTATAAGGTTCTCTGCCCAAAGGAATGTAAATTTTGAGCAGGGCAACTTCACAAGACATCTTGGGGTTTCTAGGCTAGATTTCAGCATTGCTTTAAAACCACATCACTCTGACTTTCATTGATTGACCAACAGTAGGTTCAAGTCCAAGCCCAGCTTGGTCTTTATCTGGGCCCTGATGGCTCAGAGTTAAGGCAAATAACAATTGTTTCTGCTTTGGTTAGAAACCCTGAGGATCTTCCTCTCCCAGATAAATTTTTTTTTTTGACTAGACAAAAGAGGCCATTTTGCCTCATTTCTTATCTAGTCTTTAATCACCGAATGGGCATCACCTCAATCAAACTGAGACCTGGGAAAGACTTTAACTTAAAAAGGCCAAGGTCTCCCACTGCATCCAGGCCATCTACAGTCTCCTGATCTATATCTTGCCACTGGACTGAGATGGCGCCTCAGGAGAAAGTGAGATTGGTGACCTTGTACAGCTCTGTTCCATTTAAATCCAATTCATTTGCAAGTCAAGGCATCACCTTCCTGATGTCACAGTCACCTCTGAGAAAGAAGGACAAACAGCAGTAACACTTACAATATATACCATGTAAATACCCTCATTGCTATATCTGAATATGCAGTACTTAGCTGCAGTGTTACAAAATTGTCTGTGTTCTGCTTGATGTTTCTGAAATAAGGTATTCTAAAGATAGATTTTAATCTCCTTAAGTTCTATTTCAGGAGGAGGCCCAGCACAGTCTGCTCCCCACTTTCCACCAACTATACAGCTTTTGGACTTCTCCATCATGCCCTCTTGCCTTCTTCTCTGACCTGCTTTTCACCTTCCTTTTGTTTGCTGTCTTCGCCCATTAGACTGCAACCCCCTTGGATTCAGGGACTGTCTATTTATTGGTATTTCTATCCTTAGTTCTTAGCAGTTTCTGGTACATTGTAGGAACCTAATAAATGTGTATTGGTTGACTGATTTCCTCTTATACTAAGAATGTACAACCAAAGGAAACAAAATGAAAACAAAGCAAACGTATTGTTGAAATATGTAAAAAGTCAAGGGTGGCCCCACTTGGGTATTTGACCTTAGTGACTTACCCAAACTTCTTTATACTTTTTGACTAGAGGAGAAGGAAGCGTTAGCTTACAAAACCTGAAATCTTTGCCTACCGATTTGGAATCAAGATAATTTTCCTAGCCATTTTTCTTGGTGAGACTTTATATCGGAACTGAAGAATAGAAGTGCTGGAAGTTGGTTTGATCATGCATACTTCCTGGCCTCTCTCCACTGTGCAGACACAATACTTCAAAAGGATAAACACACTCTCTCTGAAAAACTAGGTGCCATTTAAAATGGCCTTTGAAAGGTAGATAGTATCACATTCTAGTCCTAAACATCACAGTAGCTTTTAAATGTCTTCACTATGTGTGAATAACTGTGTAGAGAAGACAACGTAAGAACACAAGGACAATATGTATACTGATAAGGTTTTTCGCACTATATAATGTAAATTCGTTGGGCAGAATTTAATAGTGTGTAAATCTATGGTTTGTGATTTGAGATTTGAGTTTTTATCATTATCTCAACAAAATCACTGTTTGAGGGACTTCTAAAAATCTTATCAGTTACCATGAACCTGAGGAGATCAATTTAAATAATCAGTGGTAACTCAGTGTAACTTTATTTCTTGTATAGAATACATGGCCCTTTTATGCAGAACACACTTTTGGGAAAAATCGGCAAATAATCAATAAGGATTTATTGAGTGTTTCCTATCTGCCAAACACTGGGCTAAGTAATTGGGGATACAAGGAAAGTTCAAAGCAAGCAAGCAAACAAACAAACAAACAAACAAATAAATAGTCCCTGCCCTCAAGGAATAAATATTCTAAAGGAGGAGACAATATATAAGTAACGAGGTCCAGCACAAGATTTATGCACAATAAATGGAAGATTGTTGTTCATCTTCTGTACTTCTCTCTAAGAAGACCAAAGACATAACCAGGGTCATGTCTTGACTTGCATGTGAATTGGTTGTAAATTAAGCAGAACTACCCAAAGTCATCAACCACAATCTCTTTTTGAGAGTCATCAAAATTCAGTGACAAGACAAAGGTTAAGATGACTATGACCCAGGATGCAGTGGGGGACCTTGGCCTTCCTAAATAAGGTCTTTCTTAAGTTACCGTCTGTCTGAATCCATGCCCATTCAATGACTAGAGTCTAGGTAAAATTGAGACAAAAGATGGATCAATTTACCACCCCAAAGATGTCACTCTGAAAGGGGAAGACCTTCAGACTTCTTGGTCAGAATAGAAAACAATTGCTATTTGCACTCATTCTAAGTCATCAGAACATAAACTATGAACCACCTAGGTTAGGGTTGGGCTATTATTGACCATTTAGTGAAAGCCAGAGTGATGTGAGTTTTAAGGTAATTCATTGGAAGATAATCTCAGGAGGGAAGACATGGGGGAGGGTAGTAATAGCATCTGAAAGACCTCCAGCAAAAGGTACATATCATTGTCAACTTCTGCTATAGTTCTTAATCAACTTGCATTGTAAAAACTTCCCATATGCTTTTATATAAGCGTTTATAATGCAATGCAAGAGATTTTGCAGTTTAGTGAATAAATGGTTAGCCAGGAAAACCTGTGTTCCAGTCCTGCCTCTGACTTATAATGACAATGTTACCATTTGACTTCACTTCTAGGGGGTGGGGGGGTGAGTGAGACAAAGAAAGAAAAAGAGAGAGAGAGAGAGAAAGAGCGGGTGGGGAGGAGAGAGAGAGAGAGATGGAAAGAAGATGCAACAGTTCAAGTTCATATATATGTACGCACGTGTCTACATGTATACCTATATACATACAAACATATGCATATATGTATTTGTGTGTACACACATGCACACACACACAATTAGAAACCATGAAGAAACCGAAATTAAAAGAAAAAAATGGAAAGAACTAGCTTGATCTTCAAAACGCCTGGCACATTGACAACTGAGCACAGGATATGTGAAGAGGTTTTATGCCTCTCTTTTGCTAAATCTGACAGCTCAAATGAGAATTCTGTTTGATGATTGCAGGCAAAGGGATTTCTTAGAGAAAACAAGTATTCAAGTTAAATTTAAATCACAAGTTGAATTTTTACATGATTCTTTCATTTTGTAAGATTCTAGAGGTTACTGGCATGACGATAAATCTATCAGTAGACCCACATTCCCATGGATCGTATAGCTATCATCAAATGCTTCCATTACTTTGTTAGCATGTAATGGAACTATCTACAGATTACCTCTGCTATGGAAACAGAAAGTGAAACTTACATGTGCCTAACCCAGTGGTTCAAGTTAATTAGACTATAATGTGCACATTTCAAATTGTATAAATTTTTTAATAATAATTATATGCTATGGAGACATCTATTAAAAGCCTAGAGTGATAATTTAAATGCAAAATTCCTGATAGAATTCTATTATATTTTTCATACTAAATTAACATTACAGGCTTGTAATGGGTACTTTAATTAGGCATTGATGTTATCAGCAATATTTGGCCAAATAAAATCTTCCACTGGGAAACATTCATTAAGTTTAATCTGTATCAGTCAATAGTAAGCCTTTTCGGAGCCTTGTGACTTCAAGGCAATAGCAAGGAGTTATCACCCTCGCAATAAATCTGGTATTCCCCACAAAATACTAAAATATGTGAGCATTAGGTATCTCTTATATTTCATCATTTTCAGACAAACTACAAATTGTTAGACATTAATTGCTGAGCAGTAGACCTCAGGATCCTTCTGGCATAGAAGCATTGTATTAAAAAACTGTATCAGTGCATTTTTTTTGCAATTAAAGTAAAAAGGGAACAGCATTGTTTTTCTGTGGCAGCAAAGAAGTAGAAATCAGGTAGATACTCATTATTTGGGAAGCTGTTGACCAATGTACATGAATGTAATTGGCTATTTCTGTGCTGTGAGAAATAATGAACATGATGAACAGAGAGAAGCATGGGAAGACTTAGATGAACTGATTCAAAAGGAAGGAAGTAGAAGCAGGAAAACAACATATTAAATGATGACAATGATGTAAATGGAAAAAAAAACCCCACCAAAACAATCAAAACTGAATGTTGCAGAATTATAATGACCAAACTTAACCCCAAAGAATGGATATTAAAAGATACCCCTTCCCTACAGTCTACTCTCATCCTCTTCAGAACAGTGGAACACCATACATAACTTTGGGCTCTTTTTAATGTGTTGCTTGATTTTGCTGAATGTTTTCTCTCTTCTTTTTTAGCCTACGCTATTAAGAATGGAACTTTATAAAGGGGAAAGGAGAAGGAGAGAAATGGGGAAATGTATGTCATGTAAAAACAACAAAAAGTATATTATTTTATATAATTTTTATTGTTTTTACATGCATTTATACGTAACATATATAAATATATGTAACAATTACATGTTTATATGCTTGTTTTATGTGTATGTATACACACATGTATACATGTACACACATATTTAACTTCTTTTGTTTTTATATCACCTATAATTCTCTGTATATCCTTCCCTCTCCCTTCCTCCTTATAGAGTTCCATTCTTTATAATATATAACATAATAATTATATTATATACTAAATATAATGTATACTAAAAAAGAAGATAAAAATTCAGCAAAATAAAGCAACACTTTGAAAAAGTTACACGAAATCTTCCTATATATGTGCACACATGTATATAATATTTATATTTAGTTATAGAATACTTATAAACGTACATCCACATCCACACAAGAAAGGGTGTGTACTCTTCTCATTCTACCCCCTTTCTTCAAGCAACTCCAAAATGGAAATCAGTGGTAGAGTGACCTTAGTACTGGTTGGTGGGGAAAGCAGAAGCAGAAGTGAATCACAGTGTTCCCTGATAGGCTGTTACAGAAAACAGTACACAAAGGGAGAAGTAGAAGCAGCCCTGATGTAAGCAATGGAGAGTAGGAGAAAAGAATTGGCAGAATTTGGGAATGGCCATTGTGCTACTCACCAGTGATTTTTCCATTAGCTTCTAAAGGAGGTTGCCAGCTCACAATGACGGCTCGCGGCTTCCCTTCCCTAGTAATGACTGTCAGATCCTTGGGTGCAGAAGTTGGAGCTGCAAAAGGAGATGGAAAGAAAGCTTAATCACTGAGAATGAAAGAAAACAAATACCCAGGGGATGTTCAATCATGATCTTGTTTTGCTAGTAGTTGGCCAAGTGCAATAGGCTTGCTTTGTTTTTATTTTCCTCCTTCCCTTCCTCATCCACTTCTCTGTCCCCCCGCGTCTGAATTTAAACCAAGGGAGAAGAAATATTCAGGGCATTCTATGGAAACCAAAAGTACTGGTCTTATGGAGTAGAGCAATAGTATTGAAGTATTTTTACTTGATTTCTATACTGAAAAATTGAAAACAGTTATAAGTAACTGCCTACCTACCTCTTTAACTAACTTTAGCATATGGATTGATTCATTGCTCTGTATTAAAAAAATGTTATCCATACTAATCTACCTCTCATAGCATTATAAATTTTAGAGTAAGAAAAGACATAGAGGCCATTTAGTCAAATACTTTCATTTTACAGATGAGGAAACTAAGACCCAAAGTCATAGAAATAGTAAGCAGCAAAGAGGGAAATAAAACCAAGGTCCTCTGATTTCAATTCCAGTCCCATAGTTTTCCCTTTGGGAAGATATTTATTAGTATTTTAGGACTTACAAGTCAAAATGGAAACACTACCTTGCTCTGCCTAGGCTGTGTGGGGTTAAGGAAAGCACTGGCTCCAGAGTCAGATGATGGAGTTCAAACTCCTGACCTTTGCCAAGGTTTGTATGACTGGGGAGCTCATTCAACCTGTAATTTCAGTGTAGCTTTTCTGGGTGTCAGTACACAAAATGGAGATTTGAGCTAGATGGCTTCCAGGGTCACTTCTGGCTCTAAATCTATGATCCAGTGATATCCACTAAAATCTAAATAAGAGGAAAAGGGGTTGATGGGAGCAGAACAGATTCAGGATGACAGGCCAAATCTTTCTGTTTTAGAAGCAATAGCTACCAATGAGGGATAGATTAAAGTAGGATTTCTATTTAATCTGTTAAAGTTCAGCACAGTTTTACCATGAATCAGGAAGACATATATTAAACAACCCTTTTACTCTTGTAATTGCTGGTCCCATAAGGATCATGGAAATTTTAGGTTTTCTCTCCTAGAAGGTACCGATGAGTTGTAACAACAGGGTAAACATATGTCATGCTACTTTCTACATGTTCTTTTCTCTCTCTCTCTCTCTCTCTCTCTCTTTCTCTCTATGTCTCTCTATCTCTCTCTCACACACATGCATGCATATACATACACATATTTAAATATATATGAGCTATACATGGTAGTAAAATCCTAGACCCAGACTGACCCTCAGTAACTGTTTCAATTACTTCTGCTTTTCACCTACTTGGAATGTATATGTGTATATGTCTGTATATATACACACATATTTACTTATGTACATATTAGAATGCAAGTTCCCTGCAGTCAGGAATTATTTCATTTTGTCTTGATATTTCCAGCATGTGAGACAGCGCTTGGCATATAGCAGATACTTATTAAGTTCTTGTTGGTTGATCTTTAATTCTGATTTTGACCTTGACATTGTTTAAGCTAGATTTTCAAAGCATGTAAAAGGACCTATCAATCTTATAGCTTTATCTTTCATGGTAGAAACCCACTCATATTCCCAAATCTAGTGCTTATATGCCTGATTTTCAAAATCATCTGGGGTCCCCATGCCAAGACTATTCCTATTCAGTTATGTCCATATGAGTTATGTAATGTGACCTCCTGAGATATAAGAAATAATAAATTAGGTCAACCCTAGATTACTGAGGAAGGAGACTAAGAGCTAATATGCATGATAATGAAGGCCCCAGACTAGGAAAAGTTACCACCCGTAAAGCAACACTCACCAGAAGATAACACTGAAGACAATGCTCCCTAAAAGAAGGGATTACCAGAGAGACATGGAAAAAAACCACACACACACACATGCACACAGACACACACACACACACACGAGCAATTTCAGATAGTTGCTAGGCTAACCTATGGGAGGATGTGATGTAGAAATGACCTTCCTGGCCTTTATCTGCTATTAAAAGCTATTAAAAATTTAGTTCATGTTAGTCATTAGATAAAAGGCTGTGCCTTTCAAATTAGTCAGGATGAACTATTTTTCCTTCTTTATGTTAAAAGCTGATGACTGGGTA
Source organism: Pseudocheirus occidentalis (assembly GCA_028646575.1). Taxonomy (NCBI): domain Eukaryota; kingdom Metazoa; phylum Chordata; class Mammalia; order Diprotodontia; family Pseudocheiridae; genus Pseudocheirus; species Pseudocheirus occidentalis. The sequence goes on along the minus strand of CM053594.1, from coordinate 288,301,215 downwards.
AAAGGAAGCTCAAAGGTGATGAGCCAGCTCATTTTGCTAGATGAAGGCATAAAAGAAAAATAAAATGATCCATCTACTTCATCTTTTTTTGAGTATAAAAATGAATCATCCAATTAAAGAAGTGGGTTATTATAATAAACTTTAACGTGTGCTTTTTATAAGATGTCAACAAACAAGGCTGATTAAACATTTTTATCTCTTCTTTTAATGATCTAACTTATTCATTTGTTTGTTTTTGTCTGGCACGTGATTTCACCAATATAAGGTATAAAACTAATAACTCTTCTATAATTTGTAGGTCACTGAGAGGTTAAGTGACTTACTGGTGATCACAGGTCTGGCACATGTCAATCAAAACTTAGGTCATCCTGAATCCTAGGGCAGTCATCTATACAATGTCCTCCGCCACCTCTCATTTTTTATTACATAAGTGATTACGAATAGCAGATATCTAGATGGTATACTGGTGTCTAGAGTCAGAAGTTCAAATCTGACCTGTTACTTACCAGTTGTGTGACCCTGGGCAGGTCACTTAACTTCTGCTTCCCTTAATCCACTGGAGGAGGAAATGGCAAACCACTTGAGTATTTTTGCCAAGGAAACCCCACGGTCAGAATTGGAATACTATCGTTCATGGGGTCATACAGAATCAGACACGGCTGAATGACTGAACACCAACAAGATGCTGTAGTGTGTTTTTACCAAAGACTGGGTTTAAACTATTTCACTTATTCCCAATGATATCTGAAGTTACAAGAATACGCTACTTTAAGTTTCACTTATGTGTCTATTTCCATCTGATACGTGTCTGCAAATCTAACAATCCTTTGATTTTAAAAGAAGCCAACATATTTCTCATTTTCCCCATATCATTATTATCCATAATTTTATCCCCGTAGCATGACTTGAAGTGAGAAATAGTAGGTTTATAGACGTGAAACAAAGAGGTTAAATGATTTCTTATAGTTAATGGCAGAGCCAAGACCCAAATCCAAGTCACCTGATATCCCTGAAGTTCAATACATTTCCCATTAGACTAAATTGCTATTGTGGACTTAATAGAGCTAAAAATAATTCTGGCATCTATGAACATATAGCTAAGTTGAAAATAAACTAGGATAGACATTGTGAGATGAATGAGGCATAAGTCCAAGGCTTCACTTTCTTCATTTTTATAGGAGAGGAAAAAAAAACATATACAGAGATAATTATAATATTAGATGTTAAGTCACTTATGAATGGTATAAACAGTCACAACAGCGAAGTGGAGAAAAGAGGTTGTTAGGTGAAGAGGATGACTAGGAATTTGATAAGTCATAGACAGGAAAGTGTACAAGGATATTCAGAATTCATGAGTAAAGATATAGAAATAAAAGGCAAATATTTATCAGAGACAAGAAGGAAACAAGTAAAGGCTGAGCAGAGAGTTAATTGAGAAGATCAGATGACAGACTTTGAGGAGGTAAAACCTGTGTGCTGAGGTGAGCAGGCTTCAGAGTTACCCAGAACAATGAATTTCCTACTCTCTTCAGATATAAAAGACCATTAATATGTTCTCCCAATATTGCTCATAGGTAGGATAGGGATGCCTAAAGAAGCTGGTTTTCTGAATGTTTGTGATGAAGTATATGGCCCAGGGTTTGAGCAAATAGGATGGGGAGTTAACATTTGTTTTGACTACCTATATGGAAAATGAGACCAATGATGAGGATACATGAATGTATGGAAACAGAGGAAATATGAGTCAGTGTGTGATGGTGTCTCAGTGAATGAGTCAGTTAGTGGGGACATATGGATTGCTGAATAATTTAAAGGTATGTTTGGGATCATGGGATATAGATTTCCAGAGGTTTCAGGGTATTCCCTTAGGAGTACTGCCATTTAGAGAGTATGGAAAAAAAAATTAAGAGTTAAGGAATGTGCCCTTAATCTGTGTCTAGCCAACAACACTAAGGCACATTTGGTCTTTGTGCTGAATCTCATGGACTGATTCTAGCATTTTGGAAAAATGATAACAAAGCCTTAGCAGATACAGACACATGACTAATACATTTCTTTACCCCTAGTTGTCTTTGTATGTAAAAAAGAAAAAGTACTTGGGGGAGGATTGTGGATGAACATAGTAGCAGACCAGAACATGGAAAATGATGGAGTTTGAGATCATATGTGAATGGATCTATGATATTAGTAAGAGAAACAACTTGAAAAGTACAGAAAAGACCATGGGAAATATTGGATATCTAGACCGTCAACTTCGGACTTCATTCAGTAAGCAATTATTGTTCAGGGGTTTTCAGTCATGTCCAGTCCTTTCTGACACCATTTGGGGTTGCCTTGGATAATTTGCTATTTTCTTCTCCAGCTCAATTTACAGATAAGGAAACTGAGGCAAACAGGGTTATGTGACTTGACCAATGGGAAGTCACTGATAAATGGTTTATGAGTAGGAAACTTGATGTCACAGTACTGTTTAGAATAAATTGAAATGGGGGGAGGCTGGAAACAGATTACTTAGATTTCCCGAAGTATTAGACTACATTATTACCCAAAACTGATGAGATGATTAATTTGGCTGCTCCATCCCATATATATGTCCTCAATCATGAATATGTAAAAGTAAGTGGCTCAGTCCTTTTCTTCTACTTTTATATTTCCTTCTTTCATTTATATCTCTAGATACTTATGAATTATTCTTAACTATGACCATAATCTGGGTACCTCATCTAGATGCTCTTTAATTATCTTACTATATCATTGTCTCATTTTCTAGTTATTCTAATCATTAATCACTTCCCCCTAAATTTTATTACTTTTTATCAGCAATCAACTTGCCGATAGTGTTACTTCAAGGGTCTGGAGTGAATGAGAAATCAAAGGAATCTGTTTTACACATTTTAAGACACGACATGGCTTTTTATGGTTATAAGTGAAGTGCTTGTATAAGGGTTGTGTTTGAATCAACCAATGGCATCACTACACTTCATTTAAAAAGTAAGCAATGAGATATTAGCCTCAGTCCTTTTCTCAAATGAGAATAATCAACCAATGAATGAGAGGGATGAACTATGTGTGAACAAAGCCTAGATATCAGACAGTCATAGATTTTAGACTAAGAATACTAGGTCCTTTGTCAATTTAGAAGTCCTTGAAGGAGTGGCTAGGTGAAGCAGGGAACAGAGCACTGGCCCAGGAGTCAGGAGAACCTGAGTTCAAATACATATCAGACACTTAACACTTACTAGCAGTGTGACCTTGGGCAAGTCACTTAACCCCAACTGCCCTGCCTTCCCCTCTCAAAAAAAACAAAGCAAAAAAAAAGTTCTTGAAAGCCTCTGGATGAACTGGAATGGTGTTGTACTGAAGTGTGATCTTACTGGTTAAGGAAACTTGAATGCCTTCTCATTGGTCCATAAAATAGTAATTTTAAACCCAGAAAAATGGAATATATGGTTTTTGTGGTTTATCATTTCAGTTGTGTCTGACTCATCATGACCTCATTTGTGTGTGTGTGTGTGTATTTGCCAAAGATACTAAAGTAGTTTGTCATTTCCTTCTCCAGCTCTTGTTACAGATGACCAAACTAAGGCAAACAAGGTTAAGTGACTTGACTAGGGTTATGCAGCTAGTAAGTATCGGAGCCCAGATTTGAACTCAAGAAGATGAGTCTTTCTGACTTTTGTCCTGGCACTCTGTTTAAACTGACCTTAATGATGGACTCCTCCAACCAAGGGCCTGGGAAGGTATCACTTCTAGAAGATGGGAGAAGGAAGGAAGTACCTTAATTCCCACCCCTCCTTTACTCTGTTTGACCATAGAAGGACCTTGTAAATTTTAGACTTCACACCAGAATCCTAGCAGTGTCCCACAGGACAGCAGTGATAAGCAGCTCCTACATAAGGAGCTAAGGATAGAATGGATTCAATGAGAAAAAAAAGATTCAAGGCTCAGTGGGATAACCATTAGAAAAACTATACCACACCTAAGTTGAGAATCTTGCGGCTTCCAACAAAAGGACTTTCAGGAGCTGAGGCACCCCTCTGTGACATATGTTCTCTGAATTTTTGAGACTACACATACCGATAGAAGAGCACATCACAAACTTTTGGGGGACGTTCTGTCCCTACAATTCTAAAAGCTAACTGAAATCTGACTGATTAATTTATATTAATCACTAATAATGGAGGAACCATAATGATTTGGGTTCACAAATACTATTGCAAAATTACCAACCTTGATCCACAAGGGCAGCTCCTGAACTTTGAACTGATGATAGCTAGGGGCTGAAGCTCTGGAGACTGGATCTGCCTGTTTAAATAGTGGAAAGAGTAGCTCCAGACACTGTACTTTGACTTATGGGGAGAGGATAGTCTCTCAGGATGAAATTGCTAGTAGTCCTGCAAGAGTATCGTACTAATGCCCTAGCAATCCCTGAAAAAAGGTGTCCTATCTTTGTTCTTAACTACTTGTTTTAATGGAGATAGTAGAGAGGCAATATGGTATACTAGACTTGGAATCAAGAGGTGTGAGATCAAATCCCATTTCACTAGCTGTGTGACTCTGGACCAGTCACTTAACTTCTCTAAGGTTGTTGTTTCTTTTTTAAGTAAGATGGGCATAATAGAACATATCTCACATGGTTGCTGAGAGTTAAAATAAAATAATGTATAGAATGGGACTTTTCATAAGCTTTAAAGCACCATTTGTGTGCTATTATGATTATTGTTCTCAAATTATATAATCTCCCAGAGCCTCAGTATAATCATCTGTAAAAGGGGGGGGGGAGTACCTACATTAAAGGTTATTGTGAACAAAACTTTAAATATTGTATAAATAAGGTGATTTTATTAAACAGTTAAAGCTGTAGTTTATTTTTTCCCAACCAAAATAACAATGAATGACCTTGTACTCCTCAAAGCAGGCAAATAATAGCTCATTAAAAGAAAAGGCATATCAACTCTAGACACTGGACAACACTGAAAGTCTTCCCCAGCTGTTCTAATTACGGGGATCTCACTTGAACAGAACATTGTGTAAAAAGTTTAGATTCATAGAAACTGGGATAAAACCTCTATAACTTCTTAGGAGGATGGCATTGCAAAGAAGAGGAAGCCCTCTGTGAAGAGTGCCCTAATGAATAGGGAAGTGCTTGAAATTAAAAAAAAAGTATGATGGGAAGACCACAGATGACCATTCATAGCTTTAAAAATGTACCTCATCTCAAAAAAAAAGAAAAAGGTTTACAAGCAGTAGTCTTATAAAACAAACAAAAACAAAGCAAAACAAAAAACTTTGCAAATACCGTAGTGTCATTGCCCACAAATATGATATAAAGTTACAAACCCAATAATAAAATATATATATATATTTTTTTAATAATAAAATATTTTAATATCTGCCCTCTTTGGATGGTAGCTTTCTATGAATTACAAATGCCAACCACTCCACATCATAATTGAGTTAAGGTTATGAACCCTATATTTATGACCATAGTAAATAAAACTGTAAAATTTCAGTGAATTTCATTAACCTAGATTTGAACTATTTCAAGTTGAAAAAAGCTTTGAAGTGTCACCCTGTTGCCATTAAGTGGAGGTGAAGACATGAGCTCTGGTTTATACAGGTGGGGAGATATTTTATGTGTGTGTGTGTGTGTGTGTGTGTGTGTGTGTGTGTGTGTGTGTGTGTGTTATAAAAGTAGCACTAGTGTTAAACCTAAACTTGTTTTTTTTAATAACCACAGAAGTAATTGCTTTTATCCTAAGACATTCCTATTTCAGGCACATTCCTACAAGGTTAATTTTGGCTTCTAGTTAATCTGCACCTATTTACAGTGACTTCTAGGATCCATCTGGGAGCTCCAGGTCCCTTTAAGAATTAGGAATAAGCAGTTATCTTGCTAATAGGTCAGCAGGAACCTTTTTTAATAGCCTGGGAGGCCCATATACAATGTCTTTTCTTAATTTATTGGTTGCCTGTTTCCTGGAGATAGAGGTAGTAACAACAGCAATGGTGAATTTAGGAAAAAATAACAAGCTCCCATATGTCAGTCTAGTCCTTTTCCTCTCTGGCCCATCTTCCATCACCAGATCAACCTTCAGATCTCACTTCCTTAAGGGAATATTCCCCCAGGTGGCTATGATCACAAATCACTCCTTTATTCTAAGTTCTTTTAGGGCTTAAAAATTTCATCTACACTGTGTCATCTTGTACATTTTAACATGTTGCATTGAATAGTCAAGGTTTCTGTTTTGTTTTTTTTGTATGTGCTTAGCATCTCTAACAAGACTTGGAATTTTGAGAAATGAGTCTTCCTTTTGTTCATACGTGTGTGTGTGTGTGTATGTATGCGCACATAAAGTAAAACAGGTATTAAACATTAGTTGGGTAACTGTGGACGGATTGAAGTTTGGCCCTTCTGAGTCTGTGTGTATAAAATACAAATGAAGAGAAAGATTCAAGGAGATAAGATGTGGATTTTACAGTAACTAAAAATAGTAAATTTGAAAACTAATCCAAAGATGGAGTTTATCTTCACTTCTTGAAACAGCTATGTGACCTAATGTTTAGGATGCTCGACCTGAAATCAGGAAGACCCGAGTTCAAATTTTGCCTCAAATACTTATTAGCTATGTGGCCCTGGGCAAGTCACATAACTTTTGCTTCTCTTAGTTTCCTCATCTATGAAGTTGAGATAGGAATAGCAAATCTGTTACATTACAAAGTTGTTTTGAGGATTAAATGGGATAGTATTTTTAGATAGCTTTATGAATCTTAACACACCACGTGAGTGCTAGTTGTTATCACCACCATCATCATCATTTTGTTATTGTTGTTGTTACTGGTCATGTTCCTGTGTTCAAGCTTCACAAAATCCCAAGTCTTGGCTAATCTGCTTATAAGGTACGCCTATGTAGATGTCTGTGCTCGCCAATAGTCTAGAGAACACTATAAATGTCAATTCCAAGAGCAGATCATTTAAACATCTTTGATTTAACATACCTGCTTCATACGTGGTGGCGTGCGCAGTCATACTCCATGTACTTGACCTTTGACCTTTGGTTACCATGACTGAGAATTCATACATAGTGTTTGGTTTAAGGCCTGTTGCTGTATGACTCAGAGATGTTATATCTGCTGACTACACATGGAGAGGGAAAAAAGCAAGTAGAAAAAGACTGTGAACTCTATCAAGACATGGAAAAAAAAAAAGACTCTCAAATACTCCGGCAATAAAACACATAGATTTCCTGGCAACGGAAGCATTTGGTAGTAGAAAAAGTTGGCTCTAATTTCTTTTGGAGAAGTACAAAGATACAGTATTATATTCTGGTAAATTTTATATACATATATATCATATAATTGTATATTTTCATTATATTATATATTATATTCTGGTAAACTCTAAAGCAAACTATATCCAGTAAAGCAAACTCTTATACTAAAGGGTGATTTAGCACGTTAAACTTTCCTAATATAAGAACCTGCCATGTTCTTGGGAGAAGTGAACTACAATGATAGGCCACAGGCTACCTTATCCCAGGATCTTTTTCAGTTTAGAGAATGCCTGTATAAAACAAATAGTCAGACTGGATTCAATTTTGTTATAATAAATTAAAATTATGTTCAACAAAATTTTTAATATTAGTTATTGAGCTTCAAGATCGTATTTTGGATTGTAGCTACTTATGGAAATATGGTATTTCCTTTTAGATTGATTATTGGCTCCATATGGGTAGAGGCTGTCTTAGCTAATCTTTGTCTCCCTGAGGATCTATCATATTTTTCTACACTCAGTGGGAACAAAATAAACATTGGTTGAAGGTAAAACTGGAAATACTATTCTTTTGTTTTGTAATACTTAAAGTATCTTAAAGTTATTCTATTTAGGTGGTCTAATCTTACCAAAATCAAGTTAGTGCATATATATAGTGCACACACACACATAGTGCACACACACATATATATATACATTACACACACATATGTATATAAATACAGAAACACACATGTACATATTTTATTATATATACATATACAATATATATTTCTGTCAGCAAATCCTATAGTTAAAACAAATATATATGTATGTGTGTACATGTATGTATATTTATAAATATATATAACATATGTTTTCTTTCTTTCTTTCTTTCTTTCTTTCTTTCTTTCTTTCTTTCTTTCTTTCTTTCTTTCTTTCTTTCTTTCTTTCTTTCTTTCTTTCTTTCTTTCTTTCTTTCTTTCTTTTTCTTTCTTTCTTTCCCAAAATGCTAAACCTCTGCCTATTAGTTCCCTGGAATCCTTCACATTCAGGGCAAATACCACAATCTGCTAAGTTCCTTCTCCTCTCAGACTCCCTTCTATGTACCTTGTATTTATATGTATGTACCTAGTTATTTGCATTCTGTCTCCCCCATTAGAATGGAAACTTTTAAAAACTAGGCACAGTTTTAGCCTTTCTTTGTACTGTCAGAACTTGGAACTCTGGCATTTAGTAAATATTAAAGAAATACTTGTTGACTGAAGGACTAAACATAAACACTTAAATATGGTCACTTGAACTGAATGATAGATGATGAACAAACAACATTTAGGACAAAGGGTTTTTATTGCTACCATTATTTAAATGCAATGAATCCCTTGACATTTCTTGACTTTTGACAATAGGTTAAGGAAATGTTAGTGGAAGGCTGAATATGTTTTCACTCCTTATTGTTTTTAATGTTCAAAAGAAGTCACCCTGTGTCCTGGCCTAATATATATCACTCACAGGAAGAGAAGAGTTTGGAACCTTCTATAAACATTGTAAATAAAAATTTATGCTTGGCATTTAGATGCTGGAACTTCTCACAGGCTTAAATATTTATCTTGCTTTCATTTTTGATACATGTGTTATTTTCCTGAGTTAAGATGATTAACAAAGTGGTGTTGAACTTGTCCTCCAGTTTCAATGCAGCACCTTCCTTCACTGATTAAGAACATGATATTAGAAAAAGAACAAAAACTTATATTTTGGTGAATTATTACTCATTTCCCTACGAGGAACGTGATATGGCCATATAGAATTAATAAGGATCACTCATGTGACCATCATCATAGAGTGACTCAAACTACAGCTACCTGTCGGTACCTTATTTTCTTGAATTGATCATAATCTCTTTGCATAAAGTAATAGTTTCTTATACATCATGCATCAGAATCTATCATAAAATAGTAAATAATTGTTAGTAAATAATTGTTAGATTAATCAATTATTTATTTGTTGTGCTATGGAACATTTTTATAGTGATAAGTAAAAGACTCTCATTCTGACCTGGGTCTTCAGCTCTTAAGGATTTTTTGTTTGTTTGTTTTGTGTTTTTTTCAATAATGAACAACTGAGTCTTTAAAATAGAACTTAAAGCAGCTGGAAGTGAGTAAAAATGACATACTTCTGAAACAAGCATGCCTGACTCATTGTGTAACCATAGACAGGTCATTTGGCTTCTTTAGAACTCTTTTTTCCTACCTGTAAGAAGGTCATAACAAATGTTTGATATATTGCTTATGGTTATAAGAAAGATGAAGGAAGATAACCATTATCAACATGCTTTGAAAAGGATTGAAATGGGATGTTTTATTACTATTCAGTTTGAGAAAACTTTAATTATATTTCTAAATAGATGTAAGATTTTACTAGATATGGTCTGTAAGCTGCCTAACACTGTTCAGCCAACTGTCTTTTTCTTATTTTATTCTTTCTTTCCCTTTCCTCTGGCTGAGGCCTGGGAGAGTCCCAAGAGTGGTCTGCTATTTGGTATGAAGAGTATGACCAATCTTGTTCCATTTTCGACTCCCATGCTATGATCCATAACAGGTGGAAGGAAAGAGAAGGCTTCTTTGTTCGCCATTAGTAATTCCAACAATAACTATAGGCAGGGGAATACTGGATCTAACTCATTTTGACTCACAAAAGCCATTTGTTGAATTTTCTATATGAAAACTTATGCCTCAGAAACAAGCAAATTGCCTGCCTTCCCCCCTCCAAAAAGCAATAAATAAATAAATAAATAAGGAAGGAAGGGAGAAAGAGTTTATTCTAAATGAATTAAAAATAATTTAATGGCAGTATATGGACTGTGTTTAAAAAATATTTCAATACCTTCCTGTGGATACCTTGTTTAATAATGTTGCCTTTTGATTTGAAAGCTTCTATTGAGTTATATCATCTTCTAGGTTTATTCATTGCATTCCTCAATGGGCACAAGTGATGGACATTGATGAGGTAGTATTCAAAAATAAGGGAGGGAGGGGTGGCTGGGTGACACATGAATAGAGCACTGAACCTGCAGTCAGGAGGATTTGAGTTCAAATCCAGCCTCAGACACTTAGCACTTACTAGCCATGTGACCTTGGGCAAGTCACTTAACCTCAATTGCCCTGCCTTCCCCCCTCCAAAAAGAAATAAATAAAGAAATAAATAAGGGAGAAAGAGCTTGTTCTAAATAAATTCAAACTAAGTTAATGGCAGTGTATGGACTGTGTTTAAAAAATATTTCAATACGTTCCTGTGGATACCTTGTTTAATAATGTTGCCTTTATTTATGGTGCCATTAGCTCTTTAAGTTAAAACATTAAGGGGCTAGACAAGCTACTTATCTCGTATCCTTATATCAGTACCACTATATGAATTTAATTGGTGTGTTTTCTCCAAACTCTGACCTAGAATGGTAACATAACAAAAGGAAAATTGCTTTTAAATGGTTTAGAGTGAAATTATCATGAAATATGGATTCTCTACAATTTTAAAGTCAGGAAATAATACTAAGAGATTAAGAAAAATAAGTGTATCATCCTTTTCCCCTCAATATCTAAGCTTATCTGCAGGGAGAAATTTTCAAAGGATACTTTAGTCTTGAAAATAGCTAGAATATGAATTTGAAGTTGTCTTTGTTCAATGATAAGGAATCAGAGCAGAAGAGGAAGAAAATGAAGACATGGTTGAGTCAAGCTAATAATTTTTCTTAGTGGGTTGCTGAAGCTTATAAACTTATTAGCAAGGCTACATTAGCTCACACAATCTCTCATTTTTTTCTCTTAATGTTTGAAGCAAATATCATCTTAATATCCAGAGAAGAAATTAGGCAATAACCACTAAACTGTGCTTCCTTTCTAAATAACATACTCAGTATCATATAGTTTGAGGTTCTCGCTTACTATTTGTTGATAGATTGATTTTTCCTTTATCTATAGGTGGTATCTGTCATATCTCCAATCTATGGTAACTGAAAATGTTTAAAGGGAGCTGGAGTTTCCCTGTGTATGACCTGTAGGCTAGCGTAGCTTTTAGTGAGAGTTGAGCATTTGGTCATTCTAGCCATACTTGCATCAAGTATTCCTGGAGGGTGGTGATGAGAAAGGGTTTGGGAATCTACCAGATTTATCATATAAAAATAAAATCAGTCTTACTATATTGGGTCTTCTCTACCTAAGAGAAGGCACCTTATCATATAGTATGTACTGTAAGTCTGAATGGATGGTGCTATAAAGATAAAGGCATAAACATTTTCAGGCAAGAGGTCACATGTGACTTCTGTGTTTGAACAAATTCCCTCCAAATGCAGTCTAGTATTCTTAACAGAACTCTTTTATTATTTTCACTGTTTTCCTTAAAAAAAAAAAGATAATATTATAATAATAGGAGGAGAATTGTCAGCAGCATTACCATTTCCACTGCTGCCTTTGGGATGTAGAATTCAAGTACACTGCAGATACTTCAGAAAGTATAAACATGACTTCTCTGACAGTCCAACAACCATTAAAAAGAGCACAACAATGAATGAAAGAAAAAAAATGTGGTTGATAATATAAATATATAACATTAGTTAGAACTTCACCTTGTATTTTGCACTTGCAGAAAAGCTGGTCCTCCATCTGACAGTATAAAACCGAACTTCAGTTGTTTTCTGATTCTTAGGGACAGAGTTGTCTGCCCAGCTGACCCTCACAGCATCATGGGTAAGTGCAACAGCCTGAACACCTACTGGTGGGAGCATGGGGGTGGAGATATCTGGGACTGAGGTAGGGAAATCATCAGGTAAAGGATAAAAATCAGCTTCCAATGGGTCAATGGGATCTGGGTTTAAAACCCACCAAATGAAACAAACAAATAAATAAATAAAATAGTTTAAAAATAAATATTGGTGATAACACATCACAATGAGTTAAATGCATGGCAATAATGATGAAGGAAAACATGAGAAGAACAGAAAACATGTCATTAATTTAATCAGAAAACACATTACAAGTAATATTGCTATTTCATAATATTCTCCTAAACCAACTCCAACCAATTCTTCATACATTTTCATTCATATACAAATTATATTTAAAAGCAAATATCTTCTTATGTACAAATTGGTATTTAAAAGAACAAACAGAAAACTGATTTCTGAATATATTTACAGCTAAAATTAAAAAGGATGAAAGAGAATTTGAAATCTGTGATCAATTTCTTCTTATGGAGGAAAGTTTCCATCTTCCTAGTTTACTTCTTGTTTTTTACTTTCTCCCATTCCAGCTCTGTCCCTTACTGTAATCCATCCTGTGCCAGCATTTGTATTTGGAAATCATAAAGCAAAAAGGGTAAAGAATGGAGTGTTCTGAATTTCACAATGACAAGTCTATGACTGGTGACTCCATACTTTGCTACAGTGATAGTGATTCATATTCCTGACTGGTTTGTGATTTGGTTTGTTCCATCCTCTACTGAGGGTGTCAATATAATTCAGTTATATGAGTAATGTTGTCTTCCAGTAGTGATCATAGTAGGTGATCTTAGGCAGGGACTCACATAGATAGTGTGGATGATGCAACTTGAGTTTTCCCAATATTGTTGCAAAGCAACAGGTTAAGTCATCTAAGAAAATCCAAGAATTTATTGTCCTTATCATATAGTGTCAAACACTATATCTCTGGAGGAGTCAGAGAGCTGACATCTATACCTTACAGACAATTGGCATTTGGAAAATGCTTCATTTTACTCATGCAGAGGAAAATTGAATTTGTCTAATGATGGCATGTCACCAAAAATTATTCTGAAATTCTTTTATTACATTTTAGTCTCAGCAAATTAGATTTATAACTGCTCATTTGTGACGATAGTAATAATTATAATTCTACATACATCAGATGGGGAATGGAAAGCAGGAAAAGGACTTTAAATAGCATCTGAATTTTTATTATTTATAAATGAGATATGACACTATAGGTCTTAATCATGGGCAGGTTATTGAAGAGACCAGGTGGAATTTAGCACATGTGTCGATATATCCCTACAACATTTACTTATTTATTTTTAACAATATAACTTGAAGTGAAGCCTTGCTGATTCTGATGATTGCTTTGGTTTGTCCAGACTATTTCATATGTCTATCCCTACTTCATCACACTGTTTTCCAGTGAATTATTTAGTAGTTGACTGAGCTCTAGTCTTTGGAAAAGGAAAAAAAAATAGAAAAAGAAAAGAAAGAGAAAGAAAAATGTGTGTTTAAAATTTAATGATAGAGCTCAGGCTCTTCAAATTTCTTTTGATGCCTCTTTCATTAAGACCTCCTTTAAACCCAAATGGATTTATGAAATGATTGGGAGAAATTGAAGACAGTGCTATCTCAGTAAGGTCTTGGACATAAGGTGGATATCCATCAAGTTAGTGTAGCATATGAAAGTTTGTGTGTGTGTGTGTTTTGTTATGTGTTCTAACCCATAACAGATACTGTCCCACTCTATGATTTAAAAAAAAAATTCTCAGTTTAGTTTTTTGAGGCTAGTTTTCCAAAGACAGCACAAGTAAAGCAAACCAAGAGCTCCTGCCTTGGAATCAAGGTTTATTTGTTTCTCTCCTCCTTAGGTTGACAAGTAACTCAATTTTTCAAATTTAGTTATGCTAGCAAATGTACCAGTTTAGAAAATATTGAAGAGGCTAGGAACTACCAAAATTAAAAAAAGATTAGACAGCTGTTAGTAGCAAAAATTCTGTATCCTGAAACCAAGTATTTCTGGAATTCAGAATTATCCCTTTGCAGGGGCAACTAGATGGCACAGTGAATACAGCACTGGCCCTGGAGTCAGGAGGACCTGAGTTCAAATCTGGCTTCAGGCACTTAATACATACTTGCTGTGTGACCTTGGGCAAGTCACTTAACCCCAATTGTCCTGCCTTCCCCCCTCCAAAAAAAAATTATCCATTTACAATGATTTGATAATTTAGATTCTGAAAATAAGCACTTGGGTGATTCCCTTATATTTATAAACATCCACCTTAGTTGATGTTTCTGTGCGGCCAGCTATGTCTTAAGAATTTCTTCACTTGAATAAAAGATATCTAGTTTCACGAACTTGTCATTCATTTGACACTTCCTCTAGAGAGACACTCGCATACAGATCTTGCTAATTTGTTTCTCCACTCAGGCCCGTCGGGTCAGAGACTACCCAGAAAGCACAACTAGAGGTAAACCGTTGAACAGTTTTCCAAAAACAGCTTTCCTGTGAGTGCTTCACACCGCTGATTTTCCGGTGGCCATAGCCAGGAGAGAGCTAATGTCGGAGGAGACAAATTATCAAGCGCTGAGGCTGGAGCCTTTTGGTTAAAAAGTGAAACAAGTCTAACGTCGGACTGCTGCGTCAATAGCCTCCCATGAATTTAACAGCTCTCTAAGGTACAAACAAGCTTTGAAGAAAATAATAATTACCCTCATTTCAGACAACAGCATCCACAGACAAAACCTCTTCCACATCCTGGCTTTTATTTCATTGGTGGAAAAGATAAAATTCAAAAACTCAATCGATCCAGTAAAGATTTTTAAAGGATATGGATCTATTGAAATTGCTCAGTAAGCGGTTATAATCCCTCTCCGCTATGTACCTTCCTGTTCACCAGGGAAAAGGAACATTTATAAAAGCAGGCTTATGCTTAACTCTCCCTACACACATTTCCTTGCCTGTGTATATGTGTACATGTATGTATGTATGTGTGTGTATATGTGTAGGTGTAGGTATAGGTGTAAGTGTATGTGTATGTATAGGAATAGGTGTAGGTGTATGTGTATGTGTAAGTGTATGTATGTGTAAGTGTATGTGTATGTGTATGTGTATGTGTATGTGTATGTGTATGTGTTTTGGGTTTTGCCTTTATGTAAGGCATATTCCAAGATTACTCCTAGGAATACTTCTGAGAACCAAAAGGCTGAGTATAGTTTTTTTTTTTCAGAGGCAACCACTGGGCATTCACTTGGTAAAGGTACTTTCTAAAATTTACCCCACCTGTCTATTTATTTGTCCTTTTGTTCTCAGTGACCCATATATCCTTCTTCTAGGAAGTTCCTGAAGCTGAGCATGAATTTTCAGGAAAGAATCAAGTAATGTGGTCATCCTCCAGGGAAAAATACTGAAGGAATATTATTTTTCTGTCCATCTTCCTTATAACACATTCTCGTTATTTTTCTTTCACTGGCTTTCCACATCTGTCCCATTCCAAACTCTGGAATCTCTTTGCCTCACAACCCACTTAAGACCAGAAATACAAAAGGAAAAATGCAGTTGATGAGCCCTAGGCATCTTAGGAACCATGTGTGGAGAATGGGATATGCTTACCAATGAAGCAATGAGAAAGCCTGGGATAGATAAGGAGAGCATAGCATGTTAAAAAGGGTTGATTAGCTCATACTAAACTACTTTCAGCTTAGCTGAGGCTCTGCATTATCATCAACTAATAACCCCTGTCATTGAAGTCTCGACTTTCTTTTGCATATTAATTTTATTGCTAGTAGTTACAGATAGAAAGTCCTATGCTTGGACCATGACAGATGTTGGTATGTTAATCCGATGCACAGAGCTATTGAGAAAAATTAAAAGCTTGTGACAAGCTAAACATGTCAGTATCAGAATGTCTTCTCAGAATTTTATTTCTGTAGCAGTTTACTTAGAAACAAAGTATTTAAGAAGAAAAAATGTATAGATCTGTCCCTCAATAATCTTTGTTGATGAGGGAGAAAGAAAACTGAAGAAAGAAAAATCCTGGGTAGTCAAAAAATGTCATTCTAGACACTAGTTTCAATCTTGGGTTCCAACCAACTCATTAACCTCAATTACTAGTCATCACTTTATTTGGAGATGAATGTTCTTCGAGTTGTTTCAATATATGCAAACCATTTATCAAGAAACAATCTGGTTCAACACAATATCACAGCTGAGTAATTCAAAGCCACCAGTTTAGCTGGATTCAACCACCAGATATTTCTAAAATTATTTGTCACCTTTGTATTTTAGATAATAATTAGGGCTTATCCTTAACTAATCTGGAAGACAAGTAAAAGACTTCATGGCACCTGAAACAGACCTATTTTTTATGCATTTTTTATGCATTTTCTCCCTACTTCTTTTCCTTTCAGAGGTTCAAGATTCTAGAGATCCTCCAGGATATCTAGGTCCTCCAGGATCTCTAGGTAAACTCCAGAGGAGTTTAAGACCTTTGATTAACATTAGGGTCCATGACTGATGACAAAGAAAATTGTTATTAATTCCAATGTTATTTGCATTCCAATAGGAATCAAAAGCCTTAATTAAGTTAAATAGATAGTTGAGAGCACAGAATTTCAAAGAATCAGAAATTTTGGTGTTAGGAGAAGAGACTTCATTCAGGATCCTGCCTTCACACTGTACAGGTAGCTACTATTCCAAGTAGAGTAAAACTTAGAAAAAGCATCGTCACTTCTTGTAAAGAATAAATCCATCCATGGGACATTCTGTTCCCAACCTTCAAGGGTGAGTGAAAGGATTTTGGTACCAGGATATTGCTTGACTAAGCAGTAGTTCCCCAAGCCAGCAGCCAGATGGTGAGGGCCTAGATAACATTTCTGAAATATTTAGGAGTACTCTACATGGAATAATTCTTCATTCCATTTAACTTTTTTGATCTATTTTTTTTAAAAGTAAAACAGTTCTCCTTCTACTAATCACTTTTACCTAAAATGAAATAAGTTACCCAACAAGGACTTTTAAAAATTAGTTAAATGTAAAGTTAAAGATAATCAAAAGGATTAGGGAATCAGCCTGAATTTTTCTATGAACCAAATTATAGAATTTGATGACTCACTATAATGCACATACTGACTGAACTTCAACAAGGAGAAGAACATCTTTAACTTACCTGTCATAGATCTAGTGGTGGCACTTTCATAGAGAGGAACTCCCTCTCCCACATTGTTAAAGGCTTTTAGGGAGATTACATAATGGGAACTTGGCTCTGCAGAGGAAATAGCAACAAAATGGAGGCATTGAGTTAGGCAGGTTCCAAAAAAGCCAGGGTGAACATTTTCCTCAAACAAACATAGTATAACTTAGTCAATGAGCGATGTTTCCAAGGAATAAGTAAATTTTTTGTCAAAGTCGTCAGGCCTTCTTTCTTCACATATGGTGCTTCCTTAGGGTTGTTAGCTCTCTATTCTTTTAGTATATGAGGCAGATGAAGGGTATTGGAAGGAGAACTAGAATGGGATTTAGAAGACCTGGGTTCACATCTGATATTGTCAATTATCTTTAGCAAATCATACTCCTTTTTATTTTTTCCTTTTATGGAGGGCAATTGGGGTTAAATGACTTGCCCAAGGTCACATGGCCAGTTTTTGTGTTAAGTATCTGAGGTCAGATTTGAACTCAGGTCCTCTTGACTCTAGGGCCAGTGCTCTATTCACTGCATCACCTAGCTGCCCCCAAATCATACTCCTAAATATATATAATGGTGTGTGTGTGTGTGTGTGTGTGTGTGTGTGTATGTGTGGTGTAGTTAGGAAAGGGAATAATTTGTTATGACTGCAGTTTTCTAAATTCAGTCCACTCAGTTCTCACTATTCATTCAGATTTGTGTTTTTGCTCATTGAACATTTATCCATGTTTAACCAAAATGGGTGGACTTATATAGATGAACCCAATGGGCCATAATCAGAATAATAGACATTTTTTGTTTGGTTTTTCCTATATGAATTGTTTAACTGGTCTCTTGAACAGTTTTGGACCTCATTGATGAGATTGTAGGCTTGTTGAAATAAGCAAAATGTCATCCTCCAAAGGAGCATCTGGAAGATTTTGCCATGTATTCAATACCACAGCCTCCAGAAGAGTGGTGAGTACTTTTCTTAAGCATCGATCTATTTTACGCCTAACTGGTTTGGTTTTCTTTTTTTTACCCAAGACATCATTTCAAGTTACCTCTGTGATTATGATGGGGTACAGGCTCTGGGAACCCCCTTGAGCTCTCCTTGAATCTTCCCATTTGATGAGGCATTTGCCTGAAGTCATAGGCCTTTCACTGTGGCTCTGCCTAAATCTCTATCCCTCCTTAGTCCAGTAACTTCCCACCCTTGATCCTCCCAAAATATCTATACCCAAATCAGTTACACCCTTGAACTGGCCTAGCCCACCATTGTCTGGAGTAGCCTCCAGGTAGCCTCCAGCAACTTTCCACCCTTAATCACTCATTACTAGAGTCTTACCTAATTGACTCCTCCAGAAGACCCTCCCTGAACTCCCCCTAGACCACCCCTAGATTCCTCTCACAATCTTTCTGTACATAAGACCCCACCATAGAATTTTCTAGCATAGACTTGTTCTGTGTCAGATGATTCTGGCCCGCTTGCCCAGTTCAAGCATCACAGATACAGAGGCTCCTTAAGAGTCTATCCAATATGGCAAACTTTTATAAACTTTGCTTTCCTTTGGCTGAGAGAAGACTTGAGTTGAATTCATTTGGCAGGACGTGGCATGTTGGTATTTTGGGGTCTCAAGCACCCCTGACCCTATACCTCAACATTTTATGTAACCGTAGATCTCTTCAATTACATACAAAAGGATTATTATATTATCAAAACACACTGGTGAGGAAACTATAAGGTATCATTTTGTATTACTAAGTCAAATGTGGTTTAAAAAAATAACAAGCAAATGATAAATACCACAAGATCTTACATTCTCTTCATTTTTTTGTTAATAGAGTAACTATGATTATGATCTCTTACTGAAGATCATTTGTGAAAATCTTCCTATTTCTCACAATATATTTCATATGTAACTAAGCACATCACAGAGACATAAAAAGTGCACCAAAATAAAGTTTACATGTATATAGTTAAAATAGGTTTATGAGTTGATAATTAGTGCTTCCTTTTCAATTATCAGGGTCACCTTATTTTCATAGTAATAAAGTCCAAAATGTTTTCCAATTATACAGTGTCCAGATCTGTTTCAAATATTTTGACAATAGATTCCATCAGGATTGGCATTGATTTATTTTGTATGGGTCTAATAAGGTATGTCTGCTTTTCATGTCTGTTTTTTTACTTAATGGAATTTCTACTTGTGATAGTATCCAAATATGATGGTTCTATTGTGATCAATATTATAAACAAATTTTAAAAAAAGAAATGCCTTGTCTGTTTTGTTTTTATGAATACTCTTGGATTAGTATGGCTTAGTAGACTCTCATGCCAAATATTCTATAGACTCATCCTTTCTTCTTTCTTTTATACGGCTGTTTGAAATCTTTTATTATCTTATGTTTTAACATTTTGCAAATAGATTTGTGTGTCAGGTGTTTCCCTTGGAAAAAAGATCAAAACATTGTTTTCAGATGATTTCTAGACTCTTTAATTTGCTTCATCATGGAAACCACTTTGCTTTGGTTCAAATGCTACAGGAATTAGTGATAGTCTTGGATATCTTTTCCTTCATCCATTTCCTTTTTTTTCAATAACAATAGCTTGGTTGAATAGGGCATGTTGGAGTTTTGTCATTTCATGCAGTTTTCTTCTCGTCTTTTCTTCTCATTTCTAGTCTTGTGTTAATTTTGACTTTTACTCTAGTTAAAAAGTAGTTTTGACATGACTGCCATATGGATTATAATTTTCTCTCTGTTAAATGGAAGTTAATTTCATTATGGTTGGTGCTCACCACGTTTTAAAGACAGTATTCTTGATTAAATATGTGAGTCTCATGAGTGTTCCACATTTCATTGGGCTTTTAAAAAATATTATTTTGACCTATATTTTTTTCATTGACTTGTTTATTTACTTTTAGTTTACAAGACTCAGTTCCACAGTCCCTTGAGTTTCAAATTTTCTCCCCACCCTTCCTCCTCTACCCCCCCCCTCGCCATGGTGGCATACAATCATGTATAGGATCTGCTGATAATTTCACCTTGTACAATAGTCTGGTTGTATAGAAGGGTTGTAACCAATGGAGTGAACAGTGGGGAAAAAAATAAGAAACAAAACCAAACATGGAAAAGAATGATAGCATGTATTGCTTCAGTCTCCATTTAAACTCTGTTGACCTATATATATTTCAATGATTTTTCTCCTGTTCAACATGGTGCCCACTTTTTTGTTGAAGTCACAGAGAATCAGGGTATACGTTACCTTGCATTGAATGATCTTCATTGAGTTTCTTAACTTTTTAATCTCCCGAAATAGCTACTTACACATAACCTGCAATAATCATTCTAGCAGCCTGTTTACTGACGCTCCTCATGAGCACTTCAAGGTAAGATGACAAAAGCTTCCATGAAAGATGTTTCTTTGCCTTTGGGGTCATGATGAACCCAACTCAGCCAGCTTCTTTATTCACCTCTTCAAGAACTTGTGACCTTCTTTCCAATTAGCTGCAACTTTATCTGATTTGTGGCTGCATTTGTGGCAATCATGATAGGCATGATTTTGTTTTTGCACTGGTTTAGCTCCCCTCATTGTTCATTGGACAAATGCTTCACATTTCAAGTACCATCATTAACTGATGCTTTTAGATAATCTGAGAACTATGTGTGTCTCAAAAACTCCCATCTACCTTTTGTGGTGTTTTGCCACTATCACAATTCATTATCATTTTTCTACCAATAAGAGACAGTATTTATATAGTACTTTAAAGTTTACAAAGGGAGTGATTTACAAATATCATCCCATTTTATCCTCATGATAATCCTGGCAGGTAGATGTTAATATTATCCTTATTTTACTAATAAGGAGACTGAGGATAAAAGAGGAAAAATGACTTGTGTAGGTTTATAAAACTAGTATCTGGGGGCAGGATTTGAACTCAGGTCTTCCTGATACTAGGCCCAGGGTTCCATCTACTCTACCACTCCACTGCCATTAGTGATTAACCACCTGGTTTTTAATAATCATCTAGTCTTATATATGCTTTCCTTACATTAAGCTTGTGAAGTACTTATTATCAACTATTATATAGATACAAGGTAACTGAGATGAAGTGATTTGCTCTTAATGCCCCCTAAAATGTTCATAGTATCAGAGATTTGAGGCTGGAAGGGATTGTCACAATGACTCAGCCTGAGCCCCTCAACTTACAAATGGGGAGGCTGAGGTTAATAGATACTAAGTGCCTCTCTGAAGCACATTTGGGATTGGTTCCGAATCCAAGTTTCCTTCCATGACACTAGACTGTTAGGTTTTTTGATCCACATATTCAGCTTTTCTTTCTTCTGACTTAAAGACACCAGTGGAAACTGAATGCTAATAGGTGATGTTCTTTAGGCTGTCAAGTGGGTCAATGCAATGGCCAACACCTCAATTTACATCATCCAGGGGAAAAAACATTACTGAAACAGGTCTCTAAGCATGCATTATTGGTTTTTCAGCCTTGTAGAGTCAGTGTTATTTACTCGTTTTTAAAAGCCTTAACTGGTTCATTCTTATTTCACAGTGTTTGAGTTTCTGTCTCAAGCCAAATTAACACAAGTTATGCAACTCCTTCTTAGCTGTTATCTAGCTCCAAGGAGCATACATCATTTTCCTAATCTCCCTAGACAGCCTATATACAGGTAATTGTCATTTCAGCCCATTGAATCTTGCTAATATTGAACACCTATCAAATCCTAAATTATCTAACTATGCTGATTTCTTTAACTTCAAGCTTGGTTCTGGTGTATATTACCCTATCACAGAGTCAGAGGATTTGTAATTTACTGCTGAGCTAATGAATTACACTAATCATCAAGAACTATAAATTAAGTACCATTGGTCTGTTGTGGTTATTTTGAGAGTGGGAGTAAACACTAAGCTAGGAAAAGGCTCTATTTCAATACTGAAGAAGGTAAAAGTTTGTGACAGACATACATTAGAAGTATAGGTACAAGTCCACATAATCCCTCTCTCCTCTCTTAACCCACATGCAGATTTATTATTTGTGTCTATTTCTTGATCATACAAAAAGCAACTAGGTGGTATAGTGGATAGAGCTCCAGGCCTAGAGTGAGAAAGACTGATATTTCTCAATTAAAATATGGTCTTAGACATTTACTAGCTGCATGACCCTGGGGAAGTCATTTAACCCTGTTTGCCTCAGTGTCTTCATCTGTAAAATGATCTAGAAAAGGAAATGGTAAACCACTCCAGTATCTTTGCCAAGAAAATCCCAAATGGAGTCATAAAGAGTCAGACATAATTGAAATAACTGAACAACCACAGTAAAATTTTCTCAATCCCAGATCATTTCCCTCTTTGTCACTCACCCTCGGTCCTCTTGCTGGCTGTTGAGATGAATATAGACTAGCAAAGCAACAAATAGGACACTTTCCCCCTACACTTTGGACAACTCCTGTGTTGTATTCTTAAGTCTCTCAGAGCTAAAAATCCCTTGACTCAATACATGTGCTTGGCAGGAAGCTACAATAGTTTCATACCTTCAGATGTGAGATTAGGACACCCCAAGGTTAATAATGGTTGATTTGTTTAATGGAGTTGGGGGAAAGGGAGCAAAGCAACAATTCACCCTTATCATTCTAAAACTGTCCAGTGATTCTTCTCTATTAACTACCAAAAAAGCCTATATTACTTACTCTGGCATTTAAGGCTGTCCAGAACATTAGGCCACACAACCTTCCAATCTAATTTCATGCTGCCAAACTTGTGCACTATAGCACTGATCAGATTCCTTGCTAATTCTTATATACTCTTTGCAGTTTTCCCATTGATAAACTTGCTCACCCTGCTCTCTATTCTTGGAAAGCTCTGCCTCCGTCTCCAACCTTTTTTCAAACCAAAGGAAAAAAATAATCCTCCACAAGGCCCACTCAAATGCTGTTATCCCACAGTCAATAATTACTTTTTATCATTTGAAACTCCCATAGTGCTTTATAAGTATTGCTTTAGCACAGGTCATATATTATTTTGTAATCAAGTTTTCTATATATGGGTTGGTTTCCCATACTTGACTATATGCTCTTTGAGGGCAGGGGACGAGTTTTATCTGAACTTTGTGTCTCCTCCAGCATCTAGTACAGTACTCAGTCCATAATTAAAGCTTAGTAAATGCTTGTTGAATTCTAGTTTTCCACTATTCAATAAGAGGCTGTAATTCAGGAGAACAACACAAGAGGGCAATATGGCCCTATTTTCTTGCACATGCTCAGAACCCTTAAACTTTACTAATCCACTAATCCACAAAGGACTTGTCACAGAATTGCTCCCTCTAAGGAAGCATCAGTTGAGTTAAGCACCTTTAATATTATCACAAATGGATGCCAAAAATGAATTAATCATTAACTGTGGTCAGACCTCATACTTCTGAATGCATTTAACATCAATTGTAGCTCTGTCCTTCCCAAATGATTTTTTGGGGATGTGGGGGGTGTGGCAAGGGTAAGAGAAATATTAAAAAAAAAAAACACTGCCCCTAAAAAATAAATTGTAGCAATATCAATTTACTTT
Source organism: Pseudocheirus occidentalis (assembly GCA_028646575.1). Taxonomy (NCBI): domain Eukaryota; kingdom Metazoa; phylum Chordata; class Mammalia; order Diprotodontia; family Pseudocheiridae; genus Pseudocheirus; species Pseudocheirus occidentalis. The sequence continues at coordinate 288,277,468 of CM053594.1, read as the reverse complement.
CCTCTAATTGCATCAAACTGAAGATATTAGGAGTTCATTAGTATTTCTAGAGGAATTGAAGCAATGAAAGAAATGCAGAATGTTTCCACATTTCAAATTGTTTGATAGATCTGGATCTATTGATGTGGCAGGAAATGAGGTAAAGAGGAATGAACTCTGGTCTTAAGAGTGAGGAGATATGGGTTTGAGTCCCAGCTTCACTACTTACTAATTGTGTAACTTCTATGAACCTCAATTTTCTCATCTGCAAAATGGCTGTAATGATGATTGTTCCACTTATTCAATATAGTGGGTGTGAGAACAGTGCTTTGTAAACCCAAAGTGGAAATGTTATTATAATCTTGTGACTGCTCAATTTGGCTTGGAATACAGAAGGCTGGCAGTTGGCACATAAAGATGCCTGTCAGCTATTCTCCATCTCCTGTTGCCAGGACAAAACAAATCAAAATCAATGTAAACTTTTTTTTTAATTTCTGGAGCTATGGGAAATTGGGATAGACAAATAACAGAAGCTAAGGGAACTATCTCTCTGCAGATATTATAGGTCAAACACCTATTACTCCAGACGGTTTTTGTATACGATTGCTTACAGGTGGTAAATGAATGAATTTAGTCTTGGGAATGAAAGAAGAGGTACATGGGGACATCTTCCAATGTTTATTCCACACCAAGAGTCTTCACTTCATGAGAGAAAGTATTTGGAAGAACATGATTATTTTAATTAATACTGAGGGTGAATTAAGTGCCAGTGACGGGCACCATCAGATTGACACCGTGCATACTCATTTATTCATTACAGATTATATACTTCATGCAAAGACAGTGATCTTCCATGCCAAGCCCTTGTCAGGGTTCACTTTCCATGTTCATGTTGCCTTTTTCCTCTCTATGAACACAGCCAAGAAGTCAATTAGGGAAAAAGAGTGAGATGGATATCTGCCCATCTCAGCAAACCAAGGTGACTGAGAACACCAGCTGTAGGGCACTTTTTATGCAATCAAGTGCTTTATCCTACTGGTTATGCCTGGCCTCAAATTTACTTGAATATATTTGTTTTGTTTTGTTTTTTGCTTTTTTAGAGAGGAAAGACTGGGCAATTGGGGTTAAGTGACTTGCCCAAGGTCACATGGCTAGTAAGTGTTAAGTGGCTGAGGCCAAATTTGAACTCAGGTCCTCATGACTCCAGGGCTGGTGCTCTATTCACTGTGCCACCTAGCCACCCTTACCTGAATATTTTAAATTCAGTCTAATGTGTCGTTATTAAGTATAACTGATTCTGCTAATCCTCAGGGCAAGACTTTCCTTAAAATGCATACAGTCAATTAAAAAACTTTGGAAGATGTAAGAATTTTGACCAATGCAACATGCAAGCATGATTTCAAAGGACCACCAAAGTAGAATGTTAATTGATAGAGAAGTAATGCAGAATGAAATGTACGTGACTTCACATGTATAATCTATATGAAATTATTTGCCTTCTCAGGGAGGAGGGAGGAAAGGAAAGGGAAGGGGAAAGGAGGGAGTGAATTTAGAACTCAAAATTTTAAATAAATGAATAGCAAATTTCTTTACATGTAATTGAGAAAGAAAGAATAAAATGTACATTTTTGGTCTTGGCTTATGTTGGAATTTATTTTACTTAACCATATATATTGCTAAAAAGTGTATCTACCCTCTCTCCTCCCAATGAAAATAAATTCTTGTTAAGTGAAAAAATAAAGCCAATTAAATTTGACAAAAAAAGTATTTATAACTTTCTATAAGACACTGTGTTAGGTCATGAGGATACAAAAATAAATTTAAGATAGTAAGGCAAAGATTTTCTACTGGGTGACATATACTCATACAATTAAATAAAGGTCATTTGAAAAGGGAAAAATAAGTAGTAGGTGTTTAGGGGAGACATAATTCAATAGGAGATTACGCCTGAAGGAAGCTGAGGTTTCTAAGAGGAGGATCATAGGATTATATATTTAGAATTGATAGATACCCCACAGTGGTTCTCAACCTTCCTAATGCTGCAACCTTTTAATACTCATATGTGGGCTTAACTGCATGTGGGTAGACTCACCTGGAGACAGATAGAGGAGCAGTGTCTAGATTCCTAAGACCATTGAAAATATGTGTTTTCTGATGGTCTTAGGCGACCCCTGTGACCCCTATGAAAGGGTCATTCAACCCCCAAAGTGGTCGTGACCCACAGGTTGAGAACTGCTGCCCCAGAGGACATCTAGCCCATTCTTTTGATTTTACACATGAGAAAACTGAGGCCCAGTGAGGTCAAGTGTATTGCCCTAGAGCTCAGGTAGCAAGTGTCCGAGGTAGGATTTGAAACCCTGATCTCTGACTTCACAATAAGTTTTCTTTCTCCCCATACTAAATGAAGGGGGAGTATAGTTCCAGAGGTGGTTTCTCTATTCTCCCATGGTCCTTCCCATAAATCTTTGGCATCAGAGAGACTCTACAGGTACTGGAGTACCATGAATAGGAACATAATTTTAAACCACTGGGATAAATAATAGTCATGGGAAGAGGCCTCCTCAGTTCTCTTCCGTTGAATAGCCTTTCAGTTTGACTGAAATGTAACCTAAGAAGAATAATACTAAAAATCAGTTATCTGGAAAAATAGTCTGCAGTAGCTTATGAAAGGTTTTGAAGATGAAATCAACAGACCATGGCAACAGATTGGATCTGAGGGTGAGGGGTAAGAGATAGTGAAGAATCAGGGCTGAGTTATAGGCTGTGAGCCTGAGGACCTGGGAGGATCGTGTTGCCCTCTACAATAACAGGTGTAGGGGTAAGGGAAAGATAATGAGTTCTGTTTGGGGCATATGGAGTTTAAGGTGGCTATTGGACATCCAGTTTAAGATGTCTGAAAGGCAGTTGGAGATGTAAGATTGGAAATCTGCAGAGAGGCTAGGGCAGGATGGGTAGATCTGTGGATCATTAGCATAGAGATGGTAATTCAATCTAAGGGAGCTGATGAGATAAACATGTGAAGCGGTATAGAGGGAGAAGAGAAGAGAGATTAGGACAGAACACCAATGGACATTTATGCTTAATTTTAAGGATGTGATCTGGAGGAGAATCCAGCAAAAGGGACAGAGAAGTGATTTGAATAGGCAGGATGAAAACTGAGAGTGGTGTCCCCAAAACTCAAAAAACTATTGAGGAGGAGAGAGCAATCAAACGTGTCAAAGACTGCATAGAAGTCAAAGAGAAGGGCAACTGGGAAAAAGTCTTCGGATTTTGCAATTAAGAAATCCTTAGTAACCTTGGAGAGAGAACTTGCAGAGAAATGATAAAGTCCAGAAGTCAGACTGTAAGGGATTAAGAAGAGAACAAGAGTGAAGTGAAGGCACCCGTTGTAGATGACATTTTCTAGGACATTAACTAAAAGAACAGAAAAAATGTAGGACAACAGTTAGTGGGGACAGAAGGGTCAAGTGAAGTTTTTAAATTTTGTTTTGTTTTTTTGTTTGTTTTTCCCATGATGGGGGAGACAGAACTGGTTTTGTTAGTGCTACTAGATAAGAAACCATTTTAGGTCAGTCTGGCTGTTTTCATCTTTGTAGTTACAGCATCTACCAAAATTCTGAGCACAAGGGTAAAGTTGTAATAATCAACTAGCATTTACTAAGTGCCTTCTATGTTTCAGGCACTGCTGGAATAAGAAGTGTGTTGAACTTAATTGATTTTCTTTAGTCTACTAACTCAGGATGAATACTTCATGTCAAAAAATTCAATTCAAGAGTATGGCGAAACAAGCTGAGAATATAATCATTCCTGGCTTTTCAAGAGAACTGGACTTTTTGATTTGCTCAAATAGCATCTACCTAAAGTAAATTTGTGAAGTATTTGGTCAGAGGTCCTACATTATCTCCCAGGAGAGTATAATAGGTGTGATGAATTGTCCTTGTATATTTTGTGGTTTTAAAATATATATTTATGCATTTGTTACAACAAATGTGAGTCTTTTGAACTTTAAGCATTCTTTTTACACTAGAGTAATAAATAACTGTCCTATATTTGATTTTTACTTTGCACACCAAATACCTTTTTAAAAATTTTTAAATTTCCATTTTTTGCTTTTTGGAGGGGGGAAGGTAGGGTGATTGAGTTTAAGTGACTTGCCCAAGGTCACATGGCTAGTAAGTGTTAATTGTTTTAGGTCATATTTGAATTCAGGTCCTCCTGACTCCAGGGTTGGTCCTCTATTGACTTCACCACCTAGCCACTGCACTCCCCCCCATCCAAGTACCTTTTCTACAAGTGATTCTTCTGGGGAGCCCCTGGACATGAGCCATACCTAAGATTTATTTTAGACATTTTCCCCAAAATTCCAGGGAAGATTCAGAGAGTATAGAAAAAAGCATGAGTCTTTTTTGGGGTTGGGGGAAGAGTTTAGGCTCCCTAAGGACTGAATTCATTTTATGTAAGTAGAGAGTAGAAGTTCTTGATTGGAGGAGAACGTACCACTGGACCTCAGGTGACAATAGATTTCTCCCCTTCCTACACTCTACAGTCTATCCAAATAGGCTTTTTCCCCCCTCCTTACAAATAACACTTTACCTCCCATCTCTCTGCCTTTGCATTTAGTCATTTATTTACTTCCACCTAATAGGATTCCTTGTTTCCTTCAAAACTCAAAAATGTCTTCTGATCCCCCAGTTTCTATTGCTCCAACAAAATTATTTTATTTTGTATATGCCTTATACATACATATATACATATATATACACACACATACACATATCTATACACACAACGAATGTGTGCATTCTGTCTGGGGACACATACATGTTAAATCCTCTGACAGAATAGAAGATCCTTGAGGGCAGGGTATATTGGCAGGGTATATTCCTTTGTATCTCCCCAAACAGCACAGATCCTGGCATATAATAGATGCTTAATAAAGGTATAATGATTAATTCAAAATCAGATCCTGTAATATTATTCAGAAATGACAAGTGCCCCTGAATATTTCTGAACCTAGAATTGAGGTGGGTTCCAAAGAACTAAAAATGACTATTACACAGAGAAAGGCAGCTGGCAGGTGTGAGAAAGCTGCAACATTTAATCAACAAGGACTTTCAAAGAACAGGGGTAAAAGATGTCACCAAGAAACTTGCAGGTTAGGAAGAGATAAACTAGGGATGAGGGAGAAAGGTGGGGTGCCAGACTGTTCCATGGGTACCCTCAAAATGTCAGGAGCAAATGAATGCTCCAACATGTTGTGTGGGCAGCCTATGAGGAACTGATGGGAAGATACGCGCAAGAATTGCACAGAATGGGAAGCCTGGAGGGCTTGCAAACCGCATCACTGTAGATCTATTTCACATAAGAAATGAAACAGTCAGAATTATGAATTAGGAAGGAACATGCGATCAACTTATTCCACTTAACTCTTCAGGACGATTAAATCAGGTGCAAAGACCTTATTTGATAGGTGAATTTCCTTATATTGGAATTCACTATAACAGTGAAATTACAGTTCCAGTCCTTCTTCTGGTCCCTAGGTGCCAACCACTATGTTAGACGGTGGTAGAGATACATAGTTATACCATCGTGACTATGTCATTCTGCTTCTGATCCATTAAGAGAGCACCTGCAAATAAACATGCAGTACTATACAGCAGCTATAGAATAAACCCAAGGAAAATCATTAAAAAAATGTTACTTTCTATGAGGGGCAGGAGAAAGAAAGAAAAAGACTAATTGGGACCAACTAGGGAAGGCTTCATAATGTAAGAGGCATTTAAGCTTGGTTTTGAAGGATACCAAGGATTTAAAGACATGGATTGGGTGGGGAAGGGGGAGAAAATTCAAGTGTGATCAAGGGCATGGAGGGGTATAAATACTAGGCATGTACAAGATGCAGTGAATAATTCAGTTAGTCTAAAGTGTTATATAAAGGGAGTAAGATAATGGGAGAAGGGGGAGCTAGAAAGAAAGAGAGGCACCTGATTATGGAGAGTCTCGAATATTAGACAAAGAAGGGTGCATTTTCTTAGGGAGGAAATTGGTCTCTTACCTAGTCAGAAAAATAAATTAATCTGGGAGGGTAAGATCCATGGGGTTTCTGGCCAAAACAAAACAAAATGCTATTTACACTCACTCAGAACTATCAAAACCCAAACAATGACCAAGTGAGGTTTGGGCTAATCTGTGAGAGCCTAAGTGATTTGGGTTTAAGGCATGGTCAAGTAGCTCTATTTGAATCCCAGTGGACTTTATCAAAACCTGGGTTTCCAATGCTGTATTTCAAGAATCATAAATGTCATGAGGCAAAAGAGTTAATTGTTCTTTTTTTAAAATGATAGAATAAATAAAGAGGGACCAAAAAAACCCTGAAAGAAATCCAGCCTGTTAAGTCCCAATATATATTTTGAGGTTTCAGTGACCAAAATTTATATTCCTTTGGGCAGAATACCCACAGGTAAGGGTATTATTCCCTATGTGGACAGAAGATGAAGAGGGAGAGGAAAGAGGGTGGGAGGGAGAAGGAAAGGAGGGTGGAAGGAATGAAGGAACGAAGAGAGGAAGGGAGGGAGGGAGGAAGGAAGGAAGGAAGGAAGGAAGGAAGGAAGAAAGAAGGAAGGAAAGAAGGAAGGAAAGAAGGAAGGAAGGAAGGAAGGAAGGAAGGAAGGAAGGAAGGAAGGAAGGAAGGAAGGAAGGAAGGAAGGAAGGAGCAGCATTATTCAACTGGAACTGGCCAGTTGGGTCCACCAGGTGGCAGCTACCAGCATTCACAGATTGTTGTTTGTCCTCTTTCGGAGAGGACCAACAACATCAGCAAAGCAATGTCTTTACTTGCAAGTGAACTGAATTTAAGTGAGGCAGGATTGTGCAAAATCATCAGCCTCACTCTCTCTCTGGAGCCATCTAGGTTCATGGGAAAAACATAGATCAGGATGACTGGAAATGGCCCTGAATGTAGTGAGAGACCTTGGCCTTTTTAAGCTAAGGTCTTCCCTAGGTCTCAGTTTGAGGCAACACACATTCACTGATAAAGACTAGGCAAAAAATCATGTCTTCTATCTAGTCAGAAACAAAGAAGAATCAATCTAAGAGGGGAAGATCCTCAGGTTTCTGGCCAACACAGAAACAATTGCTATTTAACTCACTCTGAGTCATCAAAACCCAAACAATGACCAAGTGAGGCTTGGGCTGGCATCTCTTAGGTTGTGAATTTACCCTTTCGGTTAATCATGTTCTCTACATGTGTGCCTCCTCCTCATTTTACTTTCAGTCCACTCTTTCCTTGAACTTCATCTCCCTGTGGGAGAGGGTAACCTGGGATTCTTTAGTATTATTTTGCATGAACTATTTTTACTATACTATCTTAGCAAATACCCTTTCCCAAAGTTTTTAAAAAGATAAGTTGAGATATTATTGTAGAGGCTGAGTTCATAATATTTGCTAAATGGATATGGATGGATAAGAGAGTTAGAAGAGGCAAAAAGGAAATGAGGAATCTTAGCATATCAGACCTGGAATCAATTAACTCTAATGTGAAACATTAGCATTTATAGGAATCTTAGAGCTCACGTAATACAATACTATCATTTTACAGATAAGGAAACTGAGGGTCAGAGTAATTATGTACATTGCTCAATGTCACTTGACTAGTTGGTGACAAAGATGAGATCTGAACCTAGGTGTCACGTCTTCTAGTTGTCTTTCACTAAATCACCCAGTTCTGTATGTTACAAAGTAGTTCAACATGGAATGTTTGGATTACTCCAAGAAGTAGAAAGCATAGAAATGATTTTCCTCATTTTGCTTATATGGGAGCAGTTATGTTAGGGACTTTCTCAAGGGTACCTTAATCCAGTTATATGTATTTACTATATTCCTCCTAAGAGATCAGAATTGTGTTAGTTAGGGAGACAGGGCTCCAAATGAAGCCATTTGGCTTAGTTTGGGGACAATTTCTACTGATCTATTCCACTCAGTGGAAAGGCTTTACTCTTTTCAAAGGATGTCAAGGATCATAAGGCAAAAGGATCTATCCAAGGTCCTTTCTACACACAGCCAATACTTAGAGCCAGTAAAGACACTTGTTTGTTTCACTCAGTGAGGTGTTCTTTGGCTAATAGCCCTCTGAGTCTGAGAAATGACTAAGTAAATGCTTAGATTAGGAAACACTACACTCTGATTACAAATGGAACATTTAATGAAATGATTTCTCAGCAAAGCTTTACATCAGGAAATTAGCAAGATACACCATTACATATAACCAAATATATGGGTTTATCCATCTTGTTTTCCTTCTCTAAAAATTTGTCTAAGTACATTTAGAAGAGGACAGAAACACTGAAAGATCACTTCAGGTCTCCATTCATAAAAATCACTGAGACTATATCTATATGACAGCAAACAGATGGTCAATTTAGTCCATTTGAGCAAACAATTTGTCAATTAGGTTTAGAATGCAGTTAAGCTACTTATCTTTCTCTGTCTTTTATCAAAAGAAAAGTAAAACTGTTTGAAATAGGACTGAGGAAGGAAGGGAGAGAAGACAACAACACCCTAAGAATAAAGTAAATATTGTCTCCCACAGATGTCAATTTACACCTATGTATTTTTCCCTTCTATGTCCTATCTCAAATTTGGATTTTGGGTATAGGGACATGGGTTGAGCAAAATGGAAGAGTATGATAAAGGAAAATAAGAGAAGAAATGAAGTAGATGGGAAGAGGAAAGAGTCAGTAAAAGTAGACGAAAAGAAGATGAGGGATAATAGAAGGATTATTGTAGAGGATTTCCTTTCCTTATTCCTTTGAATTTGGAAATGGTATTTATTCCAGCACAAGAACATCTAGAACTCAGTTCCCTATACTACACTCAATTTCAAGTGCTGCCATTTAATTTCACTTTTAATCCAGTGGTGTTATCATCATAAAAACATAGTTCCTTTCCTCCTTCTCCTTCCATTTTCTTTCTCCTTCTTCTCTCTCCATCTCCTTCTCACTGCTCTCCATTGAGGTTTCCTGAATAGGGAAGGTCTACAAATTTGAAATAAATGAAAATTCTTTCCTCCTAATCATGTATGGAAGTATGTATTGACATCCAAGAGAAAATTTCTTAAGCCATAATTAAATTTCCTTAAGTAGATTTTAAACTTTTTTTTTAGTTACTCTTAATATCCTATCAATGGGCATTGCTTAATCTATACATATTGTTCTCTTGAATGCTATTTCATGTGTTCATAAGACCTTGTGGAATATCTCAAGCATAAATAAGTCAGATACCACTTGAAGAATTGTGTCTAGGTAGTTTCCTTCTTTCTATAGGACATTTTCATTTATGATAGATATCTGCTATTTTTTCATTCCAGGACATGTGTCATATAATTATTATTAAGTAGAACAATACCCACATACTTCTAATTCAGATATATTTTTTATTATGGAATAGAGATTCTTTTCTATTTTCACCTACTATCTATAGGGTGACATAAAAAGGGGAAATTATTCATGATTTTCAAAGTATAAGACTTTGAATATCTGACTGTTCTCTGACTTTCTTACTGAAGCCCTCTTGAATGTTTTGCTTGTTTTAATTATAAACCTAAATAACTCACAGGTGGGGAACATATGGCCTCAAGGTCACATGTGGCCCTCTAGGTCCTCAAGTGTTTCCATTTGACTGAAAAAAAACTTCACAGAACAAATCCCCTTAATAAAAGGATTTGTTTTGTAAAACTTGGTGTCAGTCAAAAGGCTACACTTGAGGACCTAGAGGATCACATGTGACCTCAAACTTGCAGGTTCCCCACCCCTGACTCAGGGAATCATTACATGAAAAAGAATTTTTGCTAATAATGAAAAAAAGACAATGAATTAATGGTAATTCTAAGGTAGCTATACTTTTGAATTCATTTTTAACACCAAATGTTAATAAAACATGAAGAAATGATATCATGATAATTAGGCAGGAATAAAAACCATGCAAAAATGACCACCCATGAAAAATTCCAAAAGGGATATTGCGTTGCAGTCTGCTTGATCATAAACAAATAAATTAATCACACTAACTTTCTGCATAAGTTATCAAGGGAAGTGGATATTTTATTGTTATTGCTCTAACCAATCTGTATTTATTTGAGGAGGGGGAGGAAATAGTTGCCATATTAAATGGACTTAAAATCAGCTGTGCTAAGAATTATCCATCTGGCAAGACTAATATCAACATATACTAGGTCTCTGGAAAAAAAATAGGTAGGGATAAAAATCAGTAAACATCTGGAGGACAATTAAAACATAAACAATGGAGAGTTTAGAGTCAGAAAAAAATACCAAATTAAAACATTACTGAATGAAACAAGAGCCTGGGATGTCATATATCTGGATTTTAACAGAGTATTTTCATAAATGATTGCATTAAATTGGCTTGGATTGTGATATAGCCAATTTTGGAAAACTCATTGAAAAACCGTAAACAAAAGATAATGATAACTTGTAATATCTTTTTAGAGGAAAGACAAACACAGGAAAGGGCCACACATTATTTAGTAACTCCATCGAGGAAAGAGGGTAGATGAGCTCCAAAGGTAGGAATTAGAAGTGCATCAGCCTAATATTAGCCTAGTCTTCAATTGATAACACTTTTAAAACATCCATTTATTAAGGAGAAAAATATTGGTTGGTACTAGATGTTAGAATATAACTATCAGTTAGAATACCCTGAATTAATGTGACATCAATCCATCAATCAAATAATCAATAGGTTTTTATTAAGTGCCTACTACTACATTTACCAGAGGCAATCAGATGGTTTGGTGGATAGAACATCAGACCTGGAGTCAGGAGGACCTGAATTCAAATTCAGCCTCAGATACTTAATAGTTGTGTGAACCTGAGCAAGTCACTTAGCATCTATTTGCCTTAATCCACTGGAGAAGGAAATGGCAAACCACTCCAGTATCTTTGCCAAGAAAATTCCATGGGCAGTATAGTCCATGGGGACATGCAGAGTTGGACGTGACTTAACAAAAAGCACAGCTATGTTTACCAGGCACTGCACTGAGAACTAGGAATACAAAGATAAAAGCTAAATACTTGCTCTTCTGAAGCTTATATACTATGAGGGAGACATAGGTATATACAAAAATTTATATGCAGAAAACATGCATAATTGGTAATAGATATATAAATAATACATCACATGATACCCATATATTTGAGGTATTATACACTACAAAAGGGAAGAATCAATTATTATTGGTTTATCCCCAAGTGTGTGAACACTCTGACTCACCTATTTGACACTGTCTTTGTTCCTTATAAGGAAGACAACTACATCTAAACCATTTGCTATTTAATATTTTTCAAAGAAAAAGACACAATTTCTCTCATATCGTCATTTTAAAGTATAATTCTGATTGTACCCAATCGTGCAAAAGCCTTCCCTTTTCCTGAATACAGTCCACTAACTTTTCTCAGTTGCCCTCTTACCCTGGAATTTCCCTCATCACTTGGAACTTATTCCCCCTGGAACATCTATTCAATGCTCTGACCACCTCTGGCCATTTGTGCATTCCTCCTGCGACCCTCATGTTGAGGACAGGCCCAGATTGACAAGCTTCATTTTCCTCCTAGCTCTGCTGACTCTCAGGACTTTGACCCCCAGGTCCCACAGGTGTACAAATCTCTCCCTTCTTTTTAGCTTTCTTTAGTGTTTTATCTTCCCTCATTAGAATGGAAACTCCTAGAGGGCAGGGGCCATTTTTCTTTTTGCTTGTATGGGTAATCCCGTCATTTAACCCAGTACTTCTCACATAGAAAGGATTTCATAAATTCTTGTTACCATGTCTTTCCAGAGGCAATAATTTCCTTTTAAGTCTTTAAGATGGTCTCAAAAAATGGCTGAACAATTTGTGATATATGATTGGATGGAATATGATTGTGCTATAAGAAATGGTGAGCAAGATACTCTCAGAAAAACCTGGAAAGACTTACTTGAACTGATGAAAAGTAGAAATGGGTAGAACCAGGAGAATGTTATACATAGTAACAGTGATACTGTAAGATGATGAACCATGTATGACTTAGCTGTTCTCAGAAATACAATGATTCAAGACAACTCTGAAGGATTTATGATGAAAAATGTTATCCATACACAGAGAAAGAACTGATGGAGTCTGAATACAGATTGAAGCATACTTTTAAAAGATCTTTCTTTTTTTAAGGGTCTGTGTTTCCTTTTACAATATGACTAATATGGAAATATGTTTCTACAAGACTATGCATGTATAACCTATAGCAAATTGTTTGCCTTCTCAATGGTGGGGCGAGGGAGAGAGAAAGAGAATTTGGTGGATAGAACATCAGACCTGGAGTCAGGAGGACCTGAATTCAAATTCAGCCTCAGATACTTAATGGTTGTAAGACCCTGAGCAAGTCACTTAGTATCTATTTGCCTTAATCCATTGGAGAAGGAAATGGCAAAGGACTCCATTATCTTTGCCAAGAAAATTCCATGGACAGTATAGTCCATGGGGACATGCAGAGTTGGACGTGACTTAACAAAAAGAACAGCTATGTTTACCAGGCACTGTACTAAGAGCTAGGAATACAAAGATAAAACTTAAATACTTGCTCTTCTGAAGCTTATATACTATGAGGGAGATTTTAAAAACATTTTAAAAACAAATTTTTAAAACAAATTAAAAACATTTTAAAAACAAATGCTAAAAACTATTTTCACATGTAATTGGAGAAAATAAAATACTAAATAAATCATTTAAAAAAAGTTTCTCTCCAAAAGGGTAGTTCCTTGTCAAACGCAAAACCATTCAAACGCTTCTTACAGAAAAACACAATATTGGTTACATAGTTACATACAACTGTCCCTAACAATAATAACTAGAAGTTACGTGAAAACTTTAATATTTGCTGAGCACTTTGACATATTTTACTTCATTTGATCCTTGCCACCAACCTGAGATGGGTGTGATGAACATTGTCTCCATTTTACATAAGTGAAAACTGAGGCTCATGGTAGCTAATTGACTTGCTCATGATCACATAATTATTAAGAGTAAAATTCAAACCCAGGTCTTACTGACTTCAAGACCAACACTTTATTTATCCCCTTCTAGAACTTGTAAGCTGAGATTACATTCAAGAGAATTGGCCCTTGGTAAAAGTTATTGCTATCAATCAATAATTATAGCAATAGTGATATTTCTCAATAATCTTGTGAAATAGATAATGAAATTATGAAGGTGACCCTTGTCTTTGTTGATTCTCCATATCCCATTGTTGAATCCTCACTGAAGGCCTATGATATGATTCAGGTATGTTAATTAAAAACAAACAAATAAACACCCAAGAAAACACTTCTGGTATTTGAACCAGAAATCACTTAAAAAAATAAAATTGAGATGTTTTACTTTGCTTTGAATGATTTCCAGCTCTTTCTCAAAGGAAATTCCTCCTCAGAGGATGAAGCTTTCATAATCTCAGGAAAATCCTGAAGAACCCATCACCCACTCCTCAAACTTCTATAAAATCATGCAGTGATCGTTCAGCTTTTGCTCAAAGATCACTATGGATGAGGTTTCACCTCTCATTATCTTGGCAGTTGAATCACAAAAATGTAGGTGCAAAAGGGTCTTTCAAGGTTATATATTCCAATCCCCAAACCAAACAGTCAATCATTCAAGCATTTATTAAGTACTTACTACATTATTCATAACAAGTCATCATCTACCATCTGCTTTAAGAGCTCCAATGTCAAGAGAACATACTGCCTGTTGAGTCAGCTCACTTTATTTTTGAAAGCTCTCATTATTTGGAATTTCTTTCTGAGTATTGAATCAAAATATGCCACCCTGTACGTAGGCTCTTTTCCTCTTTTGATCCCAATTCTGCCTTTCTGGGCCAAGCAGAATAAAGCTAATCACTCTCCTACATAGACACCTTTTGGATCTTTGAATACTCCTCTAAAACATCACTTGCTTCTATAAGAAGTCTTCACATGGCCACCCTCCTTTAGATGAGCCCATCCTGTGAATAGTCTTCCAAAAATGCGGCATTCAGAATTGAACACAACCATCTTGATATGAACTGAAGACAGTTGAACAGAATGGAAGTACTGAGTTGCCACATACTTCATTATGTAATGAAGACTGATATGGCATTAGCTTTTTTAGCTGCTACATCCACTGTTGTCTAATATAGAGTTGCTAGCTTTTAGGACAAAACCTTAATCCATAAATGAGATTCAAAAGAGAGTTAAACTGAATGTCTTTTGTTTCAGTCCCACAGTTCTCAGAATTTGAGTTAATCACACTTGAAATGCACAGGATCTCCAGAAATACAGAACATAGTCCAAAGATGCCCAACTCTATGACTAATAAATTATTACAGTGAAAGAAATGGGCATATGATGTACTAAGAATTCCCTGTTTCTATCTGTACATAGAAGCAGCAAGACATAGTAAGAAGAACTAGACTTGGATTCAAGAAGGCTGGATTTGAATCCCACCTGAAACATTTACTAGCTCTGGACCTTTTGGGAAGTTATGTACTGAACTTAGTCATATCAGTGATGGGGAAAATCATAGCATTGACCTCCTAGAGCTGTTTTGTTATTCCAATAATATGCATTTAAAGTATCTTAAAGAGCTACATGTCAGTTGTTAGTACTATAGTCCATTTTTAGTTCAGAAATGTTTTTGTATTTAATATTATATTTTAATATATATTTATTTAGTATATTTAATTTATATTTAATAATATATTTTAATATTGTCTGATTGTAATAGACTGTAAATTCCTTGTTTCTGCCTTTGTATCCTCAGTACCTGATGCCTTGCTTGGTCCATAGTACATGTTTGTTGACGAAAATTAATTTGAATGGAGTTGAATTATCAAAATGTTTTGAAGAAACAAGGAAATTTGAACATTTTCTAAGTAGTAAAGTGTGATTTCTTTCTTTTTTAAAATGTATATGTGGGGGAACTAGGACAGTAATGGTAAATAAATGTGTAGTTGGACTAATTATCAACTCTGGGTTTGTTAAACATAAAAATTTCTTGGAAGCTACAAAAATTAAAGAAGGAAAGGGATTTCAAAATGTGATCTATTGTTTAAATCTCAAAAGCAATGTCCTAATTCTTTTGTTTTACTAGAATTCTATTGTATTGATTATTGCTCAAAATAAGTGAGTTGCCATCTGGGAAATGAGCAATCTTCCTACTGCAAGGAGTTTTTGTTGTCAGTAATTATTGTAGTGAGGTCTGATATTTGAACTAAAATAACAATAGCGATAAACAAGGAAGGGCAAACTATAAGATATGGAAACTGAAGTCAGCATTTGAACACAAATAGCAAGTAAGATAAAAGCCAATTTTGTGAAATCTACCAGTTATGTTCATTCCATAATCCAAGAAGTCATTAGTTCTGTTTCTTAGAACACTTGAAATTAGAAGAGAAGTCATGGAAAGCAATTCTCCCCCAGAAACAGTTTAGAGATAATTTGTTTTCTTTCCTTCCTTCCTTCCTTCTTTCCTTCCTTCCTTCCTTCCTTCCTTCCTTCCTTCCTTCCTTCCTTCCTTCCTTCCTTCCTTCCTT
>CM053594.1:288230012-288261381 GCA_028646575.1 Pseudocheirus occidentalis | reverse complement strand
TTCTTCATTTACTGGATGAGACTGTGCTTGCCCCATCACTTTTCCTCATGAGTAAAGTCAATTGATTTTGCTTCTTAATGAAAATTACAAAAATAAGTTATCTTTACTAATTCAAAATCAACAATACCAACTTATGACTACCTGTGTCTCTACTGCCTTTCTGGAAAATTTTATTCCTTACTAGTAACACAAACTCGCACAGAGATACAAATATCACCAGCTCCCTCTAAATTGCAACCTAAAGTTCTGCTTCCTATGTGGGACTTATGTTCTCTCCTGATGAGTTGCTATTACCTTTCCATTTCTTCCTAAAATTTGTGTATACATACATACATACATACATACACACACACATATATAATTACCTACTATTTTTCCTGGTTAGAATTTAAGAATTATTTGAAAACAGGAATAATTTTGGTTTTGTATTTTCAAGCCCTAGAATAGTGTCTTCATATATAAGGTACCTAATAGGCCTCTATTAAATGTTTTTTGAATGAATAAATGACCAAGTCAGAGAGGTCACATACCACCTTAGATGGTGGCAGGGTTACAGGACAGAGTAAAAGTTGACAGACGGTTAAGAGTTTGATGAAGGGGTCAGGAAGTGAAGGGGACACTGGAAGTATATCAAGGAAGCACTTGTTACAGCCATGACTGGAATTTGGTTTGATTAAAGTCATGTCCCCGAGGAAGTTGTGTTATTGCTTCTACTTTGTAGTAATAAAAAGTTGAAAAACTAATACTGAGTCAAGAAGAATAAGGAACCCTCGAAAATCAGTACCTTAACTCAGATTCAGGCTAGTTTAAAGTTGTATTTAGTTACTTTGCATATATTTACATATATATGCAAACTGGTGCAAAGTAACTAAATATACACACACATGTGTCTATATATCCTATACATACATTATACATACATACATACATACATATATATATAAATTATATACTTTGTAAATGATTGTTGATTGAAAAATCTTTCATTTCTCTTCAGTTTATTTAAAGAACTTTTAGAGAAAAAATTTCTTAATTCCACACTATATGCAGGAATGTTGAAGAGGCTCACCTGTTTGTGGATTTAGAGACTGAAGGGACAAGGGAAGTTAGACTAAAGGTCCCTTATTTTACACATAAAAATCAATAAACAAATCAAGGAGCAAAAAAGCTGTGAGCCTCTATTGTGATAGTATAATCAAAGGTAGGCCTTGAAGGTTGAGTGGTTAAGTAGAGTTCATTCACTATCTAAGTGAGCAGCTCATTGTCTGAAGGATGGCTAGTAGGCCAATTTTATGGGCTACAGCCCACAAATCAGATAACAAATATCAAATTGTCACCTTCTATTCTTAAAGTGACAGTTACAGTGACAGGGGCAGAAATGGGGCAAAGGGAGGTAAGGATTGTGCAGTTCTTTAATAATTTAAAACATTAATTGAACAGTTGGTATTCTTTGTATGTATGATCTTTGTCTAATGACCAATGAATTGACCTATTCCTGATTTTAAAAAAAAATTAACCAAATCCATATTTACATTCTCAGGGTAACCAAAATCAGAACACAGCAAGAAATTTAAGCTAAATGATAGTTCATGGAGTTTTAAGTTCTGGAATGGAATGAGAAGAACTGATTACTGGCTCTGCCATTCATGAGCTATAAGACCTTGCAATTATAATTGAGTCTATATCAGCTTCGGTTTTTCCTTCAATAAGATAGGGAAACAAAATGAGTTTTGAGTCAATTTTATGTATTTTATTGAATTGAATTACTGACTGATCTTACCCAGAGGGTAAACGCATATAATGTGCCTCCTGTAAATCAAAGGATTAAAAAATAATAATTAAAACACTTTCAAGGATGTTACATATGAATTTTTCTTGTTCTGATAAAGTAAACAAAACAGTTATGTAATACTAAGTGAAGGTTTAATTCTCTCATGTTTGGAGGTTTGTTTCCTAGTTGAAATTAACTTGTGTCTTCCCCTTGGTTGTGAAGTACACAGTCCAATTACCAGAACTCCGAAGGTAAATGGAGACATCACCCTTTTGTCATAAACAGAGAAGTGCTGTGTTTTCAGGAAGTTATCAGAGGGAAAGGCAATCATAGGTTTACTTCCACTTCAGGGTACATAGTTCTGTTCTCCTTGATCCCCTGGGGATTGTGGACAATGATGTTACTCTGGACATAAGTACAGTTTGGCAGACCATCAGGGTCATATATATATTATATAATATATAATATATATATATATGCATATATATTATATAATATATATAATCTCTCTCTCTCTCTCTCTCTCTATATATATATATATATATATATATATATATATATATATATTTACTATACTGGATTAGTTTTGTTTTTCTCACCAGTGTGGTAGGAAACTTGATGGATCACTAATCAGAAGACAGGTTCTAGTTCTAATCCCATTGTTTATTAGAGACATTACCTGGGGGAATTCCCATTATTCCTTTTAATCTTACATTTCCTAATTTGTAAAATGAAGGGACTAAGTTAGATCTCTAACAGCTATCCTGCCGCTAAAATCCAACCTGCTAAGAACTTCCTTCCAACGACTTTGGTTCCCTTAGCAGGTCAGAAGGAATCATATTTCTCACTAAGTGACCTAGATAGAAAAACGATCCTGGCATGGTGGAGTTAACTCGCATCTTTAGTCCAAAGTTATAGTTTTGCCAAACTTGTGTTCAAGAACTTTTTGTTAATTTATATCAATTGGTCTTGATTCTGTTTACATGCATTGATTTTTTAAAATTTAAACTGTTTGTAGGTCATAAACTTTAGATGTCTTTTCCATACGTGGAGAAATTTTGGAGTAGGGGTGGTTAGCTTAATAGTACAATTTATATTTAATGTGCTGAGTTTACAATGCACTAAGGGAGTTATAAAGGTTCATTTCTCCATAGGAGAAGAGACCTATTTCTGAGTGGTCTCAAGTTAGATTTATTCTTCAAGAAGACTGCACAGTTGTTAGGATTCATATTGAATGAGCTTCATGACAGAAATCAGGGAGCAGATATAATAGGTTTTGGCATGACACCTTCCCTGTTATTGAAACGATGAGCTTCTCAGTGTACCACAATGTACTGAAATGATTAATTGATTGCATTGAAAAGCATAAAGTTTATCCTGAGAAAAATCTGAACCCTAGGCTTCTTTTTTTCAGAGAATTGTTTCCAAAAGCTCATTTAAAAGAGATAAAAATAAATTTCTGAACACAGTGTTAAATCTGCAATGATTATTTAAACATATGTGTACTGTAATGTTTAAACTGTTTATTAGATGTATTACCATTGAATGAAAGAATGTTACATATTAGTAACATTACATGAATGAAATAATATTGTATTAATGAATCAATTAAATATTTATTGAGTACCTCCTATGTGCCAAATCTGTATTATTAATTGAGGTAGATACAAAATAAATATATGTTCTCTTTATGTGTGAAATGCCCACAACCTAAAGGAGGATACAAGGCCAACACACACACAAATGAATGCAAATAATTGTCACCTTCAACTAAAGGGAAAATTTATAACATGGTGATATCATAGGCCCATTGACATACTTGATGACGTCATAATGGATTGAACTGGGTGGTAGAAAGTTGGAATATTATTGCATTCCAAGCAGAAAGCCATCAGAATATTATTATTTTTAACCTCATACGTAATATATTTAGCTTCAGATATTTGCAGATTTAGAATTAGGATGGATCTTAGAGATTATTTAGTTAAACCACCTCATTTCACTGAGGAGGAATCTTATTTGATTTTTACAACTTACAAGGTAGGTTCTATAGGCATTATTATTCTCATTTGACAGTCAAGATAACTGAGTCAGAAAGAAATTATGTGACTTGCTCACAGTCATCCTTCTTGTTGTTGAATCATGTTGTTTCAGTCCTGTCTGACTCTTCATTACTCCATGTGGGGTTTTCTTGGCAAAGATACTGGAGTGAGTTTGCCATTTACTTTTCAAGCTCATTTTATAGATGAGGAAACTGAGGCAAACAGGGTGAAGTGACTTGCCCAGGGTCACACAGCTAGACATGTGTGAGGTCAATTTGAATTCAGGAAGATGAGACTTCCTGACTCCAGGCCCTAGCATTCTATCCACTGTGCCTTAGAGGTCAGTCTAGTAAGCATTAAAGGTAGAATTGGAACCTAAATGCAGTAACAATGACACAGTGAAAACATGATTTCAAAAGTTGTAAGAGTAATGATCAATGCAATTACCACTATTCTATAGAGCTGATGGTGAAACCTGCTCTCCATGAAAGAAACAATGGATGTAGGGTATTGAATGGGGCATCATTGTTTTTGTATACAGCAAATAAAAGGATTTGCTTGACTTGGACTGGACAGATTTGTTTCCACTGGGGTGGGGGATTGGAGGGAGAGAAAACAGATTTCTGTTAATTAGAAATAAAAGAAATGGTGAGATGCTACAGATGTGGAGCACTGCATGCACTTTCAGATGAGGTCACTGAATCATTAATTATACTTAATTTTTTTACTTAGTTATAAGAGAGTTCTCACAAATTGGGAGTACTCTATACATGCCTGTAATGTAAAAGTAAGACACACCATTTAATTTAAAAAAAAATCAAAATGCAGCACACTTTCTACTAGTCTATACTGCTTTCTATTACAATAATAATATAAACCATGCTGTTTATGAAGTGCTTTAAATCCATTATTTTATTTGATTCATAGAAAATCCTGTGATCTAGGTAGTATAGATATTATTATTTTCATTTTACCAAAGAAGACACTGAGGTTTTTTAAAAATGATCTGACTTGCCCAGGACCACACAACTTTTAAGGTGTCTCCTGGTTCCAACTCCTGCACTATATGTATATGTATATGTATATGTATATGTATATGTATATGTATATGTATATGTATATGTATATGTATGTGTATGTGTATGTGTGTATGTGTATGTGTATGTATATACACACATATAATATTGTACAATAAGTAAATATGTACACAATAATAATGTACAATAAAATATATAAAAATTTATTGGGCCTTGATTTTTTGAATGTCTTTTACCATTTCCTCTGTTAACTTTGGAGCACTTTGACTTTTCCTTGTTTTGTAGGATTATATGACTAAAATACTAATCAGATAGTTGCCAGATGCCTGGTGATGGGACTTTCCATACTTAAGTAGACTTGTGTGTGAACTGTGATAAGCAATAACTTCTATTTTTTAAAAAAAATCTATCAAAATGTTTTTAACTCAATGTCAAATTATATAAAACAAATGATTGCATCAAAGTGATATGCTGTATATTGTTTTTTAAATATCTAAATTATTAAAAAGTGTAATTCAATATTAATATCATTAATGCAAACTTTATAAGGCAAAATTAATAACTGTGATATTTATATATAGAGAATTTTGATTTATGTTTAATAACATTCATAACATTGTAGGTTGGTCCTTACACAAAAAAAAAGATTTAGAGATTATTCAATAAAGCATAATCCATAATTAGAAACAATAGAACAGGGGTGGCTAGGTGGTGCAGTGAATAGATCACCGGTCCTGGAGTCAGGAGGACCTGAGTTCAAATTTGGCTTCAGACACTCAACACAAAATCTAGCCGTGTGACCTTGGGCAAGTCATTTAACCCCAACTGCCCTCCAAAAAGCAAAAAAAAAAAACCAAAAAACAACAAAGAAACAACAGAACAAATATGACTAATGGATAATTGAAATCTAAGAGAAAAAAGGAACTAATAAGAGGAAACCTAGCATTTCTTGATGTTTTCAAGGTACCATATTGAGAAAAACTACATGCTAGATTACTGAAAGAGCTGTCAGATGTGACTTCAGAACTATCATCAATGATATCTGTAACATTATAGTATAGAGCAGTGGTTCTCAATCTTCCTAATGCCTTGACCCTTAATACTAGTATTTGGGTATATCTATATGTGGGCAGACTCACCTGGAGACAGATAGAGGAGCGGTGTGGCGGTTCCTAAGGCCATGAGAATATGTTTTCTGACGATCTTAGGTGACCCCTGTGAAAGGGTCATTCGATTAGTTTTTGGGGGTCGAATGACCCTTTCACAGGGCTCACGACCCACAGGTTGAGAACCACTGTTCTAGTGAATGGGAGAGGTACCCAGAATTTAGTTCTAAGGGCAAATGTACCCTTTTCAAATACAGGAAAGAAGTTTGTCATCTACAAGTCAGAGAATATGAACTTGATGATGAAAATTATCTTGAAAAGGATAATTACTGAATATTCAGAGAAGGGAACTGTTATCCCAAAGAGCTCCCATAGCTTCATCAAGAACAGGTCATGTCAGATTAACCTTATTTCCTTTTAGAATAGAATATTGGACTGGCCTATTAAAAGAATGAATGCTATGGATATACTTTACCTTGAGTCCTCTGCACTAGAGAGAAAGATGTGCACTAAATGATGTTTAGTAGATTCAAAACAAGCTTTGTGATTTTGACTGATACTAGCCATTCAAGAATTAATAAAGCATGCATATTAAAACACATGTATAGATATTCCATTCATCGTCTTTGATCTTTACTTATGTTTGCTGCCAAATTCTCAGCAAGCCTAAGAATTTTTGTCTATTCTATACTCTTAATATTTTTTTAATGAATGGGAAACTTTAAAACGTGTCTCATTGATGCCTTTTGTCTTTAAACTTTGGTTATATTTCATGCACCCTCCTCCAGAATGAATATTCTCTTATGGCAAAGAAAACAAATAAATTATAATATGTAGCATAAAGACAATTTTGACAATGTAACATGTGCAAATAAATATTAAACTTTTAAGAAGGATTTTTTGATTATCCATTATCTTTTTTATGGAATCCATATTTTCTCCCTATCTGCTTTGGAGTTGTTTTATTTTGTATGCATTTTTAAATTTTGTTTTCCAAAATAGTTTATTAAATATTTCTTCAAAGTTTAATCTGTGTCATACATTTCATTTTATGAGTATGAGAATGAAAGAAAACATGTCTTGTTGTTTGGTTTTTATCTTTAACTGGGAATAATGACTACCCTAACCTTCCATTATTGGGATTTGTAAAAGTAAATTCTTTTTATACATTCCCAGAAATCTCAATTTAATTTGTAGTTTTATTGCTTTTTAAAATCATGGATAAATAATTATTCTGATGATATATTTATAAAAGAAAAGAGAAACACAGAGTTTTTTTTAATGATTATCCAAACAATTCAGGCAAAAAATTTTTCTATATTCTTGGTACTGAAAAAAGAGTGACTTGTCTGACATCACTGCCTCCGCGGGCTGTCTGCACATGAAAGCTCATCTGAATGCTTGACTTATTAAAATGACTATCTGTGGATCTTGTCTTCTTGTTTTAGCTTTTATCTTCATTGCCCTTCACTTTAAATTGTAAAATAAGGTTAGTAGCTCCTACCACCAAAATCTTGGAGCAGGTGAAAGGTTACATTAATTTATATCAAGTGCTTAGCATATACGTGAGCAAATGCTGCCTATATAAAATATAACGTGGAAGATGAAGGGTGCCATTTGTGATTTTCAAACAAAAGAATTAACACTATCTCTTGAAATATCCAGAAAATGTAGGCAAAGACCATTCTCTGGGGATGTGGGAAGCATTGGTGGAACTGGATCACGCACACAGTCCATTCATTTATTTATTTCATTTTTTGTTTAAAGAAACAACTGCTATGAGTACAGTGCTCAAAAGCCTAGAGTAGAATGTCTCAAATGTAGTCAATAAGGAATCAAAGAGACAAAAACATTAGAATGGTTAAGTAAAGAGACAAAAAACAAGAAAGATTTTGAGGGGGTTTAATGGGATGTTAATTCTTCATCTACTGATGAATCAGACCAGCTCATCCACTTCAATAATGCTTTTCATCTCTTACAATGCATTCACCCAAATTGCTTTGAAAAATCTTGGCCTTGTAAGATATGCATTGACCCTCTGGGCACAGACAATGTGAAAATAGGTACAAATACAACCCTGCTTTGTTAATAGCTCAGCCTGAGGCTACTTTTATAGAGTATTGGAAATAGGAACAAATTCAAAAAGTAGACTCCTTTTGTTGGAGGGGTGGGGGTGAAACCAATAGATACATGAAGTTACTTTTGATATTTGGGTGAAAAAAAATTTTAACCCCATGGAGTGGCCTTTTCTCTCTAATTCTTTCCTCCTTCCAGGTCCAACTGTGATCTTTGTTGACAAATAAAACATACTTTTTTTTTACTCATATCTCCCCATCTGGCATCCTCCTAATATTCTAAACAGGAATTAATAATCTTTAGGACTTAACTGAATTTTCCTATTGTGTTTAGATTTTTGGCAGCATAGTTAGAGAGTTGGCTTTGGATTCAGGAAAACTGCCTCTAACACAAACTGTCTACTTGACTCTGGCCAAGTCCCTTAATCTCTTAATGCCACAGGCAACTCTAAATCTAAAAGTTGAAGGAAAGTGTCCATGTGCATTGGTAGAGGGAATTTCCTCACCTAAAAGTTACATATATCAAAGAAATAACACTTCTAATCCCTGTCCCTAGGTAAAATTTTAAACACAGGGAAGAGCTAACTTATTTTGAGTAAAAAAAAAAATCTGACTAATGGGAAGAACCCAATAAACAGATTGTTTTTCTGCTGCTCTTGCTCTCCCCTGGTATCTCTCTTCCCTCAACTGAAGAATAGGCAAAACATGACATTAAGAAAGAATATGGGAGTTTGGTAGTCACATTGCGACTCTGCCACTTTCTGCCTATGGGAGTTTGTAGACTTAAACTCTCATTTTCTTCTGTATAAAATGGCGGAAAGAGTAGAGATGAAAAGGACTTTGAAATTCCTTCTGGATCTGAATACTAAGATCCTAAATTAAGAAATTATTGAGGATGTGACTTCCTGGGGGTCATGAAAATTGAAACCAAATAAACTAAACCTTTGCTGTGTAGTGCACAATAATATACTTTAATAAAGTAGTATACAATGAACACTGATATTTAAATGGCAACAATAATGATTCATTTTATGGACACATAATGATGCAATATTCTTTTACATGTATCATCTCCAGTGATGCAAAGATATGGGGATAGGGGATAGGGACTATATCTGTCATTTAAGAATTCTTAAGTAAGAAATATCCCTGTAACAATTGAAATCAGCACCTTCTCTGGAATAGCTAGCTAGCTAGACAGACAGACGATAGATGGATAGACAGAAAGACATAGATAGATACAGATATATAGTTTTGAGAGTTATTTACAAAAATAAGAATCAAAATGACTTACGCAGGGTCACACAGACAGCATACGATTGATCTTACACAATCCATATATCTATGTATATATGTTCATATACACATGTACACTTACACACAATATGCATAGAAATATATACATGTATGCATATGCCTATGTGTGTAGGTGTACATATGTATATAAGTTTTAAATGCAGTAGCAAAGTTCCTCTAAGTATATTTTCTGATTCCAGGATACCTTTGTAATATAATCTTCTTTTTCAGGTAAGATATTTAATGTTTCAGTGCCTTAATTTCTAATTAAATTGAGGTAGGATTGGAGCCAGCTCTTCTTCCTGGTTGTGATGCCATCTCTCTATACATAAACACAGAAGACTGTGCTACATGTCAAGTATATTACTGAGAAATACACAGCAGGTATTATTTCCCATTTTATAAATGAGAACAGAGACAAACAGAAAACTGTACCCCAAATCACACAATTAGATAAGGTAAGAATTAGGGCTAGGTTTTGGTCTTCTGACCTTGAGGCTCTTTCTTTTATCTCAACCATCAAAAAAATATTAAACTATGATGACTGTTCCCTTCTTCCTAAGGCAAGAAAATGAACCACTCTATAATTTTCAAAAGACTTTTTATGAGTTGAAACACAGAGTTTTCCTTTTAAATGATGGTAAAAAAATAGAGCATTTGATCTATCAGACTAATCCATTACCTGATGATTCCAAATATTTGAGATGATTGTAATTATTAAAATGCTGACATTATTACATCTAACATTTATTTAAATAATCTTAAAACATATTACTGCACTTCCTCATACAATATTACCTTGGCAAGGCAACCACAGAGTTTTTATTGATACATATACCTTCTATAGTACAGATCTGAAGTCTACTGACCAAATCAGTTGTCCAAGGGGCAGAATAGAAGACAGGGGATATGGACTAGATCTGTGATTTCATTGATGTGGAGAAATTTCAGATGAATAAACTGCATCTACCAATGCAGGTCAGCACCATCTTTGCAAGTTTAAGTTTTAGAGAGTTGCTTAGAGCAATGCAAGATGAAATTATTTGCTGAGGGTCTTGCTTAGTTAGCAAGAGGACTAGAATCCACTTCTGAATCCTCTAGTCTGTCAAACAGTTCCTTTTTGGCAAATTTATATTCATACAACCTGTTGTTGCTCAGTCACTTCAGTCTTTTCTGACTCTTTGTGATACCATTTAGGTTTTTCTTGGCAAAAATACTGGACTGGATCGCCAGTTTCTTCTCCAGGTCATTTTACAGATGAGAAAAGTAAGGCAAACAGGGTGAAGTGACTTGTCCAGAGGGTCACACTGCTAGTGCATGTCTGAAACCAGATTTGAACTCAGAAAGTTGAGTCTTCCTGACTCCAGGGATGGCACTCTATCTACTGTGCCACTTGGCTGCCTATTATATGACCCTACCCTTCAGTACTCACTTGATAAGGATAATGAGAGGAAAAGAAAGCAAGAATTGAGTATTCACAAAGAGAAGTGATGGTTTCTTTCCCAGGTTAAAACACTTTAAAAGAAGTGATGAATGCTCATTATCATTCTTAAAAATTTCCAGTGTATATCTATCATTTCCTCAGGCACTGTCGAAATTCAAAGAACATTAGTTGCCTCCATATCAATGTTAATTCACATCAGTAGTAGTGAAAGATTCCAATTTATTCTCATTAAGATGTGTGGTAGTCTTAAATGGACTGATTTAAAGTGGAAGAACATAAATGCTTCCAAGAGTTCTCATCACATTTATTTTATCTTACTTGGGTCAGCAGTAGTTGTGTCTAGACACTCATACATAATCACTGTTCTCCTACTATTCAAAAGACTTTCTAAAGTTTTTTTTAATAATATGTTATCCATTATTTTGCAATAGGACATTCATTTTCTCACAAGATCTTTGTCAGGTAACCTTTGGTCAGAAACCTAAGGGCAATCACCTACTTTTTCCTCTATTAAATTTTATAGTCCATAGTAATTTTCTGCCACTTTTATATTATTGCAACTAACTTGGGTGGTGTCAATCTAATTCAAATGGTAAACACATTGGACAGGAACTAAATTTAGTTCTACTAATGCCTTCCGCATGGCTATTGCACAGTAAGTATCCAAAAAGGGGCAAGATTTCAATGTGCTTTTCACAGTTGCAGAATGATTGTAATATATACTCTTCCACCCAACTCCCACCCCCAAAAGGTAGATGTGTTTGGCAAGCTTTCAATATTATTGAAAGTGGTAAAGTAAAACTTTCAAATGTTAGAAACCCTGGGAAATAATAGTAATATCTTTAAAAGGCAAATGATTTTTAGCTACGTCATATTATTTAGTGCCCAACACTAAGTCAATTCAATTAGCATGTTTAAGTGCCTCTGTGCTAGGCTTTTCTGAATCTCTAGCATTGATATGACTTTACACAAGGTTGGTACACTATAGAGAAAATATATTTTTTTAAATGTTTCTAAATCTCCAAACAGGCCATCGCTAAGAAGAAAGTTCCCATACATATTAACATTTATAGCAGGTAGAAGCAGGAAAACTACCAAGTTCCCCCCATAACCACCTCAAATACCTATGAAATATGACTCTAAACAATTTTTAGAGCTCCAAAACCCACAAAAGTAAAGAGAATCACAGCTGCCACTGAAGGCAGCCCAGTAGGCGGGACGTGAAGGGCTCATCTGAGCTTGCTGGGAGCCAAAACCAGCCCACTCTGAAACTGCAACTTGGCTCCTGGGTGGCCGTGACAATCCCTGGCTGGAGCCTTCAGGAGAGTGGGTCACTGGCAGCTATGGCAGTTTCCATAATTATTGACTTGTGAGAAATAAGGACAAAGTGAAAGATCAGTGGAACTTAGCTAAATTTGGGGGAGAGAAGCGAGTCCAGCTATCGGCCCCCAGGGCAAGAAAGAAACAGAAGCAATGGCCTTGCAGCTGCTTCGATGTGGCTGCTTCAGAGCTCTCAGCCTGCAAATTGCAGGGGGCCAAGCTATCATTCAGAGGCTAAGCGCTCTTGCCTTAAGCTGCCTGGATCAGGATTGTGGTTTTGGGTGGTGGTCCTGAGGCACATGAACAGTGAGCCAAGGCTGGTGGGGGCTGATGAGAATGCAACCTCCTAATAGCTCTGGCAGCTGCAAAAACCCCAGATATTTGGGACAAAGCTCTCCCCTCTGGAAACAGAGTTCCACAGAGCTAAAAAGTCAAGTAATTGACTGGTAACATGAGCAGGAAAAGGAAGCAAAGTAAGAAGAATAATTCAACTTTAGATTCCTTTTTTGAGGACAAAAAGGATCAAAGCATGAATCGAGAGGCAGACAACACAATCAGAACTCCCACACCAAAAGCTTCCAAGAATGTAAACTGGTTATGCCAGGAGCTTAAGAAGGATTTTGAAAACCAAATAAGAGAAGTGGAGGAAAAATTGGGAAGAGAAATGAGAATGATGCAAGAAAGTCATGAAAAGAAAGTCAACAACCTGACTGAAGAAAATAACACCTTAAAAAATAGAATTACTCAAATGGCAAAAGAGTCCAAAAAAGCCAATGAGCAGAAGAATGCCTTAAAAAGTCAAATTTGCCAGATGGAAAAAGAATCTCAAAAGCTTTCTGAAGAGAATATTTCCTTCAAAATTAGAGTGGAGCAAATGGAAGTAAATGACTTTATGAGAAATCAGTATATTATTAAACAGATACAAACAAATGAAAAAATAAAAGGCAAAGTGAAATATCTCCTTGAAAAAGCTACTGCCCTGGAAAATAGATCCAGGAGAGACAATTTAAAAATTATTGGACTACCTGAAAGCCATGATCAAAACAAAAACCTAGAAATCATCCTTCAAGAAATTCTCAAGGAAAATTGCCCTTTTTCCCCATGAGGGGAAAATAATGCTTGAAAGAATTCAATGATCCCCTCTTGAAAAAGATCCCAAAGAGAAAACTCCTAGGAATGTTATAGCCAGGTTCTGGTTTCCAGATCAAGGAGAAAATATCACAAGCTGCCAAAAAGAAACAATTTGAATACTGTGGAAACACAATCAGGATCTAGCAGGTTCTACATTAAGGGATTGAAGGGCCTGGAATATGATATTCCAGAGATCAAGGGAGCTAGGATTAAAACCAAGAATCACCTACCCAGCAAAATTGAGCATAATGTTCCCGGGGAAAAGTATCGTCATTCAATGAGGTGGAGGACTTCAAAGCATTCTTAATGAAAAAAACAGAACTGAATGGAAAATTTGACATTCAAATACAAGAAGCATGAGAAGGTAAACATGGAAAAGAATTCATAAGGAACTTATTAAAATTGTACTATTTACATGCCAATATGGAAAAATGATAATTGTAACTTATGAAACTTCTCAGTATGAGGATAGCTGAATGGAATATAAATGTATATTTATGTATACACACATATGTCTATATAGGAGGGTATATCCATGTGTATGAATGCATATCTGAGTGTGTGTACATATGTGTACATAAAGGGCACAGGATCAATTTAATAGGAAGGGATGATATTTTAAAAGGTGTAACTGAGAGGTGGGAGAGTATTCGAATGAGAGGAGACAAAGAAAGACAGAATGGGGTTAATCATCCCATATAGAAGCGGCAAGGGATAATTGTTACAATGGGGGGTAGAACAGGAAGGCAAAAGGGAAAGGGTCAACCTTACTCTAATTGAATTTGTCTTAGAGAAGGAATGACATATATTCTAAATTGGGTATCTTGGCCTACAGGACAATAGGGGAAGAGGATGAGAGGCGAAGGATGGAGGGGAGGATTGGGTGAGGTGGAGGGTTACTGTAAGCATACACTTCTGTACAGGGACAGGAACAAAGTAGAGAAGAGAACAAGTGGGGGGCAGAATAGGAAGGAGGGAAATATAGTCAGTCTTTCACAATATGTCCATCATGGAGATGTTCTGTGTAACTATGCATATGTGGCCTGTATTTAATTGCTTGTCTTTCCAGTGGGGGTGGGTGATGAGGGAGGAAGGGAAAGAATCTAGAATTTAAAGTTATAAAATCAGATGTTAACAATATATACGAATATATGTAAAAAAAATTATAACAGCACTCAGTGATAGAAAAGGTTTGAAAACAAAGTAGATGCCCATCAATTAGGAAATGGCTAAACAAATAGAGGTATATGAATATAATTGCATGTTATTGTGCTATAAGAAACAACATTACAAATACAGAGACACATGGGAAGGTCTACTTGAACTATTCAATGGAGTAAGCAGAGCTAAGAAAAGATATGTAATGACTATAACAATGTAAACAGAAAGATAATCACTTGTACACACAAAATCAAAAGTGTTACAATTGGGGCACCTAGGTGGCACAGTGAATAGAGCATCAGCCCTGGAATCAGGAGGACCTGAATTCAAATCTGGCCTCAGACACCTTAGCACTTACTAGCTATGTGACCTTGGGCAAGTCACTTAACCCCAATTGCCCTGCATTTCCCCTTCCAAAAATAAAAAAAAAAGTTTTGCAATTTTATAAAGAATAAGGATGTTTCTGAAGAAGAGATATTGAAGCATATACACACCTCATCCCTTTGCAGAGGCATGATATCCAAGGGTGTGGAACATGGAATACAATTTCATATTTTTTCCTACCTATTGATAAATTTACTAAATTATTTTTCTCTTTTAAATCTTTCTAATTGGGGTAGCCCTCTTGGAGGTA
This sequence comes from Pseudocheirus occidentalis, assembly GCA_028646575.1. NCBI lineage: Eukaryota > Metazoa > Chordata > Mammalia > Diprotodontia > Pseudocheiridae > Pseudocheirus > Pseudocheirus occidentalis. The sequence continues at coordinate 288,246,364 of CM053594.1, read as the reverse complement.
GGAGAGAGAAAGATACAGTAGGAAATGTAGGCAATATAAAAATAAAATATATTAATAAAAATCTCTTTGTAAATATTGTTAATTATGTTTTCCTTTGAAAAAAAATCATGGATATATGAAGTCAAGGTCATACATTCTAATCTTTCAGTTGTAATCAGGTAAGATAGTACTGATTTTTAAATATCTATGTTCTAATATATAAGGACAACTAGGTGGTACAGTGATAAAGTACTGGACTTGGAATCAGGAAGACTCATTGTCACGAACTGAAATTCAACCTCAGACATTTACTGTGTGATCCTGGGCAAGTCATGTCACCCTGTTTGCTTTACTTTTTCATTTGTAAAATGAGTTGGAGAAGGAAATGTCAATGACTCCAGCATTTTTGTCAAGAAAAGATCTGGACATGATTGAAAATGGCTGAAAACATACACACACACACACATGCATACACACATAAATATGTGCATGCATAAACATATATAAATATTCCCTTTTCAGGGAGATATATGGGATGGGCTGTTGACTCAAATCAAGTCTATGGTTCTGTTATCTTTGTGATAGCAATAGATGTTTATATCACACTTTACATTTAAACACTATAATCTCATTTGGTTACTTGTCCCCAGTAAGGACAGAACAAGGTCTCATTGTAGGCCTTCTACTCTCTCATTTAGTGCACATTTCTACTACTTGACATTGCCTCTAAATAAAATTGTGAGGGCTTGAATGATGCTTGAGTGAATCTAGTCATCTGTGGAAAAGGGGGTGTTTGCACAGGACTTTCTAACATCTTCAATGCAATGACGTTTTTACAAAAGGACTCTTTTGTTTTGATTTCACATATGAGAGTTCATTACTGAATCAAACTTACCATCTAATTTCATTCTTTGGGTTTAAATTTTGTGAATTGATAGATTCCTCTCACTCCCACCAAACACAGACACACAAATACACAGAATGCACATAGAACACATACATCCACACACACAAACACACAAATTTGGGAGTCTGGGGATCAAAAGGCCTCTAAGATTTATTGCCATGAGATGGGATTCCTAATCTTTATCTTTTACACATTTCTTTTGAGACAAACTCTTCCATGACCAGAAAAAAAAATGGTTAGGGCCCAATATTTGTATATGCTTGCCTGAGTTAATCTCTTAAGACTTATAAACTCCTCTCATTTATAGACTTCAGACTGGAATCCCAGGCAGTTTCCTTGTGATAAAGAACACCATTATCAAAGAATACAGTGAAACAATACAACTAATTTTCCTTCATGACTTCATTCTGATTTCGAGCGTGTCTCTCAGTGCTAGTAAGGCAGTCAGTCATTGCCAAAGCAATCTATCTCCTTCTCTATCGTGCATAGCATCAAGATGAACTGTCAGAGACAGTGTGTACTGAATAATGGATAAACTAAAGTCTCCTGACACAGTTTTGACAGGCACAAAATATGAGTTTTGTGATTGCCATTAAATTCAAATGCTAGGACTGGATGAAAGAATATCACTTCTGAACAGAGAATTCTGTAAAGTAGGAAATTTGTAGTTACTCCTTTACTTTGCTTATTAGTGTGTGGGATGGGCATGAAGGGAATGGATTCATGTAAATCTCTACCAGTTTTTGAAGACTAGATTTCTAACACTGTCCCTGTCATTTTAGGCAGTCAAATGTGAACCAACACTAATACTCTTGACCTTGTCCAAAAGATACTGTACTCACTCAACCCTCTTCCCCGCCCCCCAGGAGGAATATAGTCACAGTTAAGATATTATCTTAAGTTCACAACTTTGCTGAACATGGACTAAAACTGATTATTGTCGTTATTAATCTTATACTATATTATTTGTGTTTTTTTCACTCTGTTAATAATAGTATCTCAGTGTTGTGAAAAAAAAGACAAGGAATGAATTATTAATTTCTCTCCATAGACCTGCTCAGTTTATGTACAACTAACTTTAAATTAATTCAGGGGGAAAAAGTTAAGTTACTTAATATACTTTTTCTAAAGTCGATTGAGTTCAGTAAATTACTTTTTAAATATTTTTGGAGAGAAAATTGCCAGGCAGCTAGTTAGACAGAAACTTTTACCTGTTGACTGTCACATATCTGTCTACAAACACAAAGTGAGCTGGCAGTACTAAAAAAAGAGACAATTCAGGAATAAAAACATAAATCTGAGAAATGGGGGAGGGGGTCTTATGGTCTGAGTCATTTCAAATTTGCCATAGCATTCTAGCATCAGTTGAAGAAATTAGGAAATTTAACCTAAAGATGTGACCTAGGGGAAACATGATGGGCACTTCAAACATATGAAGAATGTTCATGTATGAAAAGAACTAGATTTATTTAGCTTGCACCTTCAGTGCAGAAAATAAGGCCAATAGGTAGAAGAGTTTCATGGAGACAGATTTTGGCTCAACAGAAAGGAAAAAATCAGAGAAACCAAAAAAATTTTCTTAGATATGTCCCAAAACTAAATGAATGGGCTCTGCTGGGAGTAATAAGTTTCCTGTTACTGGAAGTCCTCAAATGGAGTGTCAAGAAAATTCTGGATGACAACTTTTCAAGGATTTCTTTAAGATGACATTCACAGTTTGTATATGAGTTAGAACAGAAAACTCTGCAGGTTTCTCTCAATTACAAAGTTCTATGAGCCTATAAATTATCAATGATGAATTACAGGCCAAAAATAAACTAAAATATCACCAAAAGGATGTATGACTGAAAAAGGAGGTGGGTCAGTGAGATAGGCCAAATAAGGAACAAAGAAACAGATATCTATAATGGTAATGGAAATTTGAAGATCTTCCCTGCCCCTTGTATTTGCAATGAAACAGGTACTCAGCACTTTATTACAAGTTAATGTCATATATTAAGATCCAGAACGTGGGAATCCCACAGTGGGATGGACTGGTTGATGTAACAGGAAGGGGCAGAACACAGAGGAGCTAATACCATATATAAGGAAAATCCCAAGCTGAGAGAACTGCTGGGAGCAAGCATCTGGAGGCTGGGCTGCTCCTGCTGGAGAGAGAGGAGAGAACTGAGAACTGAACTGAGAACTGAGAAGAACTGAGAAGAGAAATGAGAACTGAGGATTGAACTGAGAATTGAGAAGAACTGAAAAATGAGAAGAGAGGAGAACTGGGAGGAGGTATGTCTGTGATGTCAGTACTTTGTCTCTTTTGATGTTACTTTGTTAGATTTGTCTACTGATAGAAGACAAAACTGTTGTTACAGAAATCCTGGGACCTTGCTGCTGGTTCAGAAGCCCTGAAAGGGGATTTTCTTGTTGTATGTTTACAGAAGTCCTGGAGGAGGCTTTTGCTGAGGATTTCAGAGGTCCCAGGACTATCCTGATGGTTTGTGTTGATTCCTCAGACCTTGTTGTTGGGTCTATGTAGATTTCTCAGGCAGAAAGTGAACAGATGAGGATGCCAGCAATGTTTTTATAAAGTTTTGTCTTCCCAGGAAGAGAAACTGTGAAGGATTTGAGGTGGACTGGACACTGTGAACTTCAGTATGGAACAGGAACTGCACAAGAAGCTAGACAAAGAACTGAGAGCTGTCTGCCTTTAACCCAGGTGGCAGTTGGATAGATTCAGGCAGGGCTTCTGACCATGGAAGAAGAACCATGGAAGCTGAGAACTTGCCTTGTGTGAAGGTGAAAAAACATTTCCTTGGGTATTTAATGTAAACTGAGAAAATCATGTGTCACTGTGGCCTAGGGGTGAAGAACTCCAACCTTTATATTTAGGTGATTGAGTTAAGGGCTTTTCCAATTAAGAAGAAAGAGGATGTTTTGATTGAAGAGATTAAGACAATATGACCTAGGGGTGGAAGACTTTGACCTTTGTACTTTGTTAATTAGGGAGGCTTGACTCCTTAAGGATGATAGAATTCAAGACTTACTAAATGATTGTGTTACTGAACGAATGTTAACTTTGTTTAAATCTATGTGGCCACTTTGGTGAAAACTATATGGCCATTTTAATGATAAGTTGTTAAGTTATAACATTGTGAATGCTATACTTTGATTTCTGTGAATATTTTGGATTAATTTGTTACTGAATAAATAGAGAATTCACTATACTGTGTCATCAGAACCTTGAAAGCTGTTCACAGCAGCAGTCTTTTGGAAAACTCCTTGTGCTTGGCTTTACATTTATGGCATAGTTTGCAGGGTTGCAAAGTATAGTGCCTCTATTTGTTCCAGGATCTATGGCCATTTAGAGTAAGATTGTAAGGCTAAGGATCCTGGAGGGATGGAATGTAATGGCAAACAAAGAAGTAGTTAACACCTTGTTTCAGTTCATGATTGTATCAAGTATTAAGATCCAGAACTTCTGAATTCTACAACTTGTGAACCCTAGAACTTGTGAATTCCTGTTGCAAGGGGAACAGCTAATGACCATATATAAGGAGAGGCCCAGGCTGGAGAGAGCAGAATTGAGAACAGAACTCAGAACTGAGAAGAACTAAGAAGTGAGAACTGAAGATTGAGAAGAACTGAGAAGAGAACTGAGAACTAACTGAGAAGGGAGCTCTTGTGGTGGAGAAGGAGAAAACATGTGGTATCCAGGCTATCCTGGATAATCAACTCTATGTTTGTCTGTTCTGTCTGTGTTGATGTTTGTTTGTGATACTTTTTACAGAAACCCTGGGACCTTACTGAAAGCCTTGAAAGAGGATTTTCTGGTTGTCTGTTTACAGAAGTCATGAAGGAGAGTTTTGGAGGTCCTGGCACTTTACTGATGATTTGTGTTGACGTCTTGGACCTTGTTTAAGGGTCTTTGTTGATTTCTGTGTTGATGATTTGTGTTGATCTCTTGGATCTTGTTGGTGGGTCCCTGTTGATTTTACAGACAGATAGTGAATTGATGATGGTGTTGGAAATGTGTATGAATGTTGTTTTGGCTCTGCTAAGCTTTGTCTTCCCAGAAACAGAAACTGTGAAGGACTTGAGGTGGACTGGACACTGTGAGCTTCAATATGGAATGGGAACTGGACAAGGAATTGGACAAAGAACTGGACAAGGAGGTGGACAAGGAACTAGCAGCTGCCTGCATTTGAACCCAGGTGACAGTTGTGTAGATTTGGGCAGGAGCTGGGACCCTGGAAGATGAATCATGGAAGCTGAGAGCCAGACTCAAGTCAAGATAAAAAGATTTCTTTTTGAGTACCTGATGCTGACTAAGAAGATTATGATTTACTCTGACTTGGGGGTGGAGAGCTTTGACCTTTGTACTTTGTGTCAATTAAGGAGACAAGACTCATTAAGGATCATTGAATTAAGGATTTGCTAAATGATTGAGTTACTGAATGATTGTACTTTGTTTAAAACTAAGTTTCCATTTTAGTGATAAGTTGTTATGTCATAACATTGTGAATGCATTACTTTGATTTCTGTGAATGTTTTGCCTTAATTTACTGCTGAATAGAGAGTCCACTATACTATGTAATCAGAACCTTGAAGCTGTTCATAGTAGCAGTCCTCTGGAAAGCTACTCATGCTTGGTTTTACAATATCTTGCACACAGTAGTAGTATTCACAGATCAAGAAACCCCAAGGAAATTACCCAGCATTTTGGGTAGACCAGCTGTGGATGATTTATAGAACATAGATCACAGACACATGATGCAAAGGCAGGATAAGCAGTGATCCACACAGTCAGAAAATTGCTATCAAGAAGATCACATACCCATTCAAATTCTGGAAAAAAATGAACAAGTAATATGGACTTTGTATAACAAACAAAAAAAGAGAATATGAATAATACTATTTCTTTTGCTTTTTATGGGGGAAAAGGTAGATTTTTTAGTAGATTACAAAACATTGTTGTCAGTGATTACATGTCATGACTCTTGATTTCAAAATATCAATATTGAAATAAAATCAGGTCAAAGCATTTTTCTTAATAAAGACTAAAGTTCAAAGAAACTTACCTAACTTTTCAATGGAATAGTACCGCTGCTTGCTGTCCACACGTACTGTCTCTGCATAGGGGCTTCCCACACCATATCCAATGATGTACCCTCGTACAACAATGTTTGGGTTGAGTGGAGGGGTCCAACTCATTACAATGCTGGTGGTCAGGGGTCTGACGTGAAGAGAACTTGGTTGGTCAGGAACCTGGGACTCTAGAATTTAAACAAAAGAAATATTAGCATGATTCGTGTTCTTTTTCACTTCCTATGGATTTGATTTATCATTTTTCTATATATCCTATATTCCATGCATTCAGATGGCTATCCTTGGTCACCATATGAATTGCACTTTGAGAAGGTAAGTGACTCACAACTTGTTTGGCTAGTTTGACTTTGCCATGGTTTGATTTCTTTAGCAAAAAGAATACTGACAAGTCCAGAAATGTAACATATATTACCATTTTAATGTGAAATGCTGCTTCCATATTGCTCATAGTTTTCTTCTCCAGACGGCATTAGCAATAGGAATATCTGGGCTGATGGCAAGGGACACAGTGTAGATACTGGAATGGGAATGAAAGGCTGAAAATTTTTTGTTCCCCAAATGCTATTTACTTTAGTTTAACTTAGAACAAGAATAAATGCAGAAGAATATAAGGGTCTGTCAGCAGAAATATGTCATACAATGATTGGGTTGTCTTTATTAGTGTCACGTATGATTAATAACCTGAATTGTCTGAAAAAAGTTTTCATTGCCAAAGCCACCCCAGTTTTCCTTCTTCCATATCTCTGTCCAAAGTAAAAATAGTATATTTGTAATCTGTCAGATAGCAAAATGAAATGGTGTGGGTAAAAATGATTTTAGAACATTTCTGTGATGTCAGATGATGAGAGACTCTTACCCCTGGTCCTCTCTACCCTTCCCTTACTCCCACCCCTTCAACATGATTTATGTTTAATAGATAGACATAATTTTTGTGATGGATGGAAATATCTTTCAATGGAATTGTTAATGAAGGTACCATAGCAATTGTTTCTCTCAAGAAGTTGAATAGTAAAATGTCTTTTGGACAATAGGAAAAAATGTCATTCTCTTCTACCCCTAAAGAAAATTGTGATATAATATGCAAAGGCATCATAGAAAAAAGGTGACTCAAAACATGGCTATAAATGCCAACAGAAGACACACATACTTTGTGAAGTATTCCCACTATAAACCTTGGGGAAATGCAATAAAAGAGATGAAAGGGAAGGATTAATACTTTTCAATCCTACTATCACAGAAGGAACCCCAGTGTCCTTGGTACTTAATGGGCTCTGCAATGAATTCTGTTGAGCACATTTTAAGCTTTGGAGGAATAATTGAAACTGCAAGAGACTCTTCCTTGTGCTATACTTAGGAAATAAACTAAATGGTTTGCATTCACAATTTTCCTTTAAACAATACAAAAGCGCAATCATTTAAATGACAATACTCAATGTCTTTCTGAACTGAAGGAAAAGTGTTTAAAGGCCTTTGTTTCCAGAAAAACAATAATCTACCTCCCTACCCTCCTGTACAACCATAACACCCTGGCAGTGCTCTGGAAATTTAAATGAGCACATTTGAATAACATCCATTAGAACTTTCTGAATAGCAAAGGTAATCAGCCCATGCACTAGATCTTTGCAAACCTAAAGTACAGTAACAATTTCAATACCTCAAATACTCTCATTTGGTCTTCATAATAAAGCCCTGTAAAGTAAACATGGACAATATCACTAGCCTGATTTTCAAGTTGAGGAAATTGTAGTGTAGAAAGAATGACTGAATTTTCTATGCTCATATAACTAATTAGTTACATTGCAGAAGTCCTAATATTAGGTTTATGCCATTATATAACTTTACACACACACATGTATGTGTGTCTATATAATATATGTTATATATTCTAGATAGAAGCAGCATTATATAAGTATATATGTGTATACACACATATGCATACATGTGAATAAAACACACACATATGTACATATATGTGTCCATGTATACATACATGTGTGTAGGGGGGTGTGTGTGTGTGTGTGTGTGTGCGCGCGCTTCTGGATATTTTGTTCAGACAAAGTATAATTTCCTGGAATGCAAGCACAGCTTCATTTTGTCTTTTATCACTAGCAGCTATCATAGTACCTTACATACAGCAGATTAATAAAAGCATAGTGACTGATTGGCTGAATGTGCCTAGAACCTCAGACTACCAGAATTGAATGGGACCTCTGTACATAATCAAGCTAATCTCCTATCTCCCGTAGGAATCCCCCAGGTGGAATTCCTGATAGGTTCTGATAAAACCTTTGTGTAAACATTCCCAGTATAAGATAAATCTTTGTTACCTGCCTCATATCAATGCATTTGCATTAAATATCTCTTATACATGCTTAAAAATTCAAATTTCAAAGTAATGAATATTTCACCTTAATTTTCATTTTCCCCTTCTAGCTTGAATTGGTATTGTTGGTCCTTAGTTCTCCAAGAGGACCAATAATATCACAAGGGTCATTGTCTGGACTTGCTGGTAAATTGAATTTAGGTGAGGCAGTGCTGTATATACTCATTAGCGTCACTCGATCCTCCAGTCATCAAAGTCCAATGACAAGATAAAAGTCAAGATGACTGGTGATGGCCCAAGTCCAGAAATGAGATTGTAAGGCTTCTGGAATATATAAGCTGCTCTTAAAGATCTCTGTTAGGGGCTATGGTAAATCCTGCATAGTTTTTTGGTGGCCTATTTCCAACCATATATCTCAATCTGAAAACAAACAAACAAATTTCCTTTAGCAAATTTTCTCAACAAAAAGCTCATCTTTTAGATTATTCAAGTGATTGTTACTGAAATGAACTATAAAGGAGCGATTTAGAAAGTTGTTGGGAGGAAAGAAAATTATATCTTGAGTACTTAATAAGTTTGGACAAACCTTGGAAATAACTGTTTAAAAGTTAACACAGGTCTAAGCACAATCCTTATTTCTAAAATAATTTGAAAACCTAATGACTACATGAAAATTGAACCATTGAATTAGGGAATTCGGAACTAAAGAACACTTTGGTTCAAAACATCTTAACAAATAATCTCTTCTCCAAAAAAAAAAGTCTCCTGAAACATATATTCATCAAGTAATTATATTCATATCCTCCTTCATAGTGCTCTGTGAGCATTTGGACTTCTACATTTTGACTTGGAGAGATTTAAGACTTCTGTGCTAGTTATCACATTACTTATTTACAGCCTCCCTGTTGTTATTCAAGTGATAACCACAGCTTTTTATTCTTTTTTCTCAAGAATGTTCATATGAAGTACACCAGGTAATTGATTGATTCAAATTTCCTTGACCTTCTAAACTGTTCATATAAAGTAACTTCAATATGTACTTTACAGATTTTAATAAAAACAATAGTGTTATTAGATCCTTAGCATAAGAAAATAACATATAAACATAGAGAACTGAGCTATTTAATGAAACACAATTTTCTCCTAGGATTCTGTACTGTATTATCTATTCCAGGCATTCTATACTTAGACCAACCTAACTTGTTTTATGCAGCCTGCTCCATGTAGGGTTGTTGCAGAGAAATTGCAAGGAATAAAAATGCATTAAGGAAAGTCTGCTTCTTCTTTAATTTGTAGGTGTGAAGTAGACAGAAAGAATATTTTCCCTTAGTTCTTTGTAACTAAAATGATCACTCCTAGGACACCTTTTGCTGTCTGTGATACTGAAATGCAGAGCTGTCAGTTTTAACTGATACTCACATACCCATTTTCCATTTGGTGCGCTGCATTTTATGGGCCATTTTGTGAGAGTTTTGTTCCAGGTCTTAATAGCCTGTATTTCTCTACTGTGAATCGTATAAGGCAGTTGATCCACCTACACTCTATCTATCCAGACAATTCAGAAATGTACTAATATCTTCATTTTTTTCTAGAAAGACCTGCATCATTACTCTTTTCCACTTTCTTACCAATGGCCATTATTCCTCTTAGGTTACTAACCTCTAAAAACCCCTTTAACCATTTCTGCAGTCCACTTAGCTTCTTCTATTCACAGTCGCCTGTACCATATCCAATCACATTCTCCTCCAAATCCACTCTTGACAATATTTAGATATTAACTTTTTCAGTAATATCAAATATTACCTTGACACTGTCTTCATATTCTCCACTAAATTTACTCTTGACAATTTTTAGATTAATTTTTCACTCAAAGCATACATTATTTTTTCCTAAGCTTTACATAAATATCTCTGTCCTATATCTACCTTTATATATTTATTTTTCTATTCTTTGATTCTATTTCACCTATCATTCTCATGTACATACCCCAAGAGAACAACAACAATTTGTTGCAATGTAGAAAAAAAAAGTTCCAATAGGTCTTTGATCTGAATTTAATCTAAGATTAGGATCATCATCTTTTAAAATAACTTTCCTATTCTCATACCTCTACTATTATGATACCTGACATGCAACCATTATTCCAATTAGAAAATTTTTTATTTAAACAGTCTGTGAAACAAAATATTTGAGTATGAAGCATTTATTACTCATTATTCTACAACAAAATGATTATCAATTTTTAACATTTTTATCAATCAGTTGGATAAAATAACCTTATTTGGACATCAATGTCATATTCATCAAATTTGAAGATAATATCAATTTTTTGGTGGGAGTAAGCTAAACTATTTAAGGGAAGAGTCAGAGTTCAAAAATAACTGTATAGACAAACAATTGGGACAAAAATAATGAGATTTAGAATCTTAAGGAAATAAATTTAAAGTATATATACTTGGTTTAAAAAAGTCAGCATCACAAGAGGCATTGTGAGAATCTGTAAAACTTCCTTAGTATTTTAATGGTCTTGGATTTCAGTATAAATCCTGAGTGCAATACATCAGCCAAAAATATGTTATCTAAGGCTACATTAGAAGGTCATGGTGTCCAGAAAAATGGTGATGCCAGTCATACAGTATCCCATCATGGTAAGATCTCATATGGAATATTGTTTCAGTGTTGGGCATGACATTTTAGGAAAGACACTGATAAACTGGATGGAATCAAAAGGAAGAAGACAAGATGACTAGAATGGTTCAGGGCCTCAAGGTCATGGCACATGATGATTCGTCCATAAGTCTGGGGCTATTTACCCAGGATCAAAAAAGACTTAGCAGGGACCTTATAGATGCCTTCAAATATTTAAAGATCTGTCACATGGGAGAGGATTTAATAGTGCACCTAAGAGGAAAAATATGGATGAACACATGGATATAGCAAAAAAGCAGATTTTGATGCAATATGAAGATAAACTTCCTGGCATTTAGAGTTACTGAAAAGTAGAGTATCTTCTCTCCAGGAGTAGAGGGTGCCCCATGACTCTAATGTTTTACAGAAAACTGGATGACCACTTTGAGAGGATGTTGCAGAGAAGATTCTTGGTGATACAGTTATTAAAATAATAATATCAACCTTCACTTGAATCTAACTCATGAGAACATAGTTTTAAAGCTGAAAGGGATTTTATAGGCCATTGAATTCAAGCCCCATGATTTTATAGATTAAAAAACTAAGGCACAGAGAGACTAAGGTTCCCATAGCCAGTGAGTATGTCAGGATTTGAATCCAAGGCTTCTTGCCTCCAAGGCTAGGACTTTAAGCTGCTCTCTGTCTCTGTCTGTCTGTCTGTCTATCTGTCTGTCTGTCTGTCTGTCTGTCTGTCTGTCTCTCTCTCTCTCTCTCTCTTCCCTCCCTCCCCCAAACCCTCTCTTTCTTTACTTTAACACTATCATGACAATCATTCCATGTTCAACTTTCAGGCAAACTGATCAGTATAATACTATAAATGCTGTAGAGAATCCCTTCCAGTTTAAAAATTCCTCCACATACATTACCTTATTTGTAATCTCTATAATATAATAGCTAGGACCACTAAGAATTATCTTTTCAGATATTATTATCCTTTTGCATATGTAGAATTGAGAGTCATGGGAGATTAGGTTATATATCTTGCCTAATATCATGCAGCTGCTAAGTCACAGAGCCAGAAGTCCAGTCCAGGTCTTCTGATTCCAATTTCCATGCTCTTTTTTTTACTACATTATGTTAACATATGAACAGCCAAAGTGTTTATATGTGTCTTCTTGTAGATCAGTTGCAGGAGCCAGTATAACTACAACTTGATGTTGTGGCAAATCTTGTGCATCCTTTATACTCAATAATGGAGACACAGCTACAGTGTTTAGTTTATGTCTAGAAGTTTTGCCAAAAGGAGGAGAACAGAGTTCACTGTTTTCTAAAGTAATGGCCAGGCCTCTATTCATTTAAAGTCTATTGAAATTTAAAAACCACAAGACTCCATGAAAATCTAATTATTTTCTACCAAAAAAGTTTAGGGTCTCTGTGTATTTGTGCCATTTTTCTTTGCTTGAGTTAGAATATATACATTTATCTAATGAACTATTTGAGGATTTCTCCTCAGACTAATTTAGCTAGGACTCACTTGAAGTTTAGTCTCTGTGGAAATCCATTTTTTATTGATTCTCTCTTGTGAGAGAAAACACTTAACATTTCTTTGATAGCATTCTCCCCCCCCATCCCCTTTTCTGACTCAGATTTCCACCTTACAGCCAGTTTGCAGTCTTTCAATATCTATTTGGCTTTGAATATGGTGCCAAAACTTTTGGAAGGAAATGTAAATTGACTGCTTGTACTTTAGTCTAAAACAAAACAAAACAAACAAAACAACCCAGAAAAAAAAAGAATCTTGGTTCAGTGATTCCCAATCTTCTCATCTTTGTCAATGGGTCTAAATAAACCAGTACTTCAAAATTATTTTCAATTTTGCTGGCAAACTATTTATTTGAAACCTTTTCTCTAGGCAACTCCAAGAATATAAACAGTTTCATGGTCTACCTGATTTCAAAACTTTGCTTCTCATGTCCTTCAATTCTCCCCCAGGATATGTTTACTTGGCATCTCACATGTTCTCATGTTCTCTCATCAGTGCTTTGCTATTCTTGAGTACAAGTTTTGCCATCATTGCTACATTTTAAAAAACCTCTGACCAGTCAAATTTAACTTGTCATGTTCTCCCAGTCTAATATAGAGTTCCAGTTAAACTATATCACAACTGATTGTGTACAATAGTTCCCATCTGTTCACTTAAAAAGAGACATGACAGGTGACTCCAAGCCTATTTTCCTGGAGCATATATTCCAAACTCAATCACACATTTTCTTATCCTCCTTGAAGCTATTTAAATAAAATCCTTTGGGAGAAACTAAGCTTTCGATTTTTTTAAGACCTGAAAAATTTAGAGCACGAAATATTTTAAACTTCCAGATTGTCAGTAAGATTACGTACATTTTCAGGAAACCATGAATGAGATATGATATTTGGATTTATAATTGCTTTGACAAAACATAATTAAAAGACGAATACACAAGAATTGTGGGGAGACTCCTGAATGATATAACTTATCTTTCCAAGGCTTTTGCAAAAGAGCAAATTCAAAAGGATCTAGAGAAGCCGAAGGAAAAAAAGAGAAAATGCAGTTAACAACTTTTGAGAGCACAACTTTCATTTAGCTGACTCTTGCAGGACTCTGGGTAGCCACAGTAATAAGTGGATGACTCCCTCGGGGTTTACAAAGAGCCTCAGTGGCAGAAAAGTGTTATGAAAGAAAATGCATGCCTAGAATTACAATGCTTCAGGTCACTTTCAGTGCAGAATAATTTTTATTCACATAGTTCATTTGGTTGCCAAGGTCAGTGCCTTCCTCTGTAGTTCACAAAGATTTAGAGGAACTCTATGGGGAGACCTCCCAACAAAAGTCATTTTTTGCTTTTATAAGAATGTGAATAAAAAGGAAGATGTTTCATCTTGACACTTGAAGATTAAAAAAAAGATCAGCTAAAGAATTAATTAGAAATTTCAAAAGCAACAGGAAATATACTTAACTCGAAGGAATATTTCACATTAATCAAAGATTTAGAACTGGAAGGTTAGTTGTTATCTGCTCCAAACCCATTATTTCCAGATGGGGAAACTGAGCGGTGGTATCTGCATTAAAATTGAGGTCTTGTAACTCCAGGTTCGATGTGCTCTCTACCACATCATGTTACCTGGTATCCCCTGAAGGAGATGAATAGGAAAAGTATTCATTTCTTTCTTCCTAAGGGGTTAGAAGGAGGATATTAAACAAACAATAGCTGGAATTTAAGGGAAGGACAGGTGGCTTTTGAAGAATCTCCTCTGACTACAAAGTATGCCCTAGTCCAATTACTAGTATCATGCAACAAATGTATCCAGATAGTAGGTTCTTCATCAGTGGTCACAACTTTTTTTTAAGCTTTTAAGAGTAAGGGATCAGAAGAAAGTCAAAAATGAATTCAGTTCAGTGAGCTAAGAGAGTGGAAATAGGGAAAAATAGCTTGAGTAGGTAGTGAAGCAAATCTCACCAGTGAGATTCAAATTTTATTCACCTTTTTAATAGAGCAGGTTTTTGTTTAGTGAAATATGCCTGTTTTGTCTGGCAAGTAGACCATTGCCGTACATGGCATAAAAGGTGGGCAGTCATGTTTTCCTTCTTCACATGTTATCATTTACTTTATATTTCCCCCCCAGCTTCCATCACCTATGCCTTGTCCACCATATTATTTGTGCTATCAACCCTATTTGTGAGCTTTCAACTTCACTATCTTGCCCATATGGCAAAATTTCATTTTAACTTTTTTTTTTATGTTGCTAGGTACCTTTCAGTACATTAAGGACTCATTTGGGCATGGATGAGAATCCCTTTATCACTTCAAATAAGAAACTGAAAGGAAAGGGAAAGTATGCAAATAGCTAAGCACTTAAGGTGTGGAAGGAAGCATAAGTCCAAAAGAGAGTGGAGTTGAAAAGGGGGAAAAATGCAATAAAGAAGGTAGAATTAAGGGAGGATAAAAACAGTCACTAACAACTAATACTTGTTAAAGATGTTCTGTGGGTGCTATACCATACCCTTCCCTGACCACCACTCCCCCCGCTCCCTCCCAAACCCCAACTCTCTCTGCCTGTCAAAATTTTATCCATCCTTTAAGGTCTTTATTTCATTAAAACAGCTCATAATGAAGCTCAGAAAGCATTATTAAAGTAATTAATGACTTGATATCAATTTGGAGAAAGAATTGTAATAAGATACTCTCACCAGATTTCTTCATTTCAATATACTTGTTTCTTTGTTTGCTTTAATGGATGATTAAAATAGAGGCATGGATGGTTTGTTCATCAAATTTCCAAGTGATACTTACCTGGGAGTGATAGTTAAACATAAAATGTAGAATTGGCATCAAAAATGGCAAGATCAATGGCCCAAAGCTAGCCAGAAAAAAATTAGTCCAGAGTAATGAAAGTCATAATCTTGTGTTTGAAAAAAAAAAACTGCAAAACTACATGATGGTGGCTCAAAAGCATTTAATATGAAAAAGATCTGGGGATTTTAGTAAACGACAGGCTCAGTCTAAGTTAACCATGATATCTTAGCCAAAGTGGCTAATGCGATCTTTTTAAAATTTTTATTTATTTTTTATTTGTTTTCTTGTTTACATTATTCATTTTCATTACATTTTTGAATTACAAATTTTCTCCCTGTCTTACTCCTGCTCCAACCCTAAAACAGCAATCCCACTGCAAAGCCCCTCCCCTGCTTTGCTCTCTTATTTTGTGGTAGGGCAGGGAGGGTCTCCGTATCCCAGCCCCTGTATATCTTAATTCCTAGTTGCAGGTATTGCAGAACTTTAAATTCTAGATTCTTTCGATTCCTCCCTTGTCACCCACCGCCACTGGAAGGACACTCAATTCAATACAAGCTGTGGATGTGTGATTATACAGGACATCTTCATAGTGGACATATAGTGACAGTGATCATCTGTCTCTCCTTCCTATCCCTCCCCCCCACCCTAGTTCTGTTCTCTACCCTGTCCCCATCCATTTACTGAAGTGTGTGCTTCCAGCATCCCTTCCCCAGACACTGTCCTCCCCTCCATCATCCCCCCTCTTATTCCCATGCCCCCTACTCTCCTGTGTGGCATGATGCTCAGTTTAAAGTTTATGCCATTTCTTCCCTAAGCCAAATTCAATGAGAGTAATTGAAAGTAAAACTGTAATAGTTATCTCTTGCCTCGTCTCTATGGAATGATTAATCCCATTTTGTCTCTCCCTATCTCCTCTCATTCTAGTCCTCTCCCACATCAGAATTTCACCTTTTAAAGTATCATCGCTTCACATTCAATTCATCCTGTACCCTCTATATACACATATACACACATGCTCAGATATGTATTCATACGCATATATAGCCTCCTATATGGACCTATGTGTATACATACATACATACATATA
>CM053594.1:288187099-288229512 GCA_028646575.1 Pseudocheirus occidentalis | reverse complement strand
AACAGATTGTGGGAGGGGCCTTACAGTGGGATCAATGTTCTGGGCTGGGGGGTAGGGGCAAAAAGGGGAGAAAATTTGTAACTCAAAACCTTGTGGAAATGAATGATGTAACCAAGAAAATAAATTAAAATTAAAAAAATGTTAGATCCAAGACATAATAGAAGGGTAGTACATGACCGTATCATGAACATGCCAATGATTACGTATTACATATACATCTTAAGAATGGACCAGGAAATGCTTGACTTCATATAAGACCATTGAACTTCCAAAACAATTAAATTTCTCCATTTTTATCCCAAATCATAGCAATAATTATAAGGAAAAGGCAAGAAGGCAATCATTTTAAGGAAACTGACACTGCTTATCCTCTTCTTTGGGAAACCAAGTCTCTCTTAGTATTATCAGTAACAGCATGCTATAATATTTTTTAATTTTTTATTTCTATTTCTATTCTATATTGTGCTAGGCAAATATGAACAGTATAACTTTATGATCCAGAAAATATTGGAATGAGTCCTGTTCTTTAATTTGGGAATGTTCTCCTTTTGTTCATAGACTGAAAGTTAAGGCAAGATCATTTTGAGAGGAAAATGTAATTACCATCAAGATCGTTCTCTGGTGTCTCAGCTGTATACCAGTCTGAGGAAGGGCCAGTGCCATTGACTGTCATGGCTGCCACCTGGAAACTGTATTGACTTCCTTTTTCTAGTCCTGTGAAAGACATGAGTCAAAGAAAAAGGGTTATTGATTAAAAGTGTTTCCATTAGCCATCAAAGCAACAATAACATTAACTATAGCAATAGAAAGTGACAGCTTAAATCTATTTCTTTTTGTTTGTTTGTTTACAAAGGACAATAAAATAACAACAGCAGCCTTTTTTTCCTATTTTTGACATTTTGTTGCTCTCCACTTCTACAAAAAATATACTTAAAGAATTATCCTTGAATTTATTTAAGGTATGCAATATCAACCATGAAGAAACAACCATAATAGCAATTTCAAGGATGTTTCCTTCCAGTTCAGAAGACCTCTACCTATAAGTCAAAGGAAAAAATATTTTTAAAATATGTTATGTATGTAATGAATGTTATTGGCTATGATTTTTTAAAAGAAAAGAACAGGGAGACAATGTTAAAAAAGTATCTATTGAAAATTTCCAACCTCTACTCCTTTAAAACACAAATTTCAAACAGTTAGGCAGAGACTGCATTGGATCAACTACTATCATAATGTTTTACATAATATAGCCCTAATCATTTGACTTGCAATACAAAATTCAGGTTGGAACTGTACAAAGAAGAAAACAAAGAGTAAATGTATCCTGAAGAACCCATACCCAAAATTTCATAGTCTGTCAATTCCACATTTATTTTTTCCCCCTAAAGACATTATTATTTCTCTGTCCTACATCTAATTCTAATTTGACCAATTGTTGTTGCTCAGTCATTTTAGTCCTGATGCTTCATGGCACCATTTAGAGTTTTCTTGGCCAAGATATTGGAGCAGTTTACCATTTCCTTTTCTAGCTCATTTTGCAGATAAGGAAATTGAGGCAAATAGGGTTAAGTGACTTGCCTCGGGTCACAGAGCTAGTAAGTGCCTGAGACTGGATTTTAACTCAGGTTTTCCTGACTCGAGTCCCAATGTTTCTTTCTATCGTACACCAATTTGGTAAATTACTACAATTCAAATTGTACTTTTAAATGAATACCTGACATACATTAATCAATGTACATCTCTAACTAAACTGGCAAAGTCCTTGACCTCAAAGAAGTACAAAATTGAAATAGACACTAAGAAGTTGGACAACAGACTTGGAAGTCACATCTCTGTGGACTAAGATTATTTAAAGAATAAACTAAATAAATGAAAATAAATGTGTATAATGCCTCATGCCTGAGTAGGTACAAAGTATCTGTACTATGCATTCCATAAGGCTTTGCTTCAGAGAGTTTAGTTCCAGGGGGAAGTATACAGGAACTGCAATATAAGAACATTCCCAGGAGTATGGAGGATTTTTATAGAATGAGCTGAAGAGAAAGTAAGAGTATGAAAAAGGCTTAGATCTTACATCGCTCATCCCTTTCAGGCAAGAGTAGATGTCACAAGAATCAATAGTCCTTGGGTAGTGAGATATGAGATTTGGTTCTGCCCCTGGGAGCCTTTCCCTTCAGTTATACCTACATCATGTAAATACAGTTTATCCTGGCTAAACATGACACTGGGAAGCTTTCTCCTTCAGCTGTACTTCCCATTTGGAAGAGTCATACTCTTAGCTTTAGTTCATCACAACTCTGGCACTGAAATTCCCAGAAAATTTTAGGAACTCCAGTTTTCCTACCATACTCCACTGAATTGCCCTCACTCTTACATCTGTTGGAGAGGCAGGAGAGCAAATTGAGAAATGGGAAAAGTCCCTGTAAACTCCCTGGATCTTTCTCCTGTGGTGGGAAAAAGGTAGAAAAAAAAGGGGAAATAAGGACTGGACACAACATGGAAACAAAAATGTTGTTTCCTCTCGAAACCCGTTTAAGAATGAATATCCTCTTCTGTAAATGGATGGATGACGAAGGATTTTCCTCGTTATTTCTTTGGCTAGTTCTATTTCTTTTGCCTTAAACATGTATTTTTCTAGTTGGTTTGATTAAAATAAAATTAAATGGGGGTTTGATGTTTATGGTTTTTAAGGATATTCTGACTTAAAACATTCTGTTGACTTATGTGGTTATTTTAAGAAGGCTGAAAGGGGGGTACTCAGGCAACACATACTTTGGACTAGATGAAGAATTTGGAAAGTTTGTATAGTAAGTTAAAGAAGTGAAAATAGCTCCAGTTTCTACTCATTTTTTTACATAGACTTTCGGAGGAAAGGGAAGTAGATGTTCAACTGCTGAAGAGGAGAGAAGATATTCCTGACATACAAATTCAAGAATGTGCCAGCCTACCTCCATTTAAAGATGGATACTGTCATGGAGAGAAATGGGAGTGGTGGTAATGGGAGCTATATGGCTTCAGTGAATTTAGAGAGATATGAAGGGGCATAAAATATAAACACACACCTGAAGGAAGGTCAGTCCAGCAAATGAATGATTCTGTCAAATTCTTACACTTGCTTTTTTTCTTGGTATTAAAAGGGAAGTCAGGATCCAGAAGTGGAGGATCACAGCAATGAAATTCAGGAGATACGAGAAGGAATAGTTACATGGAGGCATAGAACAGTGATGGGTCATAAGGTAACATACTAGACTAGAAGATATTTTACAGAAGAGGTGCCCTATGGATTTGAGAGTTCTGAGGTATCCCATTCACTCTATATTAAATTGGTATGTAACATCTGACAAAATTTTCAGAATTGCAGAGTTAGAAAGGATCTCTGAGACCAGAAGTCTAACTGATAACTGAAAGGAATCC
The DNA here is from genome assembly GCA_028646575.1 of Pseudocheirus occidentalis. Taxonomy (NCBI): domain Eukaryota; kingdom Metazoa; phylum Chordata; class Mammalia; order Diprotodontia; family Pseudocheiridae; genus Pseudocheirus; species Pseudocheirus occidentalis. The sequence goes on along the minus strand of CM053594.1, from coordinate 288,226,098 downwards.
CCTTATAACATATCTAGGGGTCATAGACCATGCTGCTTGAAAACCTCAAAGAGGGAATTAACTATCTTCTGAGGGAGCCCATTCCATTTTTGGATTATTCTGTTCAAGATTTATAAATTTATGAACTAATTTCTCAACTAAGTTTCTGGTCCAGCTGTACGTTTAAGATTGGGATATATATATATTTCTATCAAATAGATTTAAATTGATCTTCTTCAAATTTCTTGTGGATTTCAGAGTTGGCTTTGCAATGCTGTGCAGTTCAATGCCATTAATCCAATTGCTCCTGTGGATAGACCCATCTAGTGAGTTGCTTTTTCAATAGGAAATCCTTCTTTGCTTGAAACTAACACTAAGTATCTTCTATGATACTAGCTAACATCTTAGTTGCACATATATCTTACTGAACACCTTGTTTGATGGATTTTAATCATTGGAAATTACTGAGAGAAGTTATTTAATAGTTATACCTGTCAATGTTTTGTACGATTTTGATGTAGGTGTGGAAAGACAGCGTCTGCAGTACTGTTTCAAGAATGTCCTTTGTTCTAATAGCTTAAATAATTTTTTAGGTCAATAAACTATAAACACAAAAGGATCCAATATTTGTGGGCTCATGACTGTAAATATACGTTCTGCTATAGTAATTTGCCTATGAAAGCCTGAATGAACCCTTTTAATTTTTCATTAACGATATTTTACTGGGTACATGGGTCATTCTCATGCACATTTTAGAGAGATGAGAAAGAAGGCACATGGGTCAGTCAGCAGATCTTGATTCAAAACAAAAAAGCAAACATTTCAGCTCGAAAAGACTGAATCTCCTTGTCAAGCCCAGGGACATGGCAGCCAAGGGCTGCATCAGTTTAGACATTAGAGTTAAATTCATTTGCAACATATTGGGGAATATTGGAGAAAAGGACAATGAGAAATGTTACTCTGTACAACAAACTAGTGCAAATCATTTGAGGCCTGCAGAGAACTGTGACAGAGTGCTACAAAACTATTATTAGTAAATGAAAGAGGAAGAAAGGTAATAGTCATGAAATGGAACAGTTGTGATGACTTTTGTAGTAATCTATTCTCATCTGTAATAATGGTAATGACTTAGTTCCCCAATTATTCCATGAATAAATGTCATTAGCACTTAAGATGGTCTGTCTAGGAGAGCTGCTCAACCTAAGTACAGTGAGCACAAATCTGTAAGGGCGAAAAGGGTGAGATGATGAGTGGAAATGATTTTATAGACATCCAGAGATTGTTTTCTAATAAATCTCAAAGAAGGTTAGGTTTTGAGGATTAGGGATAGGGGCTTGGGAACCATGGAGGGAACTTTTAAAAAACAAACAAGTGGGGGTGGCTAGATGGCTCAGTGAATAGAGCACCAGTGCTGGAGTCAGGAGGACCTGAGTTCAAATGTGGCCTCAGCCATTCAACACTTACTAGCTGTGTGATCTTGGGCAAGTCACTTAACCCCAATTGCCCAGCCTTGCCCCCTCCAAAAAGACAAAAAAATAAACAAATAACCAAAAAAAAGACTGATAAAAGCATCAGCAATTGCTGACCTAAAAATGGATTTCCGTGTTTAATAAAACTTCTTTCTATAGGGATCTTTTATAATGATGATGGTAATGATGATGATAGGGATATTTAATATTTATATAGCATATTAAGGTCTTCAAAGCACTTTACAAATATCTCATTTTAACCTTAAAACCTCTTGGAAGTTGGCACTATTATTACTCCCTCTATTTATACCTGAGGAAACTATTTAAATATGAGGAGGCTAAAACAAGTCAAGTGACTTGTTCAGGTTCATACAGCTAGTAAATATCTGAGACTGGGTTCGAACTCAGATGCTCCTGACTCTAGGAGTGATCTATCCACTGTGCTGCCTAGCTGCTTCTGTGAAAATTTCAGTCATATTAACATATTAGTGATATTATTTCTCTTTCAGGTATACTTTCAGTTTAAATCATAGCAGGGAAGATTTGAAGCTTAACATAATGGAATAGGTAATATAGAACTTTAGATTGTTGAAATGTAGTCCATTGAAAAAGATATTTTGAAGATGGAGCTCTCATTTAGCTCACTGAAATTCTATACTACCTATTCTGCTTTTACATAAAAGAGATGATGACATCTTTTTTTTTTCCTCAAGGGAATGAAAGATTTATCCTTCACTGTTACAGGATTTATATTTGTACTACTTTATATACAAATGAGAATTTCCAAAAGAATCTAAGACTGCCACTTATTTGTCTAGTTTCAGAAGCTCTGGAATATAATGTTTTTGATACATGAGGTGTGACCTGCCTTTTGTCTCGATCTATTATTCTTTGTGCTGCTGGTGGTGGGTCTTTTCTCTATCATACTTGTGGCTAAAAAATTCTCACTCTGTTTCTGCATCCTGTTTTAAATGAAGGACACCCTGCCTAGGTTCTATGAGATTACAAAAGTAGAGTCAAACTGCTCATATTAAACTGGGCAGTGTCTTTAAACAGGCTTCAAGATCAATTCTGCATCTGTCAGATGATCTTGCCTAGCCCAGTTCTAGAGGTCCAATTGGCTAGAATACTGGCTACCTAATGATGACATTTGGTCAACAGACACCTGGGAAATTCTTGTCCTAAGAGTCTAACAGATTGTGGTATGGACTGGCAGACTGCCTCCATATATCATAGTTCTTTTAATTACATTTACATAGTTTTTTTAAAAGGTTTTCAAAGGGCTTTATATTGTCTCATTTGATTCCTCACAATAACCCAATTAGGTGAGTGAGGTTATTATCACCATTTTCCAAGTGAGGTTCATAGAAGGTTATAATGCGTAGGAAGTTGGATTTGAATCTAAATCTTCTTGACTTCAAAATTATCAGTAAGCACTTATTAAGCTCTTACTATGTGCCTGATTCTGTAGGCAAAAGGCAGTTTCTGCTTTCAAGAAACTCATAATCTAATGGAGAAAACAACATGCAAACAAAATATAGACAAGATACATTTGAAATAATCATTAGGGAGATGACACGAGCATTAAAGAAGAATGGAAAAGACTTCCTGTAGAAGTTGGGATTTCTGTTGAGACTTGAAGAAATCAGGGAAGCCAGATGGAGATGAGGAAGGAAAAGATATCTGCCATGGAGGACAGTCCATGAAAATACCCAGAGTTGGAAGAGAGAGTGTCTTGTTTAAGGAATGGCAAGGAAGCTAGTCAGAGTATTGCAGTATGCTATATAGAGGGACAGAAGGAATTAGAAAACTGGAAAGATAGGGTAAAGATTAGGTTGTTAAGAACTTTATCCTATATGCCATACTTCCTCTCTTTTAAACAAATGAGTAATACTTTTGCCATCTTTTCATTTAAGGTAGTTCAATACTTCAATGATTCATGATGTATTGGCATGGATATTCCTTATTACTGATGCCAACTTCAATTCCTCTATCTCTCAGTATATGCTCCTCTAGAATTGCTGTGGCCAAAATAATTCTCCCATAGTGTTTAAACTTGATTACTCTCTCTAAATTTACCTAGTTATTTCTTCACAAAAAAGATATACAATTCAACAATCAATCAACAAACTTTTTAAAGTACCTATCATAAGTAAGACATTATGTTAGGTACTGGGGACACAGACAAAAATCCAACATTCTCTGTCCTCAAGGAGTTTCTATTTTATCAGGAGGAGAAGGGGAATACATACATATGCACATACACACATATATATATGTATACACACATACACATATACACAATTATGTATATAGTCACACACATGTATACACATACAAACACACACACATATATACACACATACATAGATATACAATTATGTATACAATCACATAAAATTACATATGTATGTGTGTATATGCACATGCATACATACATACACATGCACAGAAAGATTCCTTATTGTCTTGAAAGAAAAGGTAGAATTTCTATTTTATCATTCTGAAGAAAATAAAGAATTCAAGGAAGAAAAGATCAAGATGATGACCAACATCATGCTGATGATGTTAATTTTCAAGGTTGTGAACAATATATAGGTGACCAATGAATATCAACAGAGTCATTAGGGGAGAATTTGAATATTTGGCTGGAAATTTGGAGAAATAGGAAGTTTCAGGGGCAGCTTGGTAGTGCAGTGAATAGAGCACCAGCCCTGGAGTACCTGAGTTCAAATCCAACCTCAGACACTTAACAACAAGAACAAAAAAACTAGCTGTGTGACCTTGGGCAAGTCATTTAACCCCAATTGCCCTCTAAAAAGCAAAAAAAAAGTTTCTTAAAGGATGATAGCTATATCCATGATCAAATAGAAAATTAATCAACCTTCCCCTTAGAACAACTTCTGTTTGGAGAGTTCTTTGTGAGCATGCCTTTTCCTTTCTTTTCATCTAGGCATTATTATTGTTGTTGTGTTTGTTGTTATTATTACCATTACGGAAAAGGTGGGTTTTCTGTGTCATGCTAATTATCAATTGGCAAGGGAATGATTTGGGGTTAATAAAAAGTTGATGGCTTAAAAACTCATCTTTCAAGATCTGTGAGAAACAGTTGGGAAAGATAGCCTCATTTTTTTGGAACTCTAAAACCTTCCTTCTCTAACCCAATGATGTCTGGAATTCTTTCTTCCAATTTTTCTGAACACTTTTATACAATACCTATGAGTTCTTGATACAATTGTTGGGCAGGAGAGCATGAACTAAATAACCTAAATATTATTTGGGGAAGAAGTATGGCTTATGTGATAGAAAGAACATTAGGCTAGAGGCCAAGGCAATCTAGACTCTAGACCAGTTTCTTTCTCTAACTAGCTATATGACCTTAGGCAAATCACTTACTGTCTTTTCGCCTTACTTTCCTTAAATATAAAATGTGGAGGTTTAATTAGATGATCTCTAAGGTCACTTCTAGTTTTAAAATTGTATGATGATCTAATTTCTTTAAAATCATGATAACCTGAGTTGGTGACATTTTCAAGCAATATAATCTTCCCCTCTTCCCTCTAATGCTAAACCTGTTAGAAAATTGCTGTGCTATTGCTTCCATTTTTCAGTCCATAAAATACCAATACACGTTTATCATTGTGTTTATTCTATATTGGCCATGGAACACAAGAAAACTGTTAAATTTAATCACAAACAACCTCCTGGGAAGAGTACTCAAAATTAAAAACAGCACTTTAAAATTTAGCTGACATGGGTTCTCACAATAAAACTGATAGCAGCTATTTAAAATCCTTGTTATAACTCCGAATTACTTTGTTACTGCAGATGTCTCATTATCCTGGGGAAAAAAAAGAAGAAACACCTGCCTAACAAATCGAGACTTGTAAAGAAAATTTAAGTATCTACACCTGAATATTTAAATCACCTAATTAAATCATTCTGGTATTCCAAAATTTCTTACAGCCAAATCAACACACAAATGTGTCCAATAATGAGATTTTAAAACCATAGTCAAATCTTGCAGATGTAAATATCAGGCATCATTGTCTCTTCAATAGGGTCTATGACTTCCATTTACTACTAAGTGTATGTTTGTCATCATGAATTCCCTAATTTTACCCTAAAGGATGATTCATAGCTATGCCCTCTCCTATTAATCCATAGTAATTTTTACAGACTCAAGCCTCCCTTACAATCAGGACATTCTTCATGCTCTACCTACAAGCCACTGATACAAGCTGGCAAAACAAGGGAAAAGTTGATATTGTCTTTGTAAATATTATTGTCATTTAAATCTTTAAGAATAAAGAAGGTATCTGATGGTTTCTAAGATTGTCTCAATTACAAATGAGACCTGACACACCATCACTCGATGGCAGGTAACCTGATTGAAACTTGATTTTCTTTACCTTTGCTATTTCATCAGATGAATATTCTTCTACAACATAATTACATGCTGTCAGAATTAGGGAGTAACTATATGATGGAAAGACACTATAGTTAGGAAGACATAATCATCAGCATGAAAAAGAGACCCAGAAGTGGAACTGAGTCTTAGAGGACTTGGATTTCACCCCAGGGTACCAACAATTCAGTGAGCATCTACAGCACTTACACTCATCCAGTAATAAAGAAACATTTGTGCTCATTTAACTCAGGCAATTATTAATTAAATTGTAATAATAACTAGTTAAAATTTGAATGGTCATGGTCAAATTTCAGGTGGGCTTTTCCTCAGACCATTATACCATCTTCCTCTGCTCTTAATGTTCATTCAAGGCAACTCATCAGCAGTTTTTGAGGGTGCTTTTGTTACACCTGCCTTGATCACAAGAGCTGCCAACTATACATCAGAAGAAATTTAAAATCATAACTCTGTTCAATAATTGCTTTTGAAGAGGAAAACAATTTATAATCTTGAATTTGATCATACTAAGCTTAGCTGAGTGTGTCCTTCCCTCTGTCAACACAGTTCATTTGCCAGTTTAGTTCATCTAACATAACAGGAAACACAGCATATAACATAACATCTAATATAACATACCTAGAAAATGTGATATAGAAGGATATAGGAAGGCTCTATTGATTTCTAGTAGCATAATATAGGGAACTCTTGGTAGAAGAGGTACTGATCCCAATACATACCTTTCTTAGTAGCTAGGTCTCAGTTGCCCCTGAGACACCTACAGGAGATTAAGTTTATTTTCCAGCATCACAAAGCTAATTTCAAGGATAAGATTTGAATCCAGGTCTCCCACTACCCTGTCTTAGCTGTCTATTAACTAGTCCATTTAAGTACCTCCTATGATATACTAAGCCATGAAGATCAGTAATTTAATATGGTAGGACTCTCTCAGTTCATTCTGTATTGCCTGCCTCTTTGTGGATTTCACTTCTCAAGCCAGTTATTCATCAAATGTATGAGGTATTCCGCTTAAGTATGTATGCATGTATACACACATTTATAATATGAATTACAATAGCTAGTGATAAAATGGATAGAGTGTTGTGCTGGGAATGTGAAAGACCCGAGTTCAAATTTGATATCAGACACTAACTGTAATTCTGGGCAAGTCACTTAATCTCTACTTACCTGTTTGCTCAGCTTTAAGAAAGGGATAATAATAGTGTCTTCTTTGAAGGATGATAACATTTGTGAAAAGTACTTGACACAGTACCTGATGCAGAGTAAGTGCTATATAAGTACCTATTCCCTTCTTTTTGTTTTGGATGTGTAAAGTTCAAGGTGATAGCAGGGGATAAATGGGGGTTATTATCATGTGAGTAGCCGAAAATAGAGAGGAAGGAAATGAGACATAAAAAAAACCCAACATGGACCTAAGTGTCAGAAGACCCCAAATCTACTCCAAGTTCTATGCCTTACTAGATATTTGGTCTTGGCCAAATCTCTTGGAACCTCTTTTTTCTCACCTAAAAATGTGGGTGGCTAGAGGTGCGAATTGCACCAGTAGCATCATTCAGTTTCTATGATACTATAGTGGTTAGGGAACTGAAGATGTAACAGAAGGAATTAGGTTTGAATCCAGATTGTGCTCCTCCTGCAAACATGCATTAAACACGTATGATGCGCAGGGCACCATGCTAGATGGCGGGGATACAAAAACAAAATGAAAAATGACATAGTATTAGTGAAGTCACTTAACTGTGTTTCAGTTTCATCATCTGTATAATGATGTGGTTTGGACTAAATGATCTTTATTATTCTTACCAGTTCTCAATACTCTCATTCTATTTTTTTCTTTCCTTATTTGTCTTGTACTGCTCCCCTTACTTTAACATCTGAGATACCATAATAAGAATGTCTTTGAAAATTTGTTTAAAAAAAGTGTAGGGTACGGGGGAAAGCAGCTAGATTAGATGAATCTAAGGCCATTCATTAACACTTCTAAAATCCTGCAATTTATATTCTATGTTGGAGAAACTGGTAAGATTACCAAGAACTAGGTAGACTCAACTTTGATGATTTCTTTTTGAATAAACTAGATGTTTGATGTTGTATTTTGCTCTCCTATTAGCATATTGATCTCAATTATTTGCCTCTTTATCTGCTCTTTTATCAACTAAATCTTGGGAAAATCTTGACTCTACCATGACTACCAAGATAATATACTGTACTTGCTTAACTGTTTAGGAATTCCTCAGACAGTTGTCTCGAGGAGTCTGCCCAAGTAATGACAGACCATATTATTTGTATTCAGCTACTCTACAAACACTCAAATCACTTGTTCAAATTCATTATACTGATCAACTTGATATAATGAATCTCATGGAACAGAAAATAAATATAATTAACTTATACAACAATGTATCTCCCATAACTTTTCAGAGTGTATGTATTTTGGTGGAAGAGGTAATACATGTGTTGTCCCCATCCTCAAATGATGTGGAAGGTAAAACAAGTGTCAAAAGCGCATAGCTGGGGTGGCTAGGTGGTGCAGTGAATAGAGCACCATCTCTGGAGTCAGGAGGACCTAAGTTCAAATCTGGCCTCAGACACCTAACACTTACTGGCTGTATGACCTTGGGCAAGTCACTTAACCTGAATTGCCCTGCCTTCCCCCTATACAAAAAGACAAAATTCAAACAAACACGAAAGTGCATTGCTTTGGCAGTGCATGTTGGACTGGACGAAATTTATGCCCAGGTGCTGATTAGATCATATGAGTTTTGATAGCCTTTCTGGTTCTGAGATTATTTGATTCTCTGAATATTGGCCTGGTCATACAACAACCTGAACACAACTTCAAACATAAATACTCCAAAAGTCTTCCTCTGCTTCATTGAAGAATATAAGAAATCTGACTCCTTGAGGACAAAAGAGGAGTGGTTCTTTATTTTGGATAAGATGCTCAAATGTATAATCTTGGAGGAAGAGAAAAGGAAAATCTTTCAGATTATATATCACTGACTCTCTGGAGACAGAAAGAAAGAAGAATATGATCTAGTTAGACTAGACTCTGGTCTGACCAATTAGACTCTGGTGATTATATATCCCTGACTCTCTGGAGACAGAAAGAAAGAAGAATATGATCTAGTTAGACTAGACTCTGGTCTGACCAATTAGACTCTGGTACTGAATTCAGAAGACTGGGGTTAGAGTCTCAGCTTCTATACTTACTGACTCTGTCATCTTAGTTGTTTGCTTCACTTTTATAAGCTGCAGTTTTGTCATCTACAAAATAGTTCTGTTAACTCTTACCACATCTACTACATAGATCTACTGGGAAGAAATTGTTTTGTGAGCATAAAGTGCATATAAATATATGCTCTTTTTTAGGCTGTGTGATACTGAGATATACTATGCCTTATGTAACAAAAGTATTTCATAAAAAAATGTGAAAATTATAGGGCTTTTTGTAAACAGAGTCAGAGTTTACTCATATAGAAACAGTTCATTTTAGGAGAGTTTTTAAATTATTTTAAGTATTTTTCCATAAAACAAAAATAAATATCCTTTATTATCTTAAAATAACATGTTATTTATTCAGTACAGTACTTATCATATGCTTGCTACATGCCAGGCACTTTGTTAAGCCCTGGTAAGGTTTTACACACACACACACAAACACACACATGCAAACACGCACACACACAACAGGAAAGCAGAGAATAGGTTACATTTGAGTGGGTTCACCAAGGGGTCCAGACTGGAAAGGCAGGAGTGGGTAGCTATTGCATCACTAGAGCATGGAGATACTGGAAAGCATAGTGATAGCAAAGAGCAGATTTAAGAATAGTAGAGCATGAGAAGAGACAGAATGAGAATCCAAAATTATGAGCAGATAAAGGAGTTTTAGAGTTCCCTTAGATGTGTAAAACTGATAAATAATGGCCAAATCAAGGATAGGATAATCACTTTTTATACTGAGGTAGATTAGAAAAGTAGGTCATGGGCATTTAGAATATTGAAGAATTGAGGAATTAGTGGATTTGTAGGAACATCTACATGTATTTGAAGTCCTTCAGAAGGGTACAGGATTTGAGGGATACACATATTCACGGGGGGTTAAGAACGAATGGAAAGCTTCTCATTTGCAGAGTGTTCATAATGAAGTTAAATTAATTTTATATTTATGGTGCTTAATCTCAGTATTTTTCAGAACTTTGTGTGTGGAGCTTTCAAATGAGGAAATCTTGAAAATGTGATCATCCATTGCTCTACAACTTATAGTATTGGGAGTTTCTTAGGAACACTAGAAATTCAGTGAAATGCCCAGGGTCACACAGTCAGGATGTGTCATGGGCAGTAATTGAGCATAGGTAATAAGTTTATGAAGACAAAGACCTTGAACACAAGAACACCAGGGGTTCTTAACTGAAGGTGTCATGCGGGAAAATATTTTTTTTTCACTTTTTGGTTTCCTTTGTAATCCAATGTATTCTGCTTCACACTTTTAAAACCATTCTTCTGAGAATATGTCTATAGGCTTCATTAGATTGCCCAAGGGGTCTAGCACACGCACACACACACACACACACACACACACACTCACATATACACACAGAGTTAGGAACCCCATCACTATCTCATACTGCCTCTCATTTGCACAGAATTCATACTGAAGCTAAATTTGTTGTCTTTTCTGGCCTTCAATATCATCATTGTCATTGTCATAATTGCTAATATTTATTTAGCATTTTAAGAATTACAGAATATTTTACAATATTATCTCATTTCATCCTTACATCAAATCTGGCATGTAGTGCTAGTCTTTTCCAGTTTTATGGATGAGGATACTAAGGCAGACTTCGATTAAATGACTTCCCCAAGTGTTCCACCCCTAAAAATTGTAGGAGGACAAAATGGAACTCAGGCTTTCCTGTCTCCAGGTTCAGCGCTCAATTGTTGTGACAATCTGCCCTCTTCCAAAACTTGAACTCAAAAAAAATCAAAGGAGTGACTGAGAAAAGACTAACTTTTATCTTCTACTAATATAAGATTTCTATTAAGTTGAAAGAGTTATTTATATGGTTCATGAAGCCTTCGTGTCATCCTTGCTTTGTCTCTGTACCACAGACCAGATATCAGTAATTGGCAAATTCCTGTCTGTTCTATAGTAAATGATGTCTCTAGAGAGTATATTACTTAGTTGTTTCAGGCCTGTCCGACTCTTCCTGGCTCCATTTGGGGTTTTCTTGGTGAAGATCCTGGAGTAGTTTTCCATTTCCTTCTTCAACTCATTTTACAGATGTGGACACTGAGGCAAAGAGGAGTAAGAGATTTTCCTAGGGTCACAAAGACTCTAAAAAGAATCTGAGGCAAGTCCAGCACTCTACCCACTGTGCCACCTAGCTGCTCCCTAGAGAGTATATACTTTCTCTAATCTCTACTTTTCCTGCTGCCACTTTAAACACACTTAACCTCTTGCCTGAACTATTATACAAGTTCCCTAACATGACTGGCTCCTTGTTTCTGATTTCTCCCTTATCTCATTCATCTGTCACATCTCACTGCCAAAAGGATCTATTGAGTGTGCAGAAAAGACCATTATCTGTCTGCTCAAAAATCTCCATCAGTTCTCTTTTGCCTATAGGATAAAATCACAAAATGTAAGCTCACTGGTCTAACATTTAAATGATCTCCATAATCATGTTCTAGTTGAACTTTTCCCTTTGTGGATTAGAACACCAGGGAAAAACAGACCTCTGTGGTGCAAGGAAGTCAAAACATTATGCACATATAGCTCAAATAATCAATCTTACCTCTCTGGCTGAACACATCTATAAAAGGACATTGGAACATTATTCTGAACCTATAAAGTCAGGATGGAATGGAAGCAGGCCTCAGGGTGTTTGTGATGAAGTAGGCTGTGAATGGAGTTTGGGGACAGAAAATGATCAAAGTGTTGCTGAGAGAATGATTTTTAATATGATTATGTGGAAGCCCAAATAGCTTAGTTGTTGTAAGCCAATGCTTGAATTTGTGAATATTATTTCAATGTAAGACCCTAGTGATTTTAAATAGTTCATGGAAAATTTATCATAGCATCCTAGATCTTGAAACAGAAGAGATCTTAGAGACCATCATATCTAATCCCTTCTTTTTAGCAGATGAAGAAGCAGACTCAGAACAGCTAAGAGATTTGCCTGTCCAGTTGCACAAAAAGTAAATTCTGAAGGAAGAATTCAAACTCAAGTCTCACTGACTCCAGTTCCAGTGTTCTAAGAAACAAATCTTTTCCCTCCTTCTAGTTATAGCTACCTCCAATTTTAATCCAGCATGGGGGGAGAGACTTAATTTAAGCTTGAGGGTGCGCTGCCTGGGCATAGTGGCTATTAGTAACAGCTGTTAGTCTGCTTTCATCTGGGGCCTACTATACTGGTTGATGTATCCTATACTATATTATACTAATTTGGCTGATTGCAGCCAATCTGGCTGGGGGCGTACACAGAGGGACTAGTGAAAGGACCTGAAGAGATCAGAGATCACTAAACTAATACACAGCTGAGATAATTTTCCCAGGAACCAGCAGGAGTCTTGAGAACCAGCAGAATAACTCACTCAACAGCATCACACAGTGGCAATGTCACATTAGGAAGCAAACCTATTGAAAACGTTGCTATGATATTGTTAGATGACATGGGTGGTCCTGCCATGTCATTTATCAGTGACTGCTCAGTGTCTGTGCCTTAGCCATAGATATTCCCTGTATAGACGCTCTTCATGTGTAGCTATTCTACTCACTTCTGGTGTGAATAATTGCGAGAGAATACATACTGTTTTATGACAAAAATCTTCTATTTTGACATTTTTGTCTTTACTTCAAACTAATTATATCTTCTGTCTGACTATAAAGTAAATGCATCAGTGAGGGCTCATGAATTATGGTTTTCAGTCAATATATAAATAGATGTAGATATAGATAGACAAACACAAAGATAATAATTTGAAAAGAGAATAGGCCATTAACAACTAGATGACCATGGAAGGCTTTCAAATGAAATAAAATGAACTTTAGGATTTTAAGAAAGAAATTTAAGTAAGACATTCTAAGAAGCTATATCAGTGCATAAAAGTTATTTAATCTAATTGAATTAAATTTAATCAAGTTAGGAAAATAGAGAAATTAACACACATGAAACTTGCAAAATACCAAACTCTGGGATTAAGATAAATTCAGAAGCAAAATCTGTGATCATAGCATAACATAGACAAAAAAGTAAAAAAGTACATATATATAATATATATTATGATATATATAGTAGACAAAAGAGTAATATATATATATATATATATATATATATATATATATATATATATATGATTCCGTTTGTTCAGGTCAATAAACATCACCCTACAGGTAAGATGTCAATTTTCCCTTAAAATGGAAGTATATAATATTCACAAAGCATTTAATTCATCAAACTCTTTCAAGAAGACACCATATGAACACTGACCTGTGAACAAGTACCAGAGGTTGTTTGGCTCTAGTGTTTCCATTTCACCTCGGCGTGTTGTCTTTCTATGTCGGATTTTATAACCAGTAATAAATCCATTTTGTGTGCCTGGTGGTGGAGGTAGCCAACTCACTTTGATACTCTGTAAAACAAAAGATTTTAATGTGGAAAGTTGATCAGAGGAAAGGAAGCGATGCAAGTGTCAGAGGAAATAGAAGTTGAGGAGGGAATACAGATGGGAAATGATGAGTATTAGGGCCCTGTTGATGTTCAGTTGTTTTTCAGTCATGTCCTACTTCATGGCCCCATTTGAGGTTTTCTTGGCAAAGATACTGGAGTAATTTGGTATTTTCTTCTCCAGATCATTTCACAGATGAGGAAACTGAGGTGAACGGGGTTAAGTGGCTGGCTCAGAGTCACACAGCTAATAATTGTCCAAGTCCAAATCTGAACTTAAGTCTTCCCGATTCCAGGCCTGGCACTCTATCCATTGTACCACCTAGATGCTCCATTAAGGAAGAGGATCAGGCTTTAATGTTTAAGTTAAAAAATGACTTATGACAATTAGAGATATTACCATGTATCAAATTCCCAAAGGAAAAAAGGAAAGTCCCAATAAAAAAGACAGTGAAGAGATCTCAAGAGGCCATTTAGTCCTCAAATCCTTCATTTAATAGATAAGGAAATGGAAGCCCAGAAAGATTAAACGTCTTGCCCCAGATCATCAAGGTAATACTTGATAGCATTTAAACTGGATTCCTCTAATTCCAAATCCAGTTCTCTTTCCATTGCTTCCCTCTACAATTTTTAGATTAAAAAGTAGTTGATACAGTATAGAGTCATGAATATATTGTCAAGAAATATATCTGAATAACACAAATCAGGATTATATTGGCTCCATTAGAGCAATGAGAATTGGAAGGGAAGTCAAGGTAACTGTCTCAATTCCCTAACTTCTGTAAAATGAAAGATTCACAGGATATCATAGGCCTAGACCTAAAAGGGATCTTAGAAGCCACTTAATCCAGCCCCCTCATTTAACTACTCATCAACTGAGGTCCAACAGCTAAATGTCCAAGGCCATACAAGAAGTAAGAAGTAAGTAGAAGTAAGTATTAAAAACGCAAAACTAGATCCTCTGACTAAAATCTAGAGCACTTTCCACCATGTCATGATGCAGTCAAAGTCTACCAGACTGAGTGATCCTTTCCAAGATTATAATTTACATTTATTATTATAAATTAGGTTTGTAATTATATGTAATTATAATTACATACAAATATAATTATACATTAATCTGTAAGTTTATATTTGATCAATAATGAATTATAATTAATAAATTATAAATATGTAATTCTTGATATATAATTTATAATACATGAATTCATTAGAACAGAGCTGTTCTACCTATAAGTGAAATATTTTATCTTGAATATGAATAAATCAGCAATGTTTAATAAATGGCAGACTTTGGTCATTTAAATGATGGGTATTTTTAGTGTACCCATTTAAAAAGCAAGTGTGATACTCACAATAGTTAAAAATGACTATAAATCTCCCACTAAGTCAAGACTAATAATTCTAATGATTGCTTGAATATTATTTATTTTTAGACAGCAAATTTTCATTATTATGTCCGATAATTTCATATGCTAGTATCAATTTTCCTCATGTATCCCATGTACTGTTAGTCCTTTTCACTATGATTTATTAATGTAAATGATTCTATTTTCCTTGTGTCAGAAGTTCAAGCACTTGCAGAGTTAGCCTTTTATTTGAATTTTCATCTTTGGAAGAAGCTCTTTCAATTGCTTTTCCTATTCTTCTCTCCTCTTCTCATTTGTAGTTAGATCCCAGACAAATGTGTTTGGCTCTCTTTTAAAAATACTTTTGCATTGATTTCCAGCATGAGCAAGCTGATTTAAAGCCACGGCAGTGGCATTCTTTCCATCCAGTTCACTTTTCTCAGTTTCTCAAGAGAGGATATGGCAAAAAGCCACAAATTATATTGTTTTGAAAAGTTAAAGTCTAGTTTATAAATGATCACATGACTAAAGTTTATACATTCTGTATTAAAGAATAATGTATTTAACCCTCCATTCCTGACAGAATATGTTCCACAGTCAAAATCATAGCTAGGAATCTCCCAATACTTCACTAAGCTACCTAAAATGATCACCATTAGGGGAAAAAAAAATTTACTAACAGCACAACCTAATCTCTGTGGAGTGATTTAAGGGTATTATTAAACCTCTCAACTCCTGTTAACTCTATAAGCTTATTCTATTATGCCTTGGATTAGAAAGTGTTATTCACACACAAAAAAATGATAAAAATTTAAAAACAAAATTCATTCAGTCTTTAAGCAAAGTGCTGAGGTTGACTTGCTTAGCACAGCCCTTGGCACATAGGATATAATAGTGTTTATTGAATGACGGTATGGAGTTAGGAAGATTTGCCTCTGATGTTTACTACCTCTATGAACACAGATGTGTCATTTAAGTTCTCTGAATTTCAATTTCCTAAAATAAGACTACTAAGACTTTTAGTGTCTATCTTGCAGAGTTGTGAGAATTCAATACAATAATATGTAAAAAAGGTTTTACAAACAATAAAGTACTACATCAAAGTTATTTTGATGAATCAACATCCTCCCCACAAAGCTAATATAAAGAAAGTACTGTTTATACTTAAACTGTAAGTCATTATAATTAAGGGAAAAGGTAAGTTTTTTTTTTTTAACAAATGAGTTCAGTATACTTAAAATAAAAAAAAAACTACTATAGTAATTATATTTCTGTTTAATTCTGTGGCTCCATTTTCTTAGAAAATTATTCCTTAAATAATTAATAAAATTTTAATTCTTTGGTTATTCCTCATTACATTCTTGCAAAGCTCTTTAGTTGGTGATTCAGGAATCAAAAGTAGAGGAATAAAGATCCACATCAAAGTCATATAGTATTTCTGTTCCAAGATAATCCTCAAATTCATTTCTAAATCAATTTGATACCAAATCTTTGTTCTAAACAAGTTTTCTCTAGAGGGACCCTTTCCAAAGGAATTTATTTCTAAACGTTGCAAAAGAAACATTTACATGCCAAGTACACATATAAACAGTATAGGGAACCTGAAGACAGTGTTGGTCTTCTAAGAAATCTCCATTGTATCACACCCATGTTCTGAACTTAAATGTACTTACTGGAATGTTCATTGGAGTCTAACTGAATCTTGCCAAGAGCAAGGACGATGACATAACATTTAAGTTGTCTGCTCCAGGAAAGTAGAGACCAAGGGCTAATGAAAATGGTGCATTATTGGTAAAATGTATAAAATACTAATTTGTCTTCTGATCCTTCAAGGTTCACAAAGATCCTATCATGAAAATACCTTTATTAAAATAAATGATATTCTGTGCTTAGAATGTAACATTGCTTTGAAGATTTGGGAAACCATTTCTCTAGTTATAAAAAAGTAATGTACACTTTGCCCTTATGCTGACATCGAACTAGACCTTTAATAAATCAGTCAATGAATAAATACATGTTGCATTTCTAATATTTACATAATACTTCAGAGTTTTTCCTTAATAATCCTGTAAATATTGTTTTATATCTATTTTAGAAGGGAAATTAAAGCTATGAGAGCTTAAGTGATTTTTAATTTATCCATTCAACAAGCATTAGGCACACACCAAGTGCCAGATATTGTCTTAGCTACTGGGGTCATAAAATAACCCACTCCTACCCTGTCCCCCAACACACTAGAACTGCAGTAAATAGTCCTTGCTCCCAGGGAGTTTATATTTTATTTAGAGGACAGGAACAATATAATAACAGATAAATAAAAATGATACACAAAATAATTTGAGGGTGAGGGCAGATCAGGATACGCTTTGTACAAAATGATTTTTTTCCCTGCAAAGTCACTAATAATCTCATAATTGCCAAATCTGTTTTAATTGCTCTAATCACTTTTTCTCAAACCTGATCCTTCTTGACTTCTCTACAACACTTGACGCTGTTGACTACTTTTCTTGGAGACTCTCACCTCTAGTTGATGTCAACAATGCTCTCTGTTGGTTCTCCTCCTATCTGACTGACCTGTTATTTCTCAGTTTCCTTTGCTCAGTTACCATTCATCTTACTCCTATTAATTGCGGGTATTACCCATAGCACTGCCCTTAGGCCCCTTCTCTTTTCTCTTTACACTTAATGACCTCATTTCTCAAGATTTCAATTTTCAACTTTATGAAGATGATCCTTAAATCTATACATGCAGTCCCATTCTCTCTCCTGAGCTACAGTTCTGTATCACAATCAAACTGTTTATTACATATGTCCAACAGGATATCCTGTACACATTTCAAAAATTATGATGTTCAAAACAGAGCTGATATTCTCTACTTCAACCTGAGAGCAAGGAGTACATTCCAGGCATGGCAGATAACTTGTTTAAAGATGCAAAAAACCAGGGAAATTGAATACTACATACAGTGAAAGGCAATTAAGCCAGTTTGGCTGAAAAGTAGTATATGTAATGGAGAGTAATGTGAAATAAGCTTCAAAACATAGGCTGGAACTAACTGCAATGGGATCTAAATGACAACCAGAGTAATTTTCATTTTAACATAGAGGCAATTAGGAATCAGTGGAGCATCTTCAGTAACATGGTCAAACCTGTTTTTTTTTTTTTAAGCATATCAGTTTGTCAGTGGATGTTGTATTGGGAAGTGAAGAGGTCTGAGGTAGGGAGAACAATTAGGAGGATCTTGCTGTAGTCTATGCAAGAAGAGATGATGGCATTAATTAAGGTGATGGTTATGTGATGGGAGCAAAGCAGAAATATGTGAGATGTGATATGGGGAGAATGGATTTTATTGTTTTTTAGTCATATTCTGACTCTTCATGACCCCGTTTGGGGTTTTCTTGGCAAAGATACTGGAGTTATTTTGCCATTTCTTTCTCCAGGTTATTTTACAGATGAGGAATTGTGGTGAATGGGTTAAGCAACTAGCTCAGCATCACACAGCTACTAAGTGTCTGGGGACAGATTTGAACTTAGATCTACTTGACTATAGGGCCAGTGCTCTAGTCACTGTACCACCTAGCTACACAAGAATAGATTAAACCTGTCCACTGACTTGATTGCCTGGACTTGATAAAAGTCAAATGATTAATAAGTATCATCACCAGGATGTGTTTATTCCAGTTTCTCACTTTCATTTTGCATATATCTTGGTAGTTTAAGTGTATTTCTTTTGTAATTCAACTTACTGAGTTCTTTCTCAGTTCTTTCAGCCATTCTGGTCAATGTTCAAGGTTCTTCTCATTGTGTATTGCCTGCCTTGAGAGGCTTAGAAAAAAAATTACTTAGAAAAAAAATTAGATCCCAAAGTTTATTTCACTTGAAAGTACTATTCAATTCTTCTCCCTCACATGTTCATGCAAATATTGCTCCCACTTTCCTTGTCTGCCCATATATAGATCTACTAATTCAACTTGTATTGGTACAATCACTTTTTTTTTTACATTCCCTCTACTCAAGTCAGATGAAAGTATGATTTAGAAGGTTCCCTCATCTGCCCTTTTCTCTTTTTCATTAAGAGATTGTGTGTTCTTTAATTATAAGAAATCCTATATTTTTCTCTCCTCTACCCCTTTTCTTTCTCTTAAAATACTTGTCTCATCACTGCTCATACATTTTGGTCATAGATACTTCTTTCTTTATTTCCCAATGATACTGACAAGTTGGGACATCTAAAGGTGATAGTTCTGTCTTTTCCTTGGAACACATGAACACAGAGGTGTTAGCTATCCTTTGTATGATGTATGAACTAGTTTACTTTTTTATTAGTTGCTTTTGTTTGCTAACTATCCAGTTAACATTTATTGCTAACCTCTAGTGATCAAAGAAAATATGACTAAAACACTGTGAGTTGTTCTTTATTATGTACAATCATTCTCTGAATTATAGGATATGTTATACTTGGCTGCATAATACTGACAGTTTCCTTTTTCTTATATCATATTTAACGCTTTTTCTTCTTTTCACAGTGTTTCTGTTAAATCTTGAATTAATTGAGCCCATGTTGCATGAAATATGCAATGTCTCCTTCTGGCAGCTTGCAAAATAATTTTGATGAGGTGGACCTGACAATTGTATTTCCATGTGAGCTAAACTTCAGGTATTTCTATTGAATCTTCTATGGAATCACTGTCATGTGAATTGGAATATTTTTCCAGACATTTTTCTTATATGATTTCTTGCAATATGGCATTTGGTTTATTTGGTTCATCATTAACTGCGTTTACATTTCTCTTCTAGGCCCATGATCCTCAGATTATCTTCCAAAGCACTGTTTTTATTTTTAGTTGCTTTAGGTTATAAGGACTTTCTGTCCTATCAGTTTTGCTGATTTATTTGTTGCTTCTGTTGTTGTTCTCGTATTTTTTTTTGTTCCACGTCCATCTTGTTTTCTATTTCTGCCTTTATTTTTCACAATGCCACTGTTTTATCAAGACTTTCCACAATTTGTTCTAAATCATTATTTTCCTGTCTGTTTGAATTCTTCTTTCAGAAGATTTTTTTCATTTCCATTTTAAAAGCTTAATTTAATTGACTTAGTAAGTTTCTGAAATACTTTGTTCATTTTTCTAGTAGTTCTCTGCTCATTTAGCAAGTTTGGTTAATGTGCATAAGTTTACCTGAATATTTCTTTTTACTGTAATTCACTGGGCAGCATTTATTCATTGTATTAGGGTCCAGTTTTTGGTTTCCCCTTCCCCCCCCCTACTGTGTCCCTTCTCTTTCCCATTTTTTCTTTTACATAGTGGTGCATGTCTTGATTTTTTTAAGGTTGAACAGGGGAGCAGCGAACTAAGCAATAAATTACCACCATATTTAGATTTCCTGACTATGGTTTCAATGATTTATCCTCTATCTACATAGCACATGTGCTCAGCAATATGCTATGTTTTCTAAAGTTTTTTCAGCAATTTTTTTATTCCATTGTCTTTGTTATTTTAATGATCTAATAGGCTTCTAGCAAAAAAAACTTGGTAAAATGATTAAACTATTAAACTAAAATTATGATAATCCACATGGAATTAGTAGAAATATTAAATAGGAAAAGGGTCCTTTCACAGTGACATTTTAGTTTTTCACATCCAAAAAGTATTATTTTCCCTTTCGATATTATAAATATTCAAGAACTTTTGACATATGAAGTTAGAAAGGTGGGAATTCTAACAAAATTGATATCCTTGAATTGATGTGGTCAGCTGTTATTAATGATGACATAAGACCATGCTAGTGTAAGTGTTTCTGTCAAACCTTTTCAGAATGAGAAATGATTTTATTGTATAAAGAAAAATTTGTTTGTTCTCTACCAAAGATACAGTTATGTACATTTTGAACATTATTTCTTTTAATAAAATTGTTCCAATACATGTTATAGGTCAGATAAAAGAAAGAAAAAAAAACACAACTGCTACTTATACTGAAGAAAGGTTATCTGATTGTGGTCACACTGAATGACTTTGAAACATTAGACCAATTCCTAAATCATTTTGTTAGATTCATTCACCATACAGGTCCTATTTTCTCAGTGACATTCAATGGTCACATCTCACTTCATCTAAATCATTCACACACAGTGAGAAATATCTTCCAGCATATGTTCCATTTTTTATGCATCACGTTTCTTATAATACATAGTTCCTGGCCAAGACAGACTGATAATTCAATCTAAATTGGTATTGCAAAATTGGCACATTCCAGAATTTTCTGGCTTCCTCTCATCACTCTACTATTCATAATGTCTAAACAAGGAAACTACTGGTTTGCCCTATTTCATGTAAGATGACTCCTATCAAACTATGACCTATCAGTTATTAGTCCTCATGTCCATAATACTTTCTATGATAGAGAAAAGAGAGAAGCAAATCAAGAAATAATCACATTACAAGTTCATGTAGTTCATGTAGATATGTTTCTACAAATTATGAACACTATATAAAGCAGATGAAAATATGTATGGAGATAGATAAAGTGTCTTCTTAGTTTATATGCATGAATATGGTCCTTTGGGGAATTATGGGGAATTTTCCAATGCAATATGTATTTTTGAATTATGATTTAGTGGAGAGAAATGTGAGAGTCCTGTATACAGTATACAGCTAATAAATATTTGTTGAATTCATCAGGACTCATTTTTACTTCTAATTTCTTCCCCTCTCCATCTTCCCTATAAGTGTAGAGGGCAACACTATTTTCCTAATCCCTCATACTTGCAACCTAGGCATCACCCTGGATTCCTCACTATCCCATACCCTCCCATATCCAAGCTGTTGCCAAGGCCTGGAATTTCACATTTGTTTGTAACATCTCCCAAATATTCCTCCTTCTCTCCTCTGACATTGTCACCCCTATAATGCAGGCCATCCTTACCTTATGCCTTGATTACTGCAATAGTGTGCTCATGGGTCTGCTTACCTTAAGTCTCTACCTACTCAGATTCACCTTCATTCAGCCATGAAAATGATTTTCCTAAAACATAAGTCTGCTCATGTCACTTCTAAATTCCAGTGGCTTCCTACAGTCTTCAGGAGCAAATACAAAATTCTGTTTGTTATTTATAGCATGTCATAACCTAGTCCCCTCTTTTCTCCCTGATATGTACTATTTCATCCAGTGACGCTGGGCCCCTGGCTGTTCCAAGAACAAGATCCTTCATCTCTTGGAGCCAGGCATTCTCTCTGGCTATCACCCATGCCTAGAATATTCTCCCTTCTCCACTCTCACTAGTGACTTTCTTGACTTCCTTAAAATCCTAACTAAAGTCCCATCTTCTAGTTTCCCTTTTTAATTTTAATTAATTTATTTACTTTTAGTTTACAGCAATCAGTTCCACAATCCCTTGAATTACAAATTTTCTGCCCCTCCCTCATTTTCCCCTTCCCTCAGCCCCATGATAGTATGTAATCAGATATTGGTTCTACAAATACTTTCACATTAAACATTAATCATGTTGTAAAGAAGGATTCTAACCAATTAAATTCCCATCTTCTAGAGCAGAGCAGTAGTTTTCAACCTGTGGGTCGTGACCACTTTGGTGGTCAAATGACCCTTTCATAGAGGTTAAAGGGGTCGCCTAAGACCATTTGAAGTAGGTCTTAGGAACTGACGCACCATGTTCCTCTGTCTCCAGGCGGGTCCTCCCACATGCAGACATGACCACATACAAGTATTAAAGAGTCCTGGCATTAGGAAGGTTGAGTACCACTGTTCTAGAGGAAGCTTTCTTCAATCCATCTTAATTCCAAAGCCTTTCCTCTATTATTTCCAATTTCTTCTGTATATAGTAGCTTGCTTTGTACATGTTTGTTTAAATATTGTCTCCTTCTGGTCTTCATATTCACCTAGAAAGGCCTATACAAACTGATGCTAAGTGAGAAGAGCAGAACCAGAAAAAATTGTTACAATCACAGACACGTTGTATATATGATGACCAATTTTGATAAACAGGACTCTTCTCAGCAACACACAGGTATAAGACATTACAAGTCTCAGGATGGAAGGAGATACCTACATTCAGGGAAAGATCTAGAAAGACCAGAGTTTAAATGGAGACTGAAGCAAGACATGCTATTGTTCTTTTTCATGTTTGGTTTTCTTTCTTTTTTACCATTGTTGACACCATTGGTTACAACCCTTCTATACAACCAGACTATTGTACAATGTGAAAGTATTTGCAAATCCTATACTTGATTGCAGGCCACCATGGGAGGAGGGGGGAAAAGAAGGGGAGAAAAATTGAAACTCAAGAGATTGTGGAACAGAATCTTGTAAACTAAAAGTAAATAAACAAGTCAATGAAAAATAAATAAATAAATAGGTAAACAAACAAACAAACAAATAGATATTGTCTCCTTCATTAGATTGTAAGTTCCTTGAGTTCAGAAACTGTCTTTTTGCCTCTTTTTGTATCCCCATCACTTGGCATAGTGTCTGACACATACTAAGTACTTAAAATATTTAGTGAATTGAATTGTTGAATAAATATTATGAATTATCAATATATACTATATAGATTGCTTTGGGAATAGGAGACTCAATGATCACTCAATGAGACTACTTGCTTGAAATCTCCTTTGATTTAAATTCAGAAAAATTCGGTATTTGAGATGACAAAGCATTCAATTAAATATGTCTTTCTCCCATTTTCAATATATTTCATACATACACATGCATATTTCTTCCAAATGTTAACCCACTCACTTTGCAAGTTAGCATAAACTTTCAAGAGAAAGCAACCTGAATCTTCTGGTTCCAGCTTTTCCATTAACTTGCTGTGTAACCTCAGGCAGGTTATTTAACCTCTCTGGGTTTTAATTTTCTCATCTATTAAGCCATGAGAATAGTGATTGGCCTATCTGATTCACATGGCTGTTGTGTAGTCCTAATGAGCACACCATGTTGAGATGAAGAATTACTTTAATTTTTCTTGCCTTTCATTCTTTCTCCCCCCAGTACAATTATTTCCATACCTATAAAGTAAAGTGAAAAATTAAAACCAGTTTTCAAGACACTTAAGATCCTTAATCTCTTTGGAGTCAAATACCTGGAAATTTTAAACAAAAATAGTCTCTAGGTAAGAACTACTTGATATTTGTTTTGCTTCTCAAGTTCCAGATTCAACCAGAAATTTCAATCACTGGAAACTAATTTTTTTTTGTGCTACATACACTCTCTCTCTCTCTCTCTCTCTCTCTCTCTCTCTCTCACACA
This sequence comes from Pseudocheirus occidentalis, assembly GCA_028646575.1. Classification (NCBI taxonomy): domain Eukaryota; kingdom Metazoa; phylum Chordata; class Mammalia; order Diprotodontia; family Pseudocheiridae; genus Pseudocheirus; species Pseudocheirus occidentalis. The sequence goes on along the minus strand of CM053594.1, from coordinate 288,201,940 downwards.
CACACACACACACACACACACACACACACACACGTGCTTAGAGTGTTTTGGATCCTGTGAGTTACAGGGAGTAGACCTGTGATTACAGTGGTAAAGAGACCTCCCAGATGAGGAAATCCATTTCACTGATGCAGGTGTGCAGCTAAGTGGCAAAATAGAGAATTAGCCTTCGAAAGATTTGCACTTAAATCCTACCTCAGACACTTAGTAACTGCAACAATATGGCCAAATCAATTAATCTCTAGTAGTTTCTGATTTCTCATCTGTAAAATGGGAATAGTAATAGCTATTTCACAGGATTGCAATGAGGATCAAATAAATTAACATATGTAAAGAGCTTTGCAAACCTCAATATACTTCTTTAAATGCTAGTTATTATTATAGTCTTAGACAGTTGCCTATAGGCCCTAGAGCAGTGCCTCTCAACCTGTGGGTTGCGACCCCTTTGGGGGTCGAACAATCTTTTCACAGGGGCCGCCTCAGACCATTTGAAAACACATATTTCCAGTGGTCTTAGGAACCGGGACACTGCTCCTCTATCCATCTAAGAGGCAGGTCCTCCCACATGCAGATATACCCACGTATAGATATTAAAGGGTAGTAGCATTAGGAAGGTTGAGAACCACTGCCCTAGAGATTAAATGACTTGACCAAGGTCATAAAGCCAGTACGTCTCAAAAGCAAAACTTGACCCAGACCTCTTGGATCTGAAATACTTTGCCATATTGTCTCTCTTAAAATCTAAAAACAAAACAGATAAAAACAACAACAGCAACAAACAAAATCCTTGGTTGCATAATTTGACTACCAATTAAAGCAATTGATGATCCCCAGTAGTTGCTCCTTTCAGTGTAATACATATTCTTTTTTAAAATAACAAATCCTATATAAATGCTTCCTTGATCCCATCCCTATTGTTACAATTTGCATTATATAAAGGGAAGGAGGGACACAGAAAGGAGAATCTTGCTTTTGTTTCCTTTGACTTATGTAGTCTGTAACAGGATAGCTGAGTTGAGCTCGAAAAACTATACAGAAAGAATTGTATGTGATATATTTAATTCATTACATATTGTTCCTCCATGTCTTATAATCTAATAGCAACTGTTTCAGTGCCTTTCACCCTAACCTCAAACACCTTGATTACTTAAACAAAATCTATCCAATGCTCCCCACCCAGGAACCATAAGAACAGTCCAAATGGTCCAATAACAAGGATGAAGAAAGGGAGGGCTGGTATATACATGACATCTGCTTTTTTTACCTAGTGGGTTCAGAACATTCTTCATTCAATAATTCACTGTGGACAGGCTAGTTGACAGCTCTGTTTCATCTCTGGGTCCTTTAGACTAGCAATGTGATTGCTGGCATGTATTCACATTTTGACAAAATTCCATTACAATAAAACAATTTGGTTGTTCCCTGTAGTTCATGATAAAGGGATTTTACTGGTAATACATTTCAGAATTCATCAATATCAATGGGCTTTCTTCTCTCAAGTGTCTAAGTCACTCCCTGAAAGTAAGTTAAACATTTAGGGAGGAAAATTAACTCTTTCAGACTACCCAGGAATGTCTCAGGTGTGTATCTGTATTGTAAGAAAACTTCCAAGCCAGATGTAGTATTCTGTTCTGTGATAATAAGTATATCAAAGAAGGCCCCAACCCAGATATATACAAAGCATGAATAGAATTGTTCATCAATAAGACATAAGAAAGATAAATCACTAATTAAAGACTTCTAAGTTGATTCAACTTTTGCATTTATGTAAGAAAAAAATACCAATTTCTCATACTATTTGACCATGAATATCATTATACAGCGGCTGTGTTCCCAGGAGATTGTTAAAAGCAAGATATTACCCACATGTATTGCTAAAAGTTCAAGAATCATGGGATAAAACATAGTGTATGAATACAATTAATTATTGGACTATAAAGAATGAAGCATATGAAGAATTCAGAGGAACATGGGAATATACATATTACTTAGTGTGAAGAAAATAGAAAATAAAGAACAATATATATAATAGCATGCTTACATTTGAATCTAAGAGGCATTAAAATTCCAGTCTGATGCAGTAGAAAATGCTTGTGTCATACTATTAAATCTCTTTTTAGGTTTGATTAACTAGAATGAGCAATAGCTGGGTTCAGATCCCAACTTTGACACTTCTTATGTGACCTCAAGAAGTCTCTTAACTATTGTATGACTCCATTTCTTTATTTTTAAAATGAAGGTGCAGGTCCAGGACTCTTTTTACCTCAGATCTATGATGCTAAAGCACATGTGTAGCAGCAACCACACTGGCATACCCAGGATGGCTGCTAGCACAGGTTCTTAGATCTGCTTTACTAGGAAAGATAACTGTTCAAGAAGTCAACAATATTTTTCAGTTTAAAAAAGAAATTAAAAATTTGTGTACTTTATTTAAAAAAAATCTTTCATTTATTTATTTTGGGATTTTAACATTCATTTCCACAAGATTTTGAGCTACAAATTTTCTCCAGATCTTTCGTCTACCACCACCCCAAGATATTGAGCCTACTGAATGCTCCTTCCCCTAATCTACTCTCTCTTATATTCTCCTCCACACCCATTCCCAACTTTCTAGTAGGGCAGGATGGAGTTCTATATCCTAGTGCTGGTACATCCTATTTCCCAGTTGCATACAAAAAATATATTTTCCACATTTGTTTTTAAAATTTTGATTTCCAGATTATTTCCTTTCTTCCCTCTTTCTTCCTTCCCACCCCCACTGGGAAGACAAGCATTCAATATAGCTGGTATATGTGTAGTTACACAAAACATTTCCATAGTATTTATATTGTGAAAGACGAACTATATTTCCCTCCATCCTATCCCACCTCCCTATTTGTTCTATTCTCTACTTTGACCCTGTCCCTTTTCAAAAGTGTGTGCTTCTAACTATCCTCCCCCTCATCTGCCCTCCCTTCTATCATCCCCCCTCTTATCCCTTCCCCTTACTTTCCTGTAGGGTAAGATACCCACTTAAGTGTGTATGTTATTCCCCCCTTAAGCCAAATTTAATGAAAGGTTGACCCATTCCTTCTCACCTTGCCTCTTTTATATTAGATAATTTGCCCTATTCTGTCTCTCCCTTTTTCCTTCTCTCTTTATATTCCTGTCTAACCTCTTAATTTTATTTTTAGATATCATCCCTTCCTGTTCAATTGATCCTGTGCCCTCTGTCTATGTATACATGTACACACATATGCACAAACACTAACATGCATATTTATACACACACAGCCTCCTATACATACATGCATACTCACACATACACATACATTCCATTCAACTATCCTTATACTGAGAAAAGTCTCATTTGTTACAATTATTGTTTTTCCATGTAGGCATGTAAATATTGTAAGAATAATGAAATTTTAAGATTCTTTTGTATTGCTAAGCTGACACGTACTTTACATCTAGTTTCAAATTAAGCCTCTGTTAAAGAAACAGAAAGTATGAACCCCTGTTACTGACATAACAGGAAGGGGCTGAACAGGAAGGAGCAATACTATATACAAGGAAAAACCCCAGCTGGGAAAATCAGAATTTCTTGGGATGAGCACCTGAAGGCTGGGCTGTTGTAGCTGGACTGGAACATTCATGGAGAAAGTGATTTTGATTTTGAGAATGAAGCTGGTGAAGACTTCTGAGGGCCATCTGGAGCTGTCAAAGACTGAGGAAGCATGACTGTGGTGCTGGCATTTTGTACAAATGTTGTGGTTTTGTTAAGGTGTATGAATATTATTGTGGCCATTTTTAAGCCTTCTCTTCCCAGGAACAGAGAATGTGAAGGATTTGGGATGGAGTGGACAATGTGAGCTTCAATATGGAGCAGGAACTGCACAGAGAGCTGGACAAGAAATTGGGAGCTGTATGCCTTTGAGTTCAGGTGGCAGTTGGTTAGATTTGGACATGAGCTGGGACCATGGAAGAGGAGCCATGGAAGCTGAAAGCCTAACCTGAGTCAAGATGAAAAGACCTCTCTGTGTGTACTGAATAGTGACTGAAATTGTAGTTTACTAGTGACCTAGGGGTTGGTGGCTTGTGTATTTCCCACTACCCCCTTAAGAGGGTACTGAGTAGTGACTGATGACTGAGTAGTGAATGATTTGTAACTTAATGTGTCCCAGCAGTGGAGGACTTTAGCCTTTTGTACTTTATGATTGAATAACTGAGTTACTAAGTGTTTGGTTTATTAAGTAATTGATTGACTAAATGATTGTACTTTGAAACTATGCGATCACTTTGGTGAAAACTATGCAGCCATTTTAGTGATAAGTTGTTGTTAATGCTACATTTTGATTTTCTGTGATAAGTTGTAACATTCTGAATGCTTTACCTTGATTTTCTGTGAATCTTTTATTATGACTTGTTGTTGAATAAATAGAATGATCACATGTAATCAGAACCTTGAAAGCTGTTCACAGCAGCATTCCTCTGGAAAGCTGTTAGTGCTTGGCTTTACAAATAGTTCAACTTTAATAAGTTCCTTATGATTTTTTTTCCTGTTTACTTTCTCATGCTTCTCTTGATTCTTGTATTGCAAAGACAAATATTCTTTTCGGTTCTGGTTTTTTAAACAAGAATACTTGAAAGTCCTCTATTTCATTGAATGACCATATTTTCCACTGAAGCATTATACTCAGTTTTTCTGGGGGGGGGGTGATTGTTGGTTTTAATTCTAGCTCCTTTGACCTCCAGAATATCATATTCCAAGCCCTTCAATTTCTTAATGTAGAAACTGCTAGGTCTTGTGTTGTCCTGATTGTGTTTCCATAATACTCAAACTTTTTCTTCCTGACAGCTTATAATATTTTCTCCTTGACTTGGGAATTCTGGCATTTGGCTATAATATTCCTAGGAGTTTTCTTTTGGGGATCTTTTTCAAGAGACAATCAGTGAATTCTCTCAATTTCTATTTTGCCCTCTGGTTCTAGAATACCAGAGCAATTTTCCTTGAGAATTTCATGAAGGATGATTTCTAGGCTCTTTTTTTTTTATCATGGCTTTCAGGTAGTCCAATAATTTTAAAATTACCTCTCCTGGATCTATTTTCTAGGTCAGTTGTTTTTCCAATATGATATTTCATATTGCCTTCTATTTTTTTCATTTGTTTGGATCTGTTCTATATTATCTTGATTTCTCATATCAGTCATTAGCTTCCATTTGCTCCAATATAATTTTGAAGGAATTATTCTCTTCAGTGAGGTTTTGAAATTTCTTTTCCATCTGGTCAATTTGATTTTTAAGGTACTTTTTTCCCTATTGGCTTTTTGGATCTCTTTTGACATTTGAGTTGGTCTATTATTAAGGTGTTATTTTATTTTATTTTTTGTTTTTTTCAAGGGCAGTTGGGGTTAAATAATTTGTCCAAAGTCACATGGCTAGGTTTTGTGTCAACTATCTGAGGCTGGATCTGAACCCAGGTCCTTCTGACTCTAGGGCTGGTGCTCTATTCACTGTGCCACATAGCCACCACTAAGGTGTTATTTTCTTCAGTTTTTCCTTGGGTCTTTGTTAGCAGGCTGTTGAATTGTTTTTCATGACTTTCTTGCATCATTCTCATTTTTCTCCCCAATTTTTCCACTACTTCTCTTACTTGATTTTCAAAATCCTTCTTGAGCTCCTCCATGTAGCAGCAACCACACTGGCATGCCCAAGATGGCTGCTAGCACAGTTTCTTAGATCTGTTTTACTAGGGAAGCTTTCCTATTTAATGGATATGTAAGAATGTATGATCTTGGGACCAAAAGTAATGTTAATGGGATATAATATCTTCCCTACCCATCAATAGGCTTCACATGGAGCCCACTGAGGGAAGCTTCCTTAGGGGAAGCTTGCTAAGATAGGAAGACTTTCACACCTTTTGCTAATTTCTCATTAGGTATTGCGTCATGAGTTGTGATGTCGTCTGGCTCTGAGAAGCATATATATGCTCTGAGTTGGTATTTTGCTTATGCAAAGGATCTTGTGATTTCTTGGCTGAGATTCTTAGTGGCCATGTGTTTAGAGCCCCCCGACTGCTCAGATGTAAAGGCTTTTTCGATCCATGGATGTATGTAAAGTCTATAGTTGATTCAGGCAGTCAGAGCCAATCTGTTGGTCTTTATTTCTCTTCTTCTATTTTTTTTAAGTTCAGGGTGCTGATTTTTCCCCTGAACTAATAAATGTAATTTAAAAAGACTGGTGATCCTTAAACAGCTATCTTCCCTAATAAAGCAGATCTAAGAACCTGTGCTAGCAGCTATCCTGGGTATGCCAGTGTGCTTGCTGCTACAATATGCTCTTCCTTTCAATTAATTCTCAAACTACAAAAGTGTAATTGCAAGGACACAGTAACAATCAAGATGTTAGCTGTTATTATTGGCTAATTTTAAAAAACAAACCTTATAGGGGACGGGAAGTAACTCTTTTGTCAAAACAAAACACATTGATAATTTTAAAAGGGAAGAGAATGTTTAAGATGTTATCATATTAACTAACAACTACCTATATTAATATCTTCTACTTATCACATTATAGATTAATTTTAGACATTCCTGTTCCACTAGAACATGAAAACCCAGTATCATTTGAGCAGTTAAAGAGAATTAAAGGAACTTCTCTACAGTAAAGAAGAAGGAAAAAAAAAGCACAGACAAATTCTGAGTTCACCAGGAAGTTAAGCATTCTGAGGCTGAGTCAAGGTTCTGCCACAGGCACACCCTTTTGCATGCTGGATAAAATCTATTTCCCAGGATTGCTTATTAAGTCTTTCTTATATCCCAGAGGTGTCATTTTTGTTTATACAATCATTTTATACCAAGTTCAGCTTTAAAAAAAAAAACAAATTTAAGAATGACATAGAGTACTGAAGATCCAGGCAATGTTTAATGAAACAGAATAACAATAATAATACTACTGTCTTTTTATACCACTTTAAACTACAAAAGGACTGAACCTTTTTTTAATTTAGGTCAAAATTGAATCATGTAGAAGGAATAGAACATACAATGCAAAAAATACAAACTCAAAATTAATATGAGAATGGCATCTTCTCAATAACAAAAAGCCACAAAGTCAAAATGAGAAATGAAAAACTTCAAGGGAATGAAATAATAAGACTATACATAACTGGTACATATATCTACAAAGCTCCTCGCAGATTTCCATGGCTTCTCTCAAGGATTACTCTGAATGAAGTATTTCTTTTTTAATAATTGGATGGTTTTATAAAATCTAAAAGAGCTAATTTCAACCTTGGATTAAGTGCAGAAAACATGAATGTAAAGTAATCCCCTACTATAGTCAGCTTGTATGAGGGCCTACTAATTAGGCCTTGCTAAATCCACAATTGGAGTGGGGTGAAGTTGTTGGAGATGGAGAATTAACCTTCCAAGAGAAAACCTCTCCTCAAGCTTTAACCAGTCTTGTTATACTCTGAGATAGCCCATGAGCACTACCTGTATTGGATCCTTAATTCAAGTAAGTAAATACTAAGTGACTTCTCATTTCAACCAATGTGCCATTCTAGTTACTGAGGATACGAAGACCAAAATAAACAACCACAATGAAAAAAACCAGAACCTTTTCTTTTATCTGTTAGATACCTCACCTTCTACTCAGATTATATAGCATATATGCAAATAAATAAATGGAAGGGAATCTGAGAGAGCAGTAACATGTAGGTGAGAGGACAGATTCCACTACTAGTATTGTTATTAGTACTAGCACTATATGGAATAAAAAGAATTTTAAAAGAATTAAAAATACAATAAATATTTATAGAGTTGACAAAACACTCTTGGCATATTGTTTTATTCACTCCTTATAAGAACCCTGTGAGGTGGGACTTTAGGGACTGCAAGTGAGACTCATGGAGAGAAGTGTTGGGAGTTGACATCAGAAAATAGTAGTATGCTCAGGTAGATAGAAAAGTGGTAAGAACTCTGAGCTTGGAGTCAGGAAGATCTGAGTCCAAATCCTGCCTACAATACTTACTAGCTGTGTGACTGTGGACAACTTACTTAACCTTTCTCAGCCTCAGTTTTCCTATCTATAAAATAGGAATAATAGCTCCTACCACATCTGGGTTTCATATAAGGATTAAATGAAATAATATTTCTGTAATTCTTTTGAAAACCTTAAAGTGCTACCTAAATGTTACTAATTGTTATCATCTTCATCATCATTGGACTTGTGAAAGGAAGGCCAGGGTCATTCAGAACAAATGACTGAAGGCTTTAAACACCAAGTTCATTGTCTATGGATTTCTACTGACTAATTCTAGCTAGGACGATGGGCAGAAACTCCTTACCTATATACCATATTCACAACTTCTATATCTTTGGTAAAATACTTCCTCTAATTGACTCAAATTATCACAGAACTTTAATTTTAATGAAGCTCTTTTTGCCATGACAATTCTGTGAGCGTAATGAGTATCAATATTACTTTCCCTTTTTTATAGATGTGGAAATTAAGGTTCAGAAAGATAAAGAGACTTGTCCAAGGTCACAAAGATAGTAAGGGTCAGGTGTGGGATTCAAACCAAAGTTTCTTGGTGCACACCACTTTTTCCTCTGTCTCACTGCCTATGTGAACCTCCAAAGTGACTTGGGTTTGTGAATGGGAATAGAAGTGTGGCAATGATTATTTTATTTTATTTTATTTTTTAGAGTAAGAATTGTTTATTTAAGCCATCTCAATCACAAGCAAAATGATAAAAGGTAAGCACATTTGTCATTATATGATGCAAGTGAACCTAAGGTCTTCTGTAATTTTCTGTTTCACATAGAAAAAAAAGGATGGTTCAGCTGCTGCTGTGGTCCCCAGCGCTTGGTTAGCATGTTCCAAGTATTCTTTACTCGTCCTCATACCAGCCTGGGAGAGGATTGATGTGATGATTATGAAATAGAGCATGGTTTCCATCTCCCCATGAGAAGGGCTTGGTCTGTATGTGGAGGTGGGGGTAGGGGATGAATTCGGATGTTCCTGATGCTCCTGAGACTTCAGATAGGCGTTCAGCATGCTGACCCCCAACTCCCATCCCAGGGAGTGCCATGAAGTAGGTCAATATTCTCCACAGGTGGCTTGAGCCCTCCTGGCTGTGGGTGCCCTTGGGGAGTGACCACCTCACCAGGGCGTGGACCTGGCCCAGCTTCGCCAGCAGCTGCCTGCTCGCAGTTACAGCCATATTCCAACTGGCAATGATAATTTTAGGCACACAAGGTAGTGAGAGGGATGGTCCACTGGTGACTAAAACTCAAGAATTCCAAGAGAAAATTTCCATTATTTTTTCTAATGCCACCTGTCTTGTAAATTTCCCTTTTTCTATTGTAAGTGACATTGTCCTTCCAGTTACCTGGGGTTACAATCTTGTATTTATTCTTAATCCTTCCTATATCTCATCTCAATAAACAGTGGATTGCTAGGTCTTATCACTGAACCCTCACCCAGGGTATGCTTCAGCAATAAAAACAAAAAAAATGTATTTTGAAAGCAATAAATGTAGAAGTATTTGCTGTGAGGAATACTAGCACACAACTGTAGTTCTTATTGCTAGGGATACTGAGTCTAGTAGAAGCAATGCTAATGGAATCTGAAGATCTTCCATGCCCCCTTTGTATTGGCAAGTAAGTAGGTACTTAGTACATTGTTTCAAGTTAACACCTTGTTTAATCTATTTAATTAACATGGAAGTAGTTAACATCTTGGGAGGAAGTTACTGATGTAACAGGAAGGGGAGGAATGGGAAGGAGCCATACTATATATAAGGAAGAGCACCAGAAGGACAGTCAGAATTTCTCTCAGTGAGCATCTGGAGGCTGCAACTTCTGCTGAGACCTTTCTTCTAGGAACTTCTGCTGAGACCTTTCCTTTGGGAATTTCTGCTATTCTAAGAACCAGGCTGAGGAGCTACCATTAGGGAGAGAGGAAGATCTCTGCTTAAGGGAGTTTGTTCTGTTGTGAAGGCTTAAGGATGTGGGTGTTCATAGCATTAACTATGTGTATCAACTTCATGGCTACTGTAATGACTTTGGTTTTCTAGCTCTGGGACTTGGTTTTCTGGTATTTGAATAAAGGCTTTGGTTCCATCCTCTACATGGAAAGCCTGTTACATTTTGTGATTCACAACTATACCAGCATATTCACAATCACCGTGGGCATTGTGAACATTGCATTATTGTTACAGTATCTCACTTGGGCTTGGGATTCTGGGCTGTAGCAGGTCTAAATTCAATTGTCTGTCTGCACTAAGTCTGGCAATGGTGAGTTGCTTGGAATAGAAAGTGTACGCACAGGCTTCCTATGGAGGAGGGGGAAAGACCTTAAGCCAAAAAAATGGAGCAGTTTAAACTTCTCTACTTATCAAGATTGTGTTTAGGCACTTGGGGTTGAGGACTGGGATTAGTTGCTGAATTTCCAGCCTGGGAGAGACTCAGACTCAAAAAAAAATTGTTGATTGGCCAACCACAATCTGGGTGTTTAAAACACCCAGATTATGATTAGAAACTAGCTTATCTACCAAAGCGAATGTTCCCAAGAATTCTCAAAGAAAAACCATTCCTTCATGTCATGGCTTTCCTTTAAGAACATTTAGAAAAATCTGTTGATAAGCAAATAAACCCAGAAGTGTTTTCATTGAACAAGGCCATATAATGAAACAAATGATTATCTGAATTCTTTTAATGACTTATTTTAACAAGGACATGCCTGCACATGACCTGTCAAATTAGGTTCATGGTAATTAATCTTGGAAATAGGCAGGCTTTCAATCTCAGAGCAGCAGTCTCAAAGGCAGGACTTACCATGTAATTACATGGGACATTACAATGTATTTATGAGGTCATTTGTTACAATGTACTGTAATTACAGAGGGCTTACATCGCTATTTATGTCTCATAAAATGAAGTGAGACTAAATATTTTAATTGTGTTGGTGAAATAAGGGAAAATATTTGAGCTCCAAATGTCAGGAAAGATTACAGGCCTGATTCACGTAACTCATGTGAACAGATGACTGCTGCCTGGCCTGTGAAGGCCAGGTTTCCTGATTATTTTGCATGAATATGACTGTAGAGTCAATATTGTCATCATTATCTTGGTATTTTTTAAATTTTATTTTTAAATTGCTGATACCTACAAATTTCAGAAAGTGAACATTTTCTGATGGTATCTTGACTAATATTCTCTACAAATGATGAGTTAATATATGGTCCCTCCCCCAGTCACGTTCCTCATATATAATATAGGAAGATGAGCCATTAGTGTGATTTAGGATTTGTACTTTACACATGGAACATTGTTCTCTATAGTTTAGGCTGATATTAATCATTTAAATTAAGAGAAATAGAATATTCGACTCAGTTTGGGGTTTTTGCTCCATCTCTAAAGTAACTTCTGTGTCTAAAATGACATGAATGTTTTCACACATAGTTCTATTATCATACAGAACAGCATTAGAGAAGGAAGAAAATTCTTTTTTTTCCTTTGCCTTATATTTTTGATTGTTCTATGTCTGAATTCAACAAAACTACCACAAACTTATCAAATTAAGACGTAGAATTCATTGCTTCCTTTCCAAGAAGGAAGCATTCTTGTTTTAAAATATCTAAGTTACTCTTCCTCCAAAAGTATTTTTCTCCTTCTCCACTATGCACAGCAAGAAATCCTTGCTGGGTCAGAGAAGCAAATTCCACTAGAATGAGAACAGGGTTTTCCCATTAAGGTTTTCATGCTAGCTTAATTTGAAAAGTCATAGAAAATATAAACTGGAGAGCTTTAGAGTCCTTTGCAAAAGGTGAAAAACAGTTTCTGTTTTATGTTGTTGATGATTGATTTTCTTAGGAACAGAACCCCAAACGAAACTTAGCATTATTCATTTATTCATCCCTTTCAATCCAAATCCAGGAGCTATGATCTGATAATACTATTAATTCTGGGGTTATATTAGTCCCTAAGTCTCCTTTTAAAAAAATGGGATCTGGTTTTTGCATTCAGACTTTATGCCCTGGCATTATGAAATTAGCCATGCTTCAGCAAATGAAATTTAAATGATAAGTTGATGTAGTCCTTATTTATTCTTGTTGAAAAACTGCCATGTGCTATTAAGTTTAGGCTATATATGATACAGATTTGAAAGTATACAATTTACATTTAGACATTGGCTATACAGATGTGATATTTCTTTTTAAGTTTGAGCCTGTCTCTTGCATCTCAAGAATCATTTTTAAAGAAGCTTTTATATATATTCATGATAACAGTCAAACCATTGAGCTCCTATAAATATGGCGATTAATTAACTCTTGTAAAGACCGATCAGCAATTTGACATTGATCTGACTGCAGCCTCCTGGCTAAACAGAAATCCTATCATTGTTTAATGACTGTCACATTTCTATGTAACAGTCCCAGAATTTGCCAAATCCAGACATACAGGGTCCACAAAACCATCTGTAGAAGACTCCCTGTTAACATGCAAATAAACCAATTAAAATTCACAGACCCATTCAACAGCATGTCAGGCCAGTTCTGATCTACTGTACTGATTTAAGCAGGAAGGGCACGTCCATTTGCTTCTGAGGTTCAGAGAAGAAATTGTGAGGAAGAACTAGGAACATATCTTAAATAAACTCATTTCAGTCTTAAGAATATAGAGAGGACATTTATTGTTTGGGAGTCACGGGTAGCTATCAATACTTCAATCAAGATTTCAATTAGATATGCAATCATTATGCATCTAATTGATTAACAATTAGCAACACCTGTAGTTGGCTATAATTTTAATTACTGATTACACTGAGGCTGATTACTTAAAATCATATCTGCATGAGAGCCGAAGGATTATAAAGCAAAGAGTGTAACAATTCCAAAATAATTAGCCTATTAAGATTCAGATTAAAACCAGTTCTCTAAAATATTTTTTAAGATTTTCATTTTTTAAAATGTCAATGAATTTTTCTTAAATTATGCAACACTCAGAAGGGGAAACTGCCTAATAATCACTGAAATGTGACTAATCTGTGGTTTTACTAGGAGATGTGGAAGTAATTTGGAATATACCATTGTCCATTTTAACAATGGACGTTATTAAAAAAATACTCCTACAATAGGCCTCCTATTTCTAATCGGCTTCATTAAATATTCATGTTTTCGAAATGAAAAAGGTTTGTTGATTCTTTTATCATGAATATGACAGTTCAGTCAATAGTCATCCTCAAAAGGGATCTTGAGGGGTTTTTTTTTTCATTTTTAAAGCATATTGGAATTCTGAGTCACTGTTGGAAAATCAAGTCTCCTTGGATAAGGTTAGGTCAATTTTATGCTAACTAGACCTTATAACAAAGTCATTCACTTCAGTGAATCTGGTGATCCTAGACAGTAAATAAACTATGCTACTCTTGTAATTTTCGATTCTGAGAGAGATTTTTCACAAATTAATATGACTGCTACTTTCAAAGGGTCATTAGCTCCTCCAAGTTTTGGAATATAACAACACAGCAAACTGCTGTGGCCTGGATTGTATGTCTGAAAAACCATTATTTCTAACTTACAACTAAGATGCATAGTGGATTAGAGGGCTGGCCTTGGAGTCACTGAAACCTGAGTTGGTGTTCTGCCTATCATACATATTGGCTGTGTGGTCCTAGGAAAATTACTTAATGTTCCAGTGCCCCAAGCAATAGATTATCACTTGTGGAGAAGCCAACCATATTTACAGGTAGAAATTCTTCACTTTAACCCCTTACTTTAAAAATGCAAATATTAGAGAGAACAGAGGTATAATTTTATGCAATAGATGTAGTCCTAGAAAGTTTAATACAAATCCATTTTTTCCGCATTGAATTACTTAAACAGAGTAGGAACCTTGGTATATATCTTCTTATAGATAGGATTGTGCTGATCCATATCAAAAATACACACATACATATCTACATATATATATATATATATGTATATATACATATATATAAGCACACACACCACACATATATGTATATATGCTTGTTGATTGATTTCAATAAGCAGTTCCACTTCCATGAGCTTTCATTACATTTCATTGAATGTTTTTCTAGGTGTTAGAGTAGTTACTACATTTACATAAGACCCTACCTCCATTCATATAATTGCATTATAGGGAAAGGCCCATACACAGATTTTTTTTTTACTGTTGTATAGCCATTGTTCAGACACACACACACACACATATATACACACATGTATGTATATATACACACACATCTCTCTCTCCATATGTGTGTATTTGTCTACATGGATTCTCTAAAAATAATTCATGAGAGGTATTTATATAAAGGGTGTACCAAATGTCTTAGTGCAGTTTTAAGATATTAAAACTTTGAATCTCAAATTAAAGCTTAGAATCTTAAACATCTGGAATCTTGGTCACCCTCTCTCTAAGGGAGACTGTAATTTTTGCCTAAAAGGAACAGGAGAAGGGCCATGAGGTCGGGTGCTCTTTTTGCTATACAGAAATTATTTCTCTTTGTACCCCTAAATGTTGGTAGTCTACAGGTAAAAAAAAACTGAAGATAAAAGAAACAAAACTGCTGTCCTAGTTACTAGCCCTTAAAGTGAGGAGATTAGTTTCAAATCTGTACCCTCCATCTAGGTCTCTTCCCAACATATGTTTATTCAAAAAACCCAGAGCTAAGAGAAAGTAAATCAGTTTATCCAAGGAAACAACATATAGAATTCAGAGATATTATGAAGATTGAAATATACCAGAAAAAAGTAGACAAGAGGAAATGTTCTGATGAAAATGCCATAAAATCTCAGTTTGAACTGAGAGAGAGAGAGAGAGAGAGAGA
>CM053594.1:288173266-288186999 GCA_028646575.1 Pseudocheirus occidentalis | reverse complement strand
GACAAGATCTAAACCCTCTCACCCTCACCTCCATACACACATGTATCTGCAGCTTCCAAAGTACTTTTATTTCTTCCTCAGACTTGGTGCAAAAAAAGTTTGGAACCATGTTATGTCACATAGAATGTGTTTGCTTCCAAAAGCTCTCTTATCAACTCTGTTTCTCAGGTAAGCAACCTAGCATTACATTAGTATCTTCTCCATTAATGAACAATCTACTTCTGCATATTACAGTGATTTACGAAATGTCTCAGGCCTATGTGGAACTTGGTTATGTTCAAATTAATTTTTTGAGAAGTATTTGCATGAGGGTCGGAAATAAGTTCTGTATCCTATGTATGATAACTATGTACTCAAATATTTCTGGACTTAATGATGATAGTCTATAGATAATGGAATATTCAGAAAAGGATGAGATACATGTCAGATATTCACTGATCACTGTATTCCAGTTGCTATTCTGTTTGGGAGACAGAGTTCATTGATGCATCTGAAAGAGATATTTGCAATCTGAGTCAGTAGAGAAACTTTGGGATCATTCTCAAGTAAAATGGAACCCCTTTGTTGTTTCAAACCCAGTTACATTTTAAAGAATCTCCTCTATATCAGTGTCAAAGAAAAATTTTGGCAACAATCCACAGATGGAGAATAAGCTTTTGGAAGAAGATGTTAGAAAACACTGGGGAAAGGGAATGTATCATTCTTTAACAGAAAGCTTATCTGAAAAGGATCTGGCATTTTAGTGGACTACAATTTCAACATGAGTTAGCAGCGTGGTACAGCACACACACACGCACACAAACAACACACACAACGTTTACGTGATCAAGGGACTACAATAAGAGATATAGAGAGACCATATAGAGAAAGGATTCTGGAGTCACTCTGCATTCTGCTTCATTCAGAACCTATCTAGGGTATTTTTTTTTCATTGTTGGATATCACTCTTTACCTGCCACACTGATAATCTGGAAAGTGTCCAAAGGAAGGCTAGTAATCCTATCATTAGTTCACTTTTGAAGATCAATGAAAGGAAATTGGTTTGTATAGCCAGGAGAAGACTCAGAGTGAAAAAAGTTCCTTTCAAATATGTGAAGAACTATCATAGGGACAAGGACTTAGATTTCTTCTGTTTGGGTCCAGAGAGCAAACCTGGGAAACTTAGGTTTGATGGGAGGAAAACACTTTGTAGCAATAAGAGCTGTACAAAAGTGTGATGGATTACCTCAAGATGGGATGGGTTCTCTCTCAGCAGATTTCTCCTGACAGAGACTTAAGATTTTGTTATGGTTTACACTGGATGGCCCCATTGGTGCCTTGCACTTTGGAAATTTCTACAGTTCTGCATGTCAATGATTAGGTTAGACAAGATTGAATGAAAGATCTCAAAGAAGGATTGTATATTCAGTTTCTACATGGGTAACAGTGCTAAACAACAACTATACATTCATGAAGGAATGAATGAATAAATGAGCAAGGCTTTTAATGAAACCATATAAGTCATTATTTTGCTAATTTTTATATTGATTTCTTTGGGTATTTTTTCTTGCCATGAAAATATGTTGAGGCAACTGCTGTACTTGGAAAATGGGTAGATTGTTATGGGAAGAAGGAATGCTTTGTTTTTTTTTAAAAACATATAGATAAGTATTTTTTTCCATTTTCAGAATATTTGTATTCACGGTTGCCATATGAAGTCCTTTTATTCTTAAAAAACCATGTGGGGTTATGCTAGGCAGCTGTATAGACCTTTCAAAATGAAAATTGCAAATATCCCAATCACTTCAGAGGGCACAGCTATATATCTTTGAATAGTCCCATTAGTACAGAAGGTATAAACCCTTCCTGGACTGGCTATGTCTGTGATATGACATTGTATGACATTACAGGGAAAATGAGAGGGCCAATTCACCCATTAGATCAATGGTTCTCAATCTGTGGGTCGCGACCCCTTTGGGGGTTTAACTACCCTTTCACAGGGGTCATCTCAGACCGTTTGAAAACACATATTTCCGATGGTTTTAGGAATCGAGACACCGCTCCTAGATCTGTCTCCAGGCAAGTCTGTCCACATGCAGATACACCCACATATGAGTATTAAAGGGTCATGGCATTAGGAAGGTTGAGAACCACTGTATTACATACTAATCTAATAATAATAACAGCAACAACAAAAACAACATCACTTATATGTCACTTCCAGGTTTACAAAACACTTTGCATATATTACCTCCTTTGATCTTCACAAGATCCTTTCCAGTAAATACCTTAGTGATGAGCTTAATTTGTGGAATATTTGTTCCTAAGTAGCTTTTTTTTTTTACTAGCTGTAAGTTAAAATCACACACCTTATGCAGAAAAAAGATTGGTTGAATAAGGTTTCCTTTTCTCCCAGCTTCTCCCAGCTTTTCTACTTTACCCATCCCCCCTACTCTGACACCCCCACACCATGCATACCATACAACTTGCTCTGACAAAACAACCTCCAAGTTCAAGTCAAGGAGACTGATTTATGGTCCAGGGCCCAAGAATTTTCTTCCTCTCCCTTATCAGCATAGTCACTAAATTCTAGAGCTCATGCATACATTAGTTCATCTGTTACTAAAAATTTTGACTTTAACAGAATAAGTGCCAGTCTGTCCAAGTAGAGGGCATATCCTTATTGTGAACTCCCAACACTGATAAAATAACTTATCTAGATAATATTCCATCTTACCCTTCTTTAAATTAAAATTCAAGTTATATAACGTGTTACACATAGTATTATTTAATGTGTACTCTTTATGTATACACATGTATATAAATACATACATGTATGCAAATAAACTTTTACATATATATAAATATACACACACACACATAGACACACATTCTTCACTGGCAATGTATACAAATATGCCCATGTACATAAATTCAGTTACATATATATATACATATATATTCATAGGCATATATACAAACTGTCATTCTTGTGACAGCATATATAATGCATTGCTCTTCACCCCCCTCCATTTCTATGACTTAAAAAAATCACATATAATTTAAGGCTTTAAACATGAATGAACTACAATGAGTCTTCATCAACACCCCTCTCCATATCTATTTGCTTTGTTAAATGTTTTCCAAATCAATTTGAAATACCATAGGGAAAATGTGCATTTATAGGCACATATATAATGGCACATGTATACATATATGCACATATGTATATTTTACATATATCCATGCACATGTGTGTATCCAAGAGTCAGTTCTAAGTTATAAAGTTTATAGAACACATGTCATGTTAAGTTCGGCATTGTTATATCCCTATGTCACTAATCACTAATGGATATCCTTTCCATCATGCTTCTTTTGCAGTTGACTTATAATCTTGCATTGCTGAGAGGAGCCCAGTCCATCAAAGTTAGCAGTCATAGATATGATGTGCCTGTAATGGTGTACAAAGTGCTTCTGCTTCTGCTCTCCTCACTCAGCATCAGTTTATATGTCTCTCCAGATTATTATGAAGTCCGTCTGTTCCTCATTTCTTATAGCACAATAGAATTCCATTACATTCACATAACATAACTTGTTTAGCTATTCCCCAATTGATGGGCATCCCCTTGATTTCCAATTCTTTGCCACCACAAAAAGAGCTGCTGTAAATATTTTTGTACAAACGGGTCTTCTTCCTACTTGTATGATTTCTTTAGGATACAGCCCTAGATCTACTCACTATTTTTGAAAATAAATGCACATGCAGCAAAAATAAATTAATAGCTAAACAGATGAATGAATGAACAAATTAAAAAAATCATTCACATTCATGCACATCTAAGTGGGGGGAAGGGATTCTTGGTTTTGCTAACCCAATTGCTGTCTGCATTTTCAGTTCACTGTATAGTTCTGAGGCTCAGTTATTCATCTATAAAATTATGGGGTGGGGTTAGCTACCTAGTCACTCAAGGATTTTTGAGCTATTACATGCTAAGGATTTTAAGACTCTCTAATCCACTTTTTTTTCTTCATTCTTATTCTGAACAGATCTTATTCATACATTCCAGTTGAACTTTATTCATTATTTTACTCTTAATCTTTTTTAATCCTATAAAATATTAGAATGCTAAATCAAAAGTATCTATTCAAGTTATATTTTGTCTTCAAAGCAGTAGCAAAGATAGTAAATCTTAAATTTATAGTTTAGGGTTGATAATAAGTGTTTCCCTGTTTGTTTCCCCTTTAACTCATTAATGGGTCATTTACATAACACGTGACATAGGTGGGGAAGGCAAGTGACCAAGAATCACTAGGTCCTGTAAACACTTATACTGATTTTGTTTTCTTTCTTAGAATGATTGAGGTAATTCTATAAAGGTCTTTAAATTTTGCTGTTAGTGGCATGAGTTTAATTGATTTTTGTTTGTTCACTCATTCATCTGTCTATTAATCTATTTTTGTTGTACATTTTCAAAAATAGTGAGTAGAGTTTGAAACTTAGCATTTACATATGCAATGATATGTCTATCTACATAGGACAGCTAGGTGGCTCAGTATATAGGTTTCTAGGCCTGAAGTTGGGAAGACCTGAATTCAAATCTGGCTTCAGATACTGTGTGACCCTGGACAAGTCACTTAACCATGTTTGCCTTGGTTTCCTCATCTGGAAAATAAGCTGGAGAAGGAAATGTCAATCCACTCTAATATCGCTACAAAGAAACCCCTAAATGGGATCAGTCTTTGAAATGATTGAATAAAAAATATCCATATAGGCATATATGCATATGCATATGCACATGCATATACATTTACATATGCTACTTTTCAGAGAGTTGATAGTTGACAGATTACATATGAAAATGCAAATTCAAAAAGTTTGCAAATTCTAGAAGACTTTCAAAACTTTTGAATCTCACCAAAGATTTTAAAATGTTGATAATGTTAGCATCAGCTTTGCAACTGCGAGCCAATTCCATTGAATTCAATTCAAAAAATATTTATTAAACAAATATTAAGCACTAGACATGAGGGTAGGACCAAGGGAGAAAAAGGGAACAGAAAAAAAAAAGAAATAGAATTCATTCCTGAGCAATTTACCTTCACTTGAAGTTATACATTTACAGGTTAGGATTTGGCCACAAACCAAGGATCTTTAGATGACAAACACGGTGATAGACATCCCAGTACTTTTTAAAGTCATCCTTTTGGGTTTTTGTTTTGTTACAGAGATTTGATTTTCTTTCAAAATCAGAGAGACAGTAACGTGTCAAATCTGGAGTAAACCCATCAAGCAACACTTATCAAACAACACTTATGGTGCTTGTAAAGCCACCAAAAACAGTTTTGGAAAAAGTCAGAAGTCTGGAAGTCTTTTGCAAACAACATATGCCTTAGAACTATTTTTTTTTTTAGGATAACATATTCTTTGAAATTACAAGTAATTGTCACATACAGTATCACAGAGCAAATTCTTAAAAACTTGGTGTTTGAGCCCTAGTTAAGTGGAGTTTCCAACTGCTAGGCTTGTTAGAAGTGCTTAAATAGAGGTTTTTTTTAAAAAATGACTTGATTTCTAAGAAAAGAAAAGGTTAAGAGCTCCTGTGCTAAACAATCCATTTGTGTTCCAAAAGGATTTCAAACAATTCTTGATTTTTAATAGATATTTTAGCTCTTTCAAAGAAAAGTACAAAAGGAGAGACAGAGGAGTTGAGATGGGATAGAGTTAATTGTTGGTATCATTAGTGATATCTGGGTCAACACTCATAAGGAGTACTATTCTCATCCTTTAAAGGAAGAGTATACAATATAATAAGATTTCTTTACTAATGCAAAATAATTGCATGTAGTCTATTAAGTTGCAATGAATGTTAATTGGTAAAAACAAGGCTATGGATGAATTATGTGACAGAAGGAGCTGATTTTTCTTTTTCCTAGAATTTATACAAGTTATCCACTAAATTTCTGCTCCACAGTAGAAATATTCAAAGTTAAAGAATCTCAGAAGTGTAAGGTACTTCAGAGACTTTTAAATCTCACCTTAATTTAAGAAGAATCCTACCTACAGTGTCGTAAACTACAACATTATACTTATAACTGACATTTATAAAACACTTTAAATTTTGCTATATGTTATATATACATCATCTCCCTTAAGCTGCACAATAACCCATAAGGCAGATACTATGAATGTAATTTTACCCCTTTTATATATGAAGAGACAACATATTGTAATGGGTAGAGAACCACCCTCACAATCAAGAAAAGCCTGATTCAGGTCTGTTCTTTAACATATCCTGGCTGTGAGACACAGGGCAAATCATTAATCTTATAGAATTTTGGGTAACTCTAAGTCATTAAGTTGAAGAGAAGGTGCCGATCTCCATCATAAGAATGATTTTCTTCATCCTCGAGTTCCCTGTATCAATTAAGTCATGTTCTACTCTCTATGATCATTTTATTGAATTAAATATTTATAAACAAAATATTTATTACCTAGTAGCAACCATCAAGTGATGAGACCCCGTGAACTTAGCTTGCTTGATCCTAGAATGGAAAGAAATCAGTCCACCCCTGATGCCACATTAGATGCATTTCAATCTTGAAAGTAGTTACTAGGATCCAGAGCTTATGCTCCACTGGCATAACCTTCCAAAATCCAAGGTACACACCACACCACAATAAAGAATGAGAACAACACTGGTGGAGAGGCCTCAGTTTTATGAAGAAAACATTTTAGTCTTATTTTTTTGGTTCTGATTAAGTTTATTGTCACAAAATGTCACATCTAGACAGCATGTAGAAAATGAAGGTCATCACTGAGGTGTGCCATCAACCACATACCAAACATCTGTATAGTGAGGTGAATTGTTTTAAATATTCATACAGCTGTTTGACATCATCTTTACATATTCCCTAGGTAGTTACACCTCTGAAAAATAAATTAGACTCTTGTGTTATTGTAAAAAAAAATAAACCACTATGGGACAGTGTGAAGGGCTTTCCATTCCTCTCTGGGAAGACCAGAAGAAAACCACATCCAACTTCTTACATCTTCCATTATTTATGCTATGTATAAGCCATCTAACTTTGAAAAAAACTCACCATTTTCAATTACTGCTTGAAAAAAGAAATAGTGTACCAAGATTCTGGAATATGCCATTCTGTTTCTCTCTAGGTGCCAGCACAGTAACTTTTCAGCAGTAGTAAATTGCTAGCACATGAACTATCATCAAAGCTGGTGGCTTTATAAATGTGTGGAGCCAAGCACCTGAAGTCCCACTGGCTATAAATAAGTCAGCATAGCTGCTGATATGCTCTGTTGAACTGAGGCACTGTTGAGCTGAGGTTTTGTGTGGAGTGAGTTCTTTATTTCTTCAAATGATCAAAGGATCGCTTGGGCACAGTCCATTGGAAGAGGGAAGATTTTACTGTAAGACTATTCATGCTTTTCCCCAGAACTAAAGTGTGTTCTGACTTTATCATCAAGACTGTAGAAGAGGAAGGGAAAAACCATTCCTTAACATCTTTGTCAGATATTGAATGAGACAAACCAATTCCACAAGATTCTCTAATTTTGTCAAAATTATATCTGCTGTCAAGTCAACTATCAGAATGTTCAGGCAGTAGTAAAACTGACAGTGCCAATGAATACTCAGGTCGTGTTCTCATTTGCCAAGCAAATGCAGTGAGTGTACAGAATAACAAGCACACAGAATCACCCAGTATTCAACCCAAAGACAAACTGACTGAAACACTCGGAGATTGTTCCAAGAGATAACTGGCTTTCAAATTCTTATTTCTAGCAACAGTCATATAAAAGCTAGATTCCAGACCAGAATGAGGTCAGGAAAGTAATCAAGTAAGAAACAACTTCTGAACTGTAATCTTAGTAGCACCAAAGTCTGTATGCTGAATGGTAAATGTTCCTATATGTCCCTATATCCACAATAATATGCATCAATCAAACAAATAACAAAAGTCCTACCTGCCAGAAAAAAATGTCAAATTAAATGCTAAAATACTTGAATTAAATGATTTGTCTTAGCCTTTTCAAAACAGGGCAAACAAGTAAAGGGTTATAGAGATGAGGTGGAATAATCATGGAGCAAAAGAGAACTGGAAAAATCCCATAGAGAGCAGTCAAAAGTAGAAGACAAAATGAAATCTAATCAGGACAGAACTTTATGCATTGTGGATCTAACTCTAGACTATATACAGAGAAGATCAATGCTGAAAATTCAGGAGTCAGAGGTATGGAAAATAAATGAAGCCATTTTACGGTTAAGGTAAGTCATAGAGTGACACTAAGTACCACTGGGAACCTCTTTTATGGGGGATCAGAACATAACAACTTGATTTTCCATGTTAAACATACATTTATCTCAAAGGCAAAAAGGAATTTTCCCTAGCAAAGATTTTTTGCTGTGTTCTTTCTACACCAAAGTTTAACAAAGTGAGTTTTGATGAACTGATAAAAGTTATGAAAATTCCTTAAGGGTAGGTACTGTGCTTTCCTCTTTGTGACAGACAACAACAGAGTGGCTGTGTGCTTGAGTACTGGAACAACTGTAGCTGTTAGTTGTTAGTTAACCCCCAAATTAGAACAGTGTAATCAACTAATATTGTACATGAACAGAAAATACCTGAGCTGGAGAGAATAGACTCAAGTCAGAACATCAGTGTATCAGTTATTCTGTGAACTTTGCTGTACGTACATTAAAAGTGTCTTACAAATGGCACATAGACAATAAATGTTGAAAAGATGAATAAATATGTGTGTTTGTGTGTGTGTGTGTCTTCTCAGAAAAGAATACTATTGGCTACAGTTCATAGACAAATATTTTACATCTTTTCCTATTCATAATTAATACAATATTATCCTGACACTTAAAAAACTAAATCACTTCCATAACTTTGGATGGTCCTGACTGTTGTAGTCAAATTAGAGTACAGGAAAAGACAATTTTCATGACATTCTACAAATAAAAATAATGCAAATGTGACAAATATGTGTGGGGGGGAGTGGAAGGGAGGGAGAGGAAGAGAGAAAGGATAGGAGTGGAGGGGAGGGAAAGGAGAGAAAGGAAAAGGACCAGGAGAGATGCCAGCTAGAAGAAACGAGATGATGTTTTCTGCCCAAGGTTTCTGAATAGAGTCAGAGACTCCTGTCCATTCAATTCTTAGCTTCAGAAAGGATAGATGGAATGAAGGATAAAATAATTGAATCCAACCCAGTGTTTCCTCCTGTGATCAAGGGATACTGGTCTGAGATATGATCTCATCAACACGTCATTTTTAAAAAATGCTCTGAGTAATGGACACTTTCCCAGAAAACAGGGTACTGTTTTTTTCCCCTTCAATTCAAATATCCTATCTAGAAGCTTTCTCACTTCCTGTAATTTCTCTTAAAAATTCCAGTTATACCAGTAATTATTTTCAAACACTACACTTTCTCCTAAAATCCCCTGCATTCCTCAGTCTATGGTCATGGGCTTGTGGCCAATGGCAGAAATTACAGAAGCTGGTGGCTGCTAGACTTGGATTATATGTCACTCTGAATAGCCACTCTGTACTCATGTAATAAACATGAGATTTCTGTAATGCTTTATGAGCATTATGTCGGTAATGAATTGCTTGTAAAAAGCAAGTTCGCTCCAAACAATCAAGATGGTTTTTAAAAATTGAAATCTCTTCTAAACATAATTATATCAATCATATTTTCTGAATCTGAAATCAAAACAGTAAACTTTTCTTTACTCCATTCCCCAACTCCACCCCAAGATTCTGCTGTCTTCTACATGTTGTTGATGAGCTTGAGGACTAAAGGCAAGATTCTCACCACAACATCTGTACCTGTTAACATTTTAATAACTGATATTTATATAGTAGTTCAGAGAGGAGAGTGATAACCTCAAAGTCAAAAAAGTCTAGGTCAAAGTCTTGACTCTGATATATAATGTCTGTGTGACCTCAGGAAAATCACTTAATCTTTCAGTGGTCTAGGCAAGTAGAGCCAATCTCAAATGGAAATGTGGCCATTGAATTGTAGATAAGGAACTTGGCATTTCCTTAGAAAACTACACAGTAACATTATCTACCTAGCATATTTTGTTTTGTTAAAATATTTTCCAATTATATTTTAATATGTTTATTTGGGAGTATGAACCTCAGTGTCTCTGCAGAGCTAACCCAATGGGGTCAAACTCAAATAAAGATGAAAGCCACTATATTCTGCATAGAAACTTAGTTTTAGCATGAAACGCTATTTATGTTTTATTGTATTTCTATTTTGTCAAACATTTTCAAATACATTTTATTCTATTTAAGCACCACTTAGGAATGTTGGTCCAGTCGGTTGTATATTTGATTTCTCTGCTCTAGAAAACATTTTAAGACTACAAAGTGCTACATTTATGATATGTTTCCCCAATCATATGAACTCACAGGTCTAGTCCCAGTCCTTAAAAGAGATTTTAAGTTTCCTAAGTGCATTTCTCACGACACATATATCTTATGATTATGGTTTTACAGAAAAAGAAGCTGCAGTCAGAGAGTATAGAATTAACACAGGTCATTCAATTCAAAGTTCAGGGCTTTTATCCCCTTTCTATAGTCAGTACTATCTCCCTAATTAGATACACAGACATATACATATACATTTATATATATATATAATACACACATATATAAACATACACACATACATGTATGTATGTACACATATATCCATACATGCATACACATATACATATGTCGGTGGGGGGGGAGGAAGACAGGAAGAAAAAGGGGGCAGGCAGAGACAGAGAGAAACAATTATGATATACATCATACAGGTTAGTTAGTAAATACTCGTTTTCATGAATAATTATGTATCTTTAGTCTGTGATTCTCTATCTTTTGTGACTTGCAATCATTTATGACTTCTATTATAATTTTATTTTTAATGATGTGTTATTCATTCACTCATAATTTGCTGAAACATTGATATTTCTAACATATTTTTGGAACATTATAAGGAAAATAGAATTTAAAATTAGAAGCATTCTAGAAAAAAAACAAAACAAAACTAGAATTTACTGCCACTGAAAGCAAAGCTTTAAAACAATAGGAATTTTAACAGGAATTCTGATAAACTATAGGTAAAATCAAATTCCTGTGTTCTATTCTCTGAGTACTTAAGAGATGCAGTCCTTTGGACTGACTGTGACAACAGCCTCAGACTTCCAAAACAGGCAAGAACCATAAGTGTTGGGTTGGCCGTACAGACCTAGGGACCAGTTATCAGACACATATAATGTTAAGCTTAAGGCCTATGCATATGAAATGGAGCCCCCACTAAGAGAAACAAAAAAACTGCCAATATCAAATACTGTTGATAATCAGGTGAAAAGAGTATCTTGAGCCGTGCATGATCATCTGAAGCAAGGGAAATAAGACTAATGTTTAACATTGGGTTCAAGGCGATTTTCCTTTTTTCATCTATTTGAAAGTTCCAGTTTTTATAAATGACTGGTCTCACCTTTTCAAATCTCCTGAATAAACTTCACTTCAGCCTCTAAATAGTGGAGTATGCCATTTATCAGCAATATGGAATATTTACTATGTTAAAAGTAATAGTAAAAACAAAAATACCCAGAATATATAATGCTTTAAGGTTTATAAACAGACATATTCTTTTATGTGTATATGTATGTATGTATCTATAAACATGTACATATGTGAGTATGATATATATACACAAATATATAAACACTGATACATATGCATATATACATATATATGTATATATATGCACATATATAAATATGGTAGCATGATATATACCTCACAAAAAACTTTTGAGCTAGGAGTTTTATAATCCCTATTTCAAACCATTTGATCAGGATAACATATCATATAACATTTTGAGGCAGAATTTGAACTCAGATTACAGGATCTTGATTCTAAATCCAACACCCAATCTCTTAGGTCACCCGGCTACTTCTAGGAATAAATTAATCAATCAATAAGCATTTATTAAGTTTCTACTGTATACCAGGTGTACTGTGCTATGTGATGAGAATGTGAAAAGAAAAAAAATATCAGCTTCCCTTTTAAGGTTGCTAGGAAGGGCTGAATGACACTAGGACACACAAACACATATACATACACATATATACATGCATATATATAAATATATAGATATATGCACACATATGTCATGCATATGTGTTTGCATATTACATTTACACATGAAATAGAGGGTTAGATAGAATACTAGTAGCTGATATCATGATGAAAGGCTTTATATGGCAAATATTAATTGAGTTATCCTGTTTGTATGACCCTGGGAAAGTCCATTAACTTCTCAGTGCCTCAGGCGAGTAGCTAAAAGTAAATTTTGGTGTTGTTACCAATCTGCATTGGTAGGGAGGATTCTCTCGCTAGGACTTCCTTACATAGATTAAATTACAGGTATATAAAAATGTCATTTTATAACTATTAAAAAAGCAAATATTATTCCCATCATTTGATAAGTCTTATACATGGATTCTGCTTTGCTGATAAGAAATTACATCTTGGAATTTAAGAGAAAAAAAACTAGTTTTTTCCTTCAATGTTTTTCTATTTTTGTTTTAAATACATTTGGAAATTTTCCTTTTAAATTTTTCTTGCAACTTGTCAGTGATATTTCCAAATCCCTTAATTAACTCTTTGCCTCAGGCAGGCCCAGAGTCCTATAGATTTTTGTATCTCCTCCACATTATTATATTAGGAAAAGGGCAACCTCTATATGGTTATTTAACATATATCCCAGCTCCTCACAAATATTCCACCTTGGTTGTGTGATGTATAGACTCAGTTGAAATGATGAGTTAAGATGGGAAAAATGAGCTCTTCAAATACTCCTGAGTTGAAAGAAATAAGTCATATGTGTAGTAAGTAAAAAAGGGAAGGAAAAA
This sequence comes from Pseudocheirus occidentalis, assembly GCA_028646575.1. Taxonomy (NCBI): domain Eukaryota; kingdom Metazoa; phylum Chordata; class Mammalia; order Diprotodontia; family Pseudocheiridae; genus Pseudocheirus; species Pseudocheirus occidentalis. The sequence continues at coordinate 288,174,079 of CM053594.1, read as the reverse complement.
TAGAAACATTCCAAGGAGACATTCTGTAAGAAGTTTTAAACTTTCTGGAAAAGAGAAGGATATACTGGAGTGGCATTATCAACAATATGAAATTCCAGCTTATTAAATTAAAATGAGAAAATATTTGTCAATCCTAAGTACTAGGGAAATTTAATGTTTAATTTAAAATTTGCCACCTAACATCAAATTCCAATATTGACATGGGATATTAAGGGACTATTTAGAATGTAAGGTCTTGGCGGAGCCAAGATGGCGGTATAGAAGCAGCAAGGTTCCTCAGTTCCCACACAACCACCCTAAACACCTATAAAATATGACTGCAGACAAAGTCTGGGACTCTCAGACTCACAAAAATACAGAAAACACATCTCTCGCTGAAGGCAGCTCGGCAGCAGGGGCTCACCGTGGCAGGTCGGGAGCCGAGACCAGCCCAGCCCAAAACAGAAATGGGACCAGGCCAGGCCCCAGGGCAGTCTGGAGGAGCCAAGCCTCCCAAGCCACAGCTTGAGTCTACTTTAGAGAAGATCAGCTGCACCTGAAGGGATCTTCACATCCTGCAAACCAGGATTAGGGACAGTCATTTGGAGGAGGAAAAGCAGTTGGGCCAATCTGGCCCCAGGGCAAGGAAGCAGTGGGGGAAGGGCAGGAACTACTGTAAACTGCGGCTACCCCACTGGGCTGCTTCAGAGCCCCTGGCCTGCAGACTCTGCAGGGGGGCTGAATCCATTGATCAGGGCCAAGTGCTCTTGCATTGAGCGGCCTGGATCCAGATCATGGTCTTGGGTGGTGGTCCTGGGGTGTGCTTTCAGCAAG
>CM053594.1:288157474-288172766 GCA_028646575.1 Pseudocheirus occidentalis | reverse complement strand
TTATTTTAACATTTGATATAGGCCATTAGAATATATAAGCTACCTAACTGATTTTGTTTCACTGTTGCTACATGACTGACAGCTTTCTCATGTGACTTTCTAATAAAATGATTTTTGCTAATTCTCTTTTTTTGGTTTGTTTTTTGCTTTTTGGAAGGGGGAAGGTAGGACAGTTGGGGGTTTAAGTGACTTGCCCAAGGTCACATGGCTAGTAAGTGTTAAGTGTCTGTGGCTGAATTTAAACTGAGGTCCTCCTGACTCCAGGGCTGGTTCTCTATTCACCATTCCACCCTGCAGTCCCTTATGCAAATTCTCTTATGTAGTTCTTGGTTGTTATTAAAACCAGCTCATGCCCACCATGCATTCCTTGAATGCTGTCAAGAGACCTACAACTGTAATTCTTGGGAAATTGTGGTACAATTTAGGTGTTAAAAGTATCCATAGGCCTCTATTACAGGAATAATGTTGGAGCCATTAAAATCACCATACACTTTCCCAAAGACAGTCCAGCCTATTCTCCATTGTCCATGCACAGTGTCTTTCCACAGTGTATGTGAAGGTGAAGAACTCTATAGGTTGATTGTATAAGTCACATTTTTCATCCACTTGTTCATTTTCAGGGTGAATAGTCTCGTGTAAAAAAGTCTCCTAGTGTTCTGGAGCTGCAGGCAATCATCACAATGTTTTTCATAAATTGAAGATTCTGAGGAATGTCACCACTATAAGGCATCCATCTTCCACCAGAACTCTGCGGCGGATATCATATATGCTGATGCAAACACCTTTGGCAAGCTTATAGTTCTATGTTAGATGTTTCCCTTGATATGAACATTCAGAAAATTGTCAGTGTTTTCTGTTTTTGTATCTTTGGAGGGATCTAGTATGATTTTAACATAAGCATGAAAGAATTACATTGTCTGAGAAAAGCATTTAAGGTCTCCCATTTTTAAATAACAAGAGATTATTTTTATAGTTAAAAGATGAACACAGCAGGATTTATATTTTTTACTATACACATGTGTGTGCCTATACTCACAGATGCACAGTGCATGTATTCATATATGTGTATGTGTCTATTGCATATCTAAATATAGTATCTATGCATAGATGCAGACACATATGTTTGTGTATATATGTGCTTGTGTGTATGCATACATATAAAGGCACACTAGCATACATATATCCAAAATATTTGTATGTGGGTGTATAATATATGTATATAAGATCCATAATTTCATTGGAATAGGTAACATAACTTAATAATAGGAAATCCCTTCTACCAGTACAAGTATTTTGCAGCTAATTATCTTAGAGAGTTTTCTTGGGGACTGAGAATTTGCCATTGTCTAGAGTCAAACAGATAGAGGCAAGACTTCAAAAAGTACAAGTTCTTGGGTAACTCACTTGATACCCTCCCTTTGTACTGCTCTCCAGGAGACTCTTCTCCGCCAAGACAAGGCAGATACATCTTGTATTTTTTTTTCTTGCACGTATTTCACACACATTTTTTCTCAACATGATGGCCCCTCTATGAACTTAAAGTTTCTTTCACAATTCACTTTATGTCCTTCAAGTTCGAGATATGACAACAGATGTTTGAAAAGAATCAACCCTGGTTGTTCCAAAATCCAGCTGGCTATGATTCAAGAAGGAGCATTTTCAACATGGTGAGATGATGCAGCCCAAAGAGAAAAAGAGCATTTCAGGATCCAAGCAGTTTTTACTGATGAGAAGAACATTCCTATTTTAGAAAATGTGGTGCTACGTGTGTTGGCAATGAAGCAAATGCTTTTGTAGCTGTCTGATAGTTTAGGTCCTCATTACGAACCAGAAGGTAGCATTTAACTGACTAATGGATGGGAGGGGACTATTACATTCCTTAAAGAGAAAAATCATAACATGCCTTTGGGGAAGAAAATTAAACATTTACCAGGATGAAAGAAAGCAATACAAACATAGTGAGACTGGGGAGGTACTTGTACTTGGCAGCTGCTACCTGTTGCAAATCAGGTTTTAAGGATCCTTTTTTGCCAAACTCTAGAAATTATTTCAATGGCTTACCAAAGTGATATGAATTATCTTCCCTGCTATCAGATGGTAGCAAGGATGATGAGGCAGGGACAAGTCAAAATTTGGCCCCTAATATGCTTGCAGGAGCCTCCATATCAATTTAATCAAAAGTTGTATACTTGGCCAACTCTCCAAATATCACATAAGGGCACTGTTTACTGAGTGCTAGTGATTGGATAGCAGATTGCATGGAGAAAGAGGCTATAAAGAAACTTCAGGCATGGGGGAGTTAGAGGATGTTTGCAGGAAACAGGTTCCACAGTTTAAATGAGATTTTCATAGAGAGTTAGCCATGTCAATTCACATATACCATGTGGTCTCTTGGCTGAAATGAGTGGGATGAGAGTTGTTCTTTTGACCACATCAGTTTAGCTATTGTCGCTAAAGAAATCAAGATCTGAAAAAATACTGTATCTGTTGCTCTAAAGCTAAAGTTATAGAATATTGGACATTCAGGAAGTTACCTATAATAGTTGAAGGACCCAGAATTCTTTTATCTTAAATTTTCAGAGATTTGTTAGCCAGGGGCTATTAAATGTCAGTCAGTCTATTGCCTGAAGACACATTGAAATACTGGCAAAGAACTTAGGGAACCTTAGGAGAATGTTACTTTAAAACAGTATTTCTTGGGTTCCATAAACTTGTTTCATTTCATTTTGTTTTATTTATGTTTTGATAACTATATTTCAATATAAATTGGCTTACGTTTTAATTCTATGTATTTTATTTTATTCATTTAAAATCATTCTTCTGAGAAGGGGTCCATAGGCATCAGCAGGCTTCTAAAGGATTTAATGACATACAAAAATGTTAAAGTTTCTTTCTGGGACAAACAAAAGAAAACAAGAACAAATGTACATCAGAGATAATTCCTCCTAGTATATTTATATGTATCTGAGAAGTTGTTGCTCATAACCCTGTGATGCTATTTGTAGAATTTGGGCATAGGGCTATCATCTAGCTACTAAAAAATAGCAAAGGTCAGAATCCTTTCAAGTCACACACCAACATCTGTTGTCATATCTCTGATGTACATTTGTTCTTGTTTTCTTTTGTTTGTTTTTTCATTCATGAGCAGCTAGGTTTATATGCAGCAGCAGATGTAAATGCTTTTTATCATCCACATTTCTGTTTCACCCTGAGTTTTATTCTTTCCATTATGAGAAACTGAACATCCTTTGTGGGAAGTTTTGTACTTTATTGTTTCATTTTTATATCATGAAATTAGAAAAGACTTCTTTAAGATATATTGTATCCATAGAAAGCTTGAGGTATCATAGCAGAAAAGTGTCACATTTAGGGATCTAGATTTGAATCCTATCTCTAATACTTACTTTGGGAAGGATCTTGACCAAGACATCTTCCCTCTGCAGACCTAAGTTTCCTCTTATAAAAAATGGACTTGGAGGCTTAGACGGTCTTCAAATCAACTTTAAATCCTGAGATACTTAAATATTCCAATAGATTCCACCATCTTCTGTTGTCCAGTACATGCATTCTATAAACTAGAGACTACTCCAGAGGTGTGGACTGACAAGGCTAGAACTGTCCTGTAATTCAAATTCACCTGGCCGGGGGTAAGTTTTCTAATATAGACGCTGCCAAAGGTAAAAAAAAATATTGATCATTTCTAGGGGAACTGAATTCTAAGAGCCAAAACGAAATGATTTACAAATAAATTTTGAGAAGATAAGCTGTAAGTTGGAGGCTGCCTATACAATAACTGCCCTTGCTTCCTGCTATTAGTGACAGCAGATACCTATCTAAAAAGTTCCTAAGGTATAAGAATTAGTAATGACATAGTAAAAATATCTTTATATGATGGGAATAATTTGCTCAGTAAGTTACTTTGAAAAATAGGAGGGAGGAGGGAAGAGAAAAGATATATCAGTGAGGCTGCCAAAGGCCAAAAACACTTGGTAAAAATTTAGAAAAGGATTGGGAGTGGTTTTTAGGGGAGAATAGAGTGGAAGAAATGCTAGTTTGCCACATCCTAGGTCCCTGCTAGAAGTAGAAAAACAATTTTCTTAGACTAGATCAAGGATGAGAAAAAGTAGGGAGAGGGGCTAGATAGCGAAGTATGACATTTCTAACTATTTTTTCTATCTTTTCCTTCTTCCTATGTTTTTTTCTTCACACTACTTCTTTTACTGTATATATCTTCCTTTTTTACTACTTTCTTTCCTCCATTTTTATTTCACTTTCCCTCTGTCCCTTTCTCTCTACTTTAACTGGCCATTTTTTTTTCTATTTCATAATTTTAGAAGTATGAGTTGAACACTTTGTATTTACTTTGATACTTGGTCTTCCTTTCTTGCCTAAAATTCAAGTGAAGTTTATAGGCTTATTCCTCTACTGTTGGAATGGAGCTTTGACCTCCTCTGTTTCCTACCTAGGCTGGTTTGCTCCTTCGCCAGGGGCTCCTTTTTATTGGAGTTGGACATGAACTCAGAATTCCCAAGTTTAAGCATTCTACCAGTCTCAGTCTATCTGGAAACAAACTTAGCTATTTCCTTTTTTTCTCCTCCTCCTCCTCTTCTTCCTTTTCTTCTTCCTCCATCTCCTCCTCCTCTTCTTATTCTTCTGTCTTCTTCCTCCTCCTCCTCCTTCTTGTCCTTGTCCTTGTCCTTGTCCTTGTCCTTGTCCTCCTCCTCCTCCTCCTCCTCCTCCTCCTCCCTCACCTTCTCCTTCTCCTTCTTCTCCTTCTTCTTCTCCTTCTCCTTCTCCTTCTCCTTCTCCTTCTCCTTCTCCCTCTCCTTCTCCTCCTCCTCCTCCTCCTCATCCTCCTCTTCGTCCTCATCCTCCTCTTCGCCCTCCTCCTCGTCTTCCTCCTCCTCCTCATCCTCCTCCTCGTCCTCCTCGTCCTCGTCGTCCTCCTTCTCCTTCTTCTTCTTCTTCTTCTTCTTCTTCTTCTTCTTCTTTGTCTTCTCCAAATGTAATGATTTTTATTGGTTTTTTTGCTGTTGTTATTTTCTCTTGCTCTCATATTTTTTTTGTATCAATGACCTTTAACAGAGGGGACAATGGTTTTCTAGACTTGGGTTACCCTCCTTGAAGAAGAAAAGCACCAGGGACAACAACAAAAAGAAACTATCAATTACACTGATTTTCTCCCAAAAAAATGTCAAAATATTCAAATGAGGATGGTAACAATTTGGAATAGGAAGCAAAGTTAGATGGCCAATTAAAGTAGATAGGGAGAGGGGTACTTAATATGTATTTGAAAACATGAGGAAGAAATAAAAATGGGCATTTTACTACTCACTCTTTCTCTCCTTCTCCTTTCATCTGATTCATTTGACCATTCTTTTTTGCTTTTTGTGCTTGTATTCTCTATTCTAGCACTTAAAATGCCTCCCACAGTATGTTTCCATAAAACTATCTTTTCTGTTTCTTCCCTTTCCATTATGTATAGCTAACCCTCAGGAACTCCCCAAATTAATTGGACACACACAGAGAATAAAGTCATTTGAGTGTGCTTTTGATTAGAAGAGGAATCCCTTCATAAAATGTGGGTTGGGAGCCTGGGATTTCAACTTGTGTTATTGATAAAGCTATTGAAGTGCTTCATTCCTGGTCTGTGTTTTTTGGGTTTCTTTAGGTCCTCCTTCCCTTAACCTTCTTCTGAAACAGGATAGTAATTCAACAACAGATTAGATTCCCAGTGAGCAGTTAATGTATTCTTCGGTTGTTGCCTGTATCTCACCTATGGTGATTAATTTAGAAAGTTCTTGCACTCTTTTGAAGGCTAAAGGTGTGGCATAAGGCAAAGTAGTCAAAGTTTATATAAGGATTTAAATGCATTATCCCATTTGCTTGGCATAATAAACCTATGTACTAAGTAGTGTAAGGACTGGTGTGCTAATTTTACAGTTAAGAAAACAAAAGTTTCAAAATGAAAAAGTAAAGTGCCTTATCCAAAATCATTTGGTAGATCCAAGATTCAAACTTAAATCTTCTTCTGAGTCCGGATCTAGACTTCCTTCGACTATAAGGCAAGTAGATTAATAGTGGATAGAGTACTGGATTTGGAGGGAAGAAAACCTGAGTTAAAATCCTGCCTCAGATGCTAGTTGTGTGATCCTTGGCATGTCACTTAAGATTTCTTGGCCTCAGTTTCCTTATCAGTAAAATAGGAATAGTGTACCTATCTCAAAGCTTGTTGTGAAGATCACAGTGGATGGAACATAGGATTTGGAGTCAAGAAGAATGGAATTTTAATCTTGCCTCAGACATTTACTGTGTGGCCTGGGACAAGTCACAGCTTCATAGTTTGCCACTTTTTTCATCTGTAAAATGTGAATAATAATAATAATAATAATACCATAGGGACGGCTAGGTGGCACAGTGAATAGAGCACTGGCTCTGGAGTCAGGAGGACCTGAGTTCAAATCTGGCCTCAGACACTTAACACAAAAACTAGCCGTGTGAACTTGGGCAAGTCACTTAACCCCAGTTCCCCTCCCAAAAGCAAAAGTAATAATAACAACAACAACACCTACCTCAGAGGGTTGTTGTGAGGATCAAATGAGGAGTTGATCCATTTTCCACTGTTTTATGGTATTTATTTATTGATATTTAGAGTCATTTAAATTATCTCGATGTCAGCTTCCATTTTGTTAACAATATTTTTCCTGTTTATTTATTTGGGTCTGCTCCAAGTGTTTAAATGAGTTTCTCTCCTGACATCTTGAGTATTTTCAACATTTTAGTCATATATTCCTCTATCATTCATTCACTTTCCCAATCCTTCCCCTTTGGAGCTGTTTCATACTCTTTCCACGCTGTACACATTGCATTTCACTGGCTTCAGTGTCTGTCCAAAACGAGTTATGGGGAATTACCTGGATGTCAGTTTCTTTTTCTTCATGTCTGTTGGATATATATACCCATACTGCATAAGCCTTACCTTTTTCCTCATGTTCTTTAGTTTTCTATCTTAGTACTTATACATCAAAGAGCACTGCCACATTGCCTAATTGAGTGCTATTGTAAACCCATGGATTGACTTGTGCAGCTCTCCCAGAGTATAGTCGTTATCAGTGGGGGGAGCTACTGAAATTGTGCATAAAACATTAAAGGTTAACCTTTTCTGCTCTTAGTTCATCATGCTGTTGTTTTGTTAGGTTTCTTCATGTCGCCAGGGCTCCTTAAACTTTTTCCATTTGTGACCCCTGTTGCATTTTTTAAACTCTGGGTTTCAAAAGACTATGTAGACATCTGAAATTATATTGTCTTTTATGCATAATTCCTATTTTGACTAAGGGTTAAGAGGTCATGAAGATCAAGAAAAAAAATCTAGTTTTCTATATTGTCGATCATGTCACAAAGACGCTTATTCAGTTCAATTTAACTAACATATATGAAATATATTGGATTTCTTAACCTAGGTACCATGAACATTTTAATATGTTTTGATAATTTCAATTCAATGTAATTGGTTTCCTTTGTAATTATATGCAATTTATGTGTTTAAACATATTATTCTCAGAAGAGACTTATAGATTTCTCTAGATGGCCAATGAAGTCCATGACCCAAAAATACTAAAAATTCTTGATCCAAGAAGGTAGTCACAAAATGTGTAAGAATCTCTAGAATCTACACTAGAACACAATAAACTAATAAAAGATACACATTGCTCTACAGTCTTAAAAGGGAAAATTATGATGGGTTACCAAGAAGGTTTTCATGAGGGGTGTATCATTTAAGGAGGTACTAAAGGATGGTAGTGAGGTATCATTTAAGGAGGTACTAAAGTGATGGTATCATTTAAGGAGGTTCTAAAGGATTTCAGTAATTGAGCAGATGAAATTATCCCATGTCTATGGAGCAGTATGAGCAAACCAATAGCAACGAGAAAGTAGAAGACATGTACTGGGGTTAATCAGTAATGAAATTTTGCTTAAACATCATCTGAGTAGTAAAAGGACATAAGGTTGTGTAATACCAAGTTATTTTGGAGAAGACACAGTAAGGGATTTGAATTTTATTTGATGCCTAATAAACCAGTATCAAGTTCTGAAAAGAGAAGTAATATGACTAGGGATATGTGTAATCTGGCAGCAACGCGAAGAATAGAGGAGAAGGGGCAGGAATTTAAGAAAGAATCATTAGGAAGCTATCACAATAACCCAGATGGATAGTAAGGAAAGTCTGTATTAAGGTGGGAAGAAGGAGAAAAAAGAAAGGGGATTGCAGATGCTAAAGATCTGGTCTGCCTATAATCAATGGAATTTGGCAGTTGTTTGCACATATAAGGTAAGCAAGGAGAGGAATGAATCAGGAAAAAAAACAGATTTTAAAAATGGATGAAAAAGACAATTCATAATGGGGGACAGGTTTTTAAGAAAATATGCTAAGCTTGGTTTGGGATATGATGAATTGAAAGTGCTGAAAGGGAATATAGTCAGATAATTAAATTAGAAATTCAGGTAATACTGAAGAAATGTCAGAGATGAAGATAAAACTTGGGAGCTATCTATATTAGGATAATATTTAAAGATATAGGAGTAGACAAGATCTTTAAGCTAGTGTGAAAAAACAGAGGAAAGAGTATCAAGGACATAACTGAACATTGAGTAACTCAGACATTAAGAGGACACAGAAAGGTTAGAGAGCCAGGAGAGAGTCACCTCATAGAAGTCAAGAGAGGAGAAGACTTCATATTTGTACTTTAAAAACTCTTAATATTTGCTCATGTAGTATATAAATACTGTATTTTAGAAACTCAAAAAGGCTTTATTATTATAAAGCTATTATATCTAAATACCATTCATAGTGGTCACCAAAAGTAGGTCATTTTGGAAATTATTGCTTTTAATTTTGTGTTAAAATGAGAGATACTGAAATAGCTAGGCAAGGAAGGTGTGTGTGTTAGCATGGGTGTGTATACGTGGATATATGCATTATATACATGCATATATGCATGTTTTTTCTCACCACACACATATTAAGAATTTATTATATTAACTATATTATTCTAGGCACTGAGAGAAATATGACTATTGATAAAATTATTCCTGAACATAAGGTTACAATCTAGGAAAAATAGAGTAGCATATGCATGTGAGCACATACACACACAATATACCTCCAGAAAGAGAGAGAGAGAGAAACAGAGAGACAGAGAGACAGAGATGTGTGTATGTATATACGTTTATGTGTATGTATGTATGTATGTATGTATATACACAATACACTAATATGCATTAATATACACATACACATATGTGCAAGAATATATACATATAAGTGTATTGTCATCTTTGGACCATTTCCCACAATAGCAATTAACAGTCAGGTCTCTCTATACTAAAATATAATAGAAGTATTATAGGATACATATGATGATAGAATACAATTATGTACTCAATAAATAAATGCCTGTTGATTTATTACACTGGAGATGTTTCATTATTATGATTCAGGTATGAAATTTGAAAGAACTTAAAATGAAGCATCTATTAAGAAGCAAAGCAAGTGATTATTTGCAAATGACACTTTCCGTAAGAGGTGTCTAGACAAACAGTGAAGAAGTGCGATAACTGTCTGGAAAATTCCAGAAATATAAATAATGATCTGTTTTGTTTAAATTGAAGAGAATCTTTTGGCAGTTGATGATACTATTGCTTTCACATAAAATTAACCATTTTGATGTGTGAATATACACACAACATGGATTTGACATTTATTGTATTTAGTACCTTTGGAAATTGGTCTCCTATTTTTTCAACAAGTAAACTTCTAGTCTACAGAATTCATTAGGTTTCTGTGGAATCTTGCTCAAATTAGGAAGGCTGGATCAGGCCCAATATAAAGTGTTCTCTGAATCCCCATGGTTTATAATGAGCTTTACAAATTTACAGCATTTGCAAAGCTGTCTGATTACATTTTCTTTTTATGATATCATTTAGTAAAAGTTAAAACAATGCCTAGTTTTTCTTCCATTTGCACTGGTATTTCTGATCATATTTTAATTAGCTTCTGTAGAGAAAAATAGATTGACAGTGTATGTTGTTACATCCTAAAGTGAGCTGAATTGATGCTATTACAAAAGAAGTTTCAAACAAAGTATTGATAGAAAGTTCTATAGAATAACATGAATTTGACATTTTCAAAATTAGTTTTTTTATGACTAGTCTAGAATAGTGTCTAAAAGTTTGAGGAAACTGCAGTCTTTCCGATTCTATTTTTTGTTAATTCAATTGGCAAAAATAAAAATAAAAAAATAAAAAACATTTGTGAGGACTACTTAAAATGATTTTCATTGCAAACGGATACAAATAATGTAAATCATCTCCTAACCCCCAATCCTTATAATGCAACTGCCCAAAACATAAAACAAAATGAATACAATCTCATTTATCATTTCCTGAATTTTCCACTTAAAATTTGATTTTAATGAAAGCCATTGAAATGTGTGGAATTACAGTTTAAAAAAGAGAGACATTTTATTCTCATAATCATAAGAATTAAAATAGCCTCCTTTTTGGCATTTGTGTTATGACTAGAATTCTTGATTAGGAATCTACAGAATACTAGAAGACTTTGGTTGGTTGGTTGGTGATCCTTCATTATCAGAGAACCAGTAACATCATAAGGGTAATGTCTTGACTTGCACATGAATTGGATTTAAGTGAGGCAGAGCTGTGCACTTGCTAAATGCTTAATGCTGGTTGTCTATCTTTCTAGACCTCTTCTCTCTCATCTCTAAATATTCCTTGGAGGCTCCTTCTAATTCGAGAATTCTGTTTCCATGCTTTCATGAAAAGCAACATGTGAAATAAATTTAGATAAATTGATATGTATATTAAAACCTGTAAAGAAATTTCTTTTAAAGGGAACTTACTTGGGGGCAGCAAGGTGGTGCAGTGAATAGAGTACTAGCCCTGGAGTCAGGAGGATCTGAGTTCAAATGCAGATTCAGACACTTGATATACTCGCTAGCTGTGTGACCTTGGACAAGTCACTTAACCCCAAATGCCTTGCCTTCACCCTGCAAAAAAAAGAACTTATTTTTTAGAGACCAAAGAGATATTTTAATATGATTATTTCTTTATGCGTTTTTAGATTTTTTATTTCTATATTGTAGGGTTTTTTTATTTGAATAGCTTAATTTCTTAGTATTTCAGTACTCAATGTCAGTCCTTTTTCAAGTTTCACTTTTAAATGCTTTTGGCATGATTTAGCTGACTGAGCCTCCAAGCAAAATCTATGTTGCCCTCTCATTTCTTAATTTCCATCTTTTAGTACCATAAAGTTTTACAAATGGTTTTATATTCTGAATTTGCATTTGACAACTATCACACTTCTTCACTTGTAGGAATGTCATGTGTATAATTTTATAACAGTAAATTAATTACTTTTATGGGAATAAAAACCATTCTTCAATGCTGGGATGGTTTCTTGGACCTTTTCATCTATTTGCTGTCTAGCTGATTCACTTATATATCGTTATTTCTATTACCTGTTGCTTACATCCTATAATTTCATCAATTGAAATGCAGGGAGAGAAGAGGAATACTATTCTATTGATTAATATCAGTTGAACAACCTCTCATGACCATTATGCTTCAATAGAAAATTGATAATAAATGTTGATGTCTTTTATCCATTTCAAACTTTTTCAGCATCATCAAGTGGTTTAAATAGGTGAGATTTTATTTATTGTAACTGTTTGCTGTATATTCTTACCATCATCCTTTTTAAAAAATGGTGATTTATATCTTTGCTTAGTCCATTTTCTGACTATAAGTAGTTGATTTAGAAATGATTCCCATCTCAGTAACCACTAGTCTCCTATTCATTAAAATACAGTTAATTCATACTTTGGGGCCATCTTTGTCACTTATATCTGGTTAATCTCCAGTTTCTGGCCTCTTTTATTTCTCAATCTTGAGCTGTTTTCCAGTATCTTTTTTCCCCTACCAAACTATCATCCAACCTTTTCTTGAAGAACTCTAGCAAGGAAGCATCTCTTACTTCTTGAAGCAGTCCATGTTTAGTAACAAGCACCCTAGCACACCCAGGATGAGCTGCTAACACAGGTTCTTTGATCTGCTTTGTTGAAGGAAAGACAACTTTTAAAGAGGTCAGCAATCTCACGTTAATTACAGATAAATAGAAAAAAGAGACAGAGAAATTAGGACAAAATTCAACAGACAGGGATCCTACTTTCTGAACAAAGTAATACAACCACCTACATACACCAGGGGATTGGGAAAGCACAAAACTCTGAGTAGTCAGGGAATCAAAAGGTCCCAAAGCAAAGTACCAACCTCCCAGAATATGTACCAAGACTTGAACCCTGATTGGCTTAGAGCCAGAAGGCACAAAACCTACATGACTCAGCATAGCTTTGAATTATCAGGGTTCAAAGGAGATTAATCCTTCTCATGTCTACAATTTAACCTGAGCCTAAGAAACCAAGGTAAAAAAAAATCGCATTTTGCTTATGCTTACACTGTTTCACATAGGCATTATTCTAATTGTTAAGAAGCATTTAATTACATCAATGTTCATTTTTCTTTAGAAGCCATAAGAGTCTCTAGGAATGTTTGTTCATATTTCACTCAATGACTATTTCCCTAACCTATGCATTTGGGAAAGTGGTGTGACATATCCATACCAGTGATGCTATACTTGATATTGCATTTATGTGTTACATGTTATTTCCTCTCATAAAATATAACTTCCTTGAGGGTAATAACTATTTCGTTTTGGGTTTGGTGTCCCCAGAAACTTGCATAGTATCTGCTACATAGGAACTATCCAACAGATTGATTTATAGATACACAATAAATATGTTTTATGATAATTTTTGCAATAAAAATTCAGCATGGGATAACTTCTTGCTATTGTACAGTACAGTAATAAATTATTTCATCAGTAAAGGCTGATGTGCTATCTTGGAAACTAATAATTTGCCCTTTATTCTTTCTTGAGAATGTATATGATATTGTAGTGATGCATGTTATACTTAAAAATTGTTTGTAAAATCAATTGTTTTCAAATATTTCCAATATGACTTACCAGACACTAACTCGTGTGATCTATTTTAATAGAATATAGGTATAGAATGAGAGAGTCTCTAAGATCCCCTGTAACTTTGAAATTAGGGGATTCAAGTAGACAGTATTTGCAAAGTGCTATTAGAGAAAAAAAAAGACCTTATTATTTGCTCTATGAGGTCTTTGAATTTGTTTCTGTGGTTTCTAACAGATCACAAACAATTCTGACCTCAAGGTAAACCACTTTCTGAGATGGTTTGGCCTAAAAAGAAAATGCCTCAATGCAAACCTGATGCTGAGCCTTTATAGGTTTGTTCCTGAGCAAAGGACATAGTTCTTTGTGAGGTTTATATTCCCTCCTCATGTCTAGCTTTGAATCTCCCTCTCTCTATTGTACATCTTGAACTAGATGTCTGGCAGACATCTTAAACACATCATGTCCAAAGCAGAACTCAACATCTTTCCCTGAAAGATCCTTTCCTCTTATCCCTTTCCTCTTTTCAATTTCTTTGACAATTGAAGGTACTGTGATCTTCCCAATGGCTCAGGTTTTCAAAATAGGTCTCCTTCTCAACTCTTAACTCTCACTTCCTCATACCGTATGTGTTGTCAAAACCTGTTGATTTTAGCTTTGTACATCTGGTGTTTATGTCCCCTTTTCTCCACTGATACTGATGCCACCCTAGTGAAGTCCTTCCTCATTATGCCTGGATTATGGTAATACACTGTCTTGTTTCTACACATTTGTTCATGTGTTATTTCTCCCCATTAGACCGTAAGCTTCTTGAGAGCAGAGATTATGTTTTGCCTTTCTTTGTGTCACACAGTGAGTGGCATATGGCAGGCATTTAATAAACGCTTATTTATTGACCAAATTAATTGAAACTATTACAGCCTAATAGGATATGGCAGAATTTCTGTTTCAAAGGTGTAGCCTTCAAGGTTCCCAGATTATCCTCAATAATGCAGGAAGTTAGAGAGGGTTAATGTTTTATTTTACTAAATGAAGAAGACAATATCTTTAAATTACCTAAATACGCTAACATTTTCCATTTATACATTTCAAAGTCACCATCATCTTTACAGCCACAAGTAACATTCTGTCACATACAGAAGACAAGAAATGAGTTCTCACTGTTCTGCTTCTCTTTTTTCCCCACACAGAAAAACTCTCATGCAGACAAGTTACAGCTTTTCCCATGATCACATACCTAATAATGGTGGATCTTGGCTTACGTTTTATGATTTCCAACAGATTGCTTTATACACCAAACTTTATTTTCTCCCTCTTGTGATTCTTGTAATAATGCTTATATTAATAGATTCTTATATTAAAGATGTCAGTGTATTTCTCAAGGTGGAGGTGGGAATAAAACATAGGAAATTCACAGGAAGATGTATCCACTTAAGGACTTCTTGGGCTATAAATGTAAAATCCCAGGTTCCCTGAAAGACACATGGGTATTGAATGTTCTGATGGGCTGCCACCACAGCTTCTCATTATCTATAACTTGTAGAGCTGTTAACCTTCTCATCTGTTCTTTTTACCTCAAGTAAGACATGACTTAATTTGGTTCAATTGTAATAATACCTTGTATTGATATGTTACCTTCCCTAAGGATCTGAAAAAAACTCAGAAAAAATTAGCTAATTAACCATCACCTCCTTCTTCTGACAGAGCTAGATATTATTTTATTCATTTAATGGGGACTGCCCTTAAAGTGCAAGGATTTCTTAAGGTCAAACAAAAGTCAGTTGCGAAGCTAGAAAGAAAAAAAATTCAAAAGTGGCCCTTGTTCTGATTTCAAAGAGCAGTACTTTTATGTATGGGTAGCAAGTTAATCCTCTGAGAATAATTAATGAATTCATAACATTTTTATCCATTTCATTATAGGAAATCAGGGTCCCCAGAATGTGTGTTCTTCCACATGACTAATGAATTAATGTGAAACCCGATGTTTTGCCTAAGACAAAATGATGAAGGATGCATAGAAATCTGTGTGATTTGGCACATGTCTAAACAATGCCTGATTAGTTGGAGTGTACTTCCCCACATATGTATTATCATAAAGTTTGTTTGATGATAACTTTGTCAGTTAAAAATACCCCAGCAGTGGGGGGTGGAGCCAAGATGGTGGCGGAGAAGCAGCAAAGCACCACAGCTCCCACACAAACACGCTAAAAAACTCATAAAATGGGACGCTAAACAGAT
>CM053594.1:288118737-288156974 GCA_028646575.1 Pseudocheirus occidentalis | reverse complement strand
AACTTCATGGAAAAATGGGGATCCTAAAAAGACTTTTGAGAACTGAGATAAACAAGTTAGTGAGCAAGTATGTGAACAAGAAAAAAATGAGGAAAGTAGACAAATTTGCTAAACTATTCTTATTGGTACTAGGAAAACACAAATATGTTAACTTCAGAGATAGGACACCGAGCCATTAACAACTTTCAAGGAGGTACTGATTGGCAAAGTGATTAGGCTTAATTTAGAAATAAAAAAAAAGAAACTTTCTATGTAGAGCAAGACCAAAATAACTGACACTTTTAGGTAATGAAACAGTGGAAATGACTGACATACGGTGATATACAGGGGAATGAGGGCAAGCATATAGATTAAAAGGTGGTTTCAAGTAATATTTTTACAACCTACTAAATACATTTTCTAATGAATTACAGGGAAACCAATTCATAATATTAACTGTCTGCAAATAAAGAGGTTGTTCAATCTGAATAGGTAACCTGGGGTAAAAATAATTTCTTTTAAATATGAATTGCATTAGAAAAATTGAAAAGGATGGATTAACATTGAAAATTTTTATACTAAATTTTAATGCTAGTAATATGGTTGCCAATTTTGTAATATGTTTTCTTTCTTGTATGATTTTTGAAAATGTCTATTTTGTTGAAATATCTGTCTCTTTCTCTGAAATATATTAAAATATATTTGATACAGCTGGGGCAACCCTAGAGTTTTACCTATTAGAAGAATTTTATAGGATCATAAATCATAATCACAGATCTAGAACGGAGACGTTAGATATCATGTCCATTTTACAGATAAGCAAACTGAGGCCCAGAGAAGTGATTTGATTCAGAGGTAGAGATATAATGTGAATCTAGGTAATTTGATATCAAGTCCAAAGCTCTTTGTACTGTTCTAAAGAGAACATTATCTCAACTTTGGACTTGGATAAAGCTGAATATATTTCATATATTGGGGAAGATTCCATTTTTCTCAAAAGAAAATGAAAATATAGAAGTCTTAATATTATAACTTCTCTGTATCATCCATTTAAATAGCATAGATATTTCCCCTTATTTTTCTAGATGCATTTCCTATTTTAAAATAATCTATTTTATACAATATATTTAGATACAAAGACAAAAGCACAATTCAATGTCATTATTATGCTATAGACATTGGAAATAAAAGAACATTCCTAATATCCCACCGGAAATTTTATATATCAGATGTATTTTTTTAAATTATTGCTGTGGTAGATTAAAGAGCCACCAGTTGGATTTTCACACCATTTCCCCCCCACCCCAGATGATGACTACCTAAATACCTTATCTTGGATCTTATTCCCACTTCCAATTCCTCAACTAGCCTTTTGGTGTGATTTGCCTGCTATATATATGATAAAGAGCAAAAAGGAAAAAGCAAAAACCTCTGCTTTGGTGTGTGGGTATTTTCCTATGCTTATGCTGTCTTTTATGGTTCTACCATCCTCAGTCACATGTACTTCAATTAGTCATTGAAGAATAGGCCTAGGTAGCTGATGACCCTTTCAAACTTCTCATAGCTTATAAAGAATGAAACAGGGGTCTATGTCTATATCATGGTCTGACAAAATGTCCATCAATACTACAAATGAGGAAAAAAATCTGTAGTGATCTATGGTTATTTGGCAGCTGTATCATTTTTATATAAGAGGTCACCAAATCTGCTGTCCTCTTCTCACATGGGAAACATCCTATATATCCCATTCAGACAATATTCTACTTCTTTAAGAATTATATTGTGAGAGAACTCAGTAGGCTGAAATTGAAAGCAATAAATACTTTTGAGGAAATATGCAACAAGTACAGTTATAACTAGTCACTTAGTCAGTTTTCTTGAGAAGAGGAGTCAGACCTTTTTCTGACTCATCATTTCCCATATACTGCTATGAGTATACCTTGAGGGAAGGTGGCAAGGCATATGGCCAGGCCAAATTGCATCTACACCAGCAAAAGGCAACTCCCACCTCTTGTTGCCAATTTGATCTACCAACAGCAAAATGAAGAAACTCTGGTGCTCTTGTCACTTGAGAGAAGCAGAAGAAAAAAGTCTGTGGAGAGCAGGTTCCTTCTCCTGCTATGCAGGTTTGATTTCCTTCTCCTGTTGCACCATTTCCTGCTTAATTTCCAGCCTTTGGAGGGAAGAGCTGTAATGAAATAGAGCCTCTCATTTGACTATCTGATCATGTGCCTTCTATCTTAGGCTGAACATGTCTCCTACTGAACTCTTGCTCCTTTGAGAAGAAGAGTAGTGCCTTCAACTCAGAGATGAACATTATCATCTCTATTCATGCTCTACACATCCCAGTGATTCTGTACCCCTCTAGGTCATCATCCAAGCCCCATTCTCCATCCTTTACCATTTGATTCCTTATTCCCATTACTCTCAAGCTTCCTACCCCAAAGTTAAAAACTAACATGACCCTCACCTTCTATTCTGCCTTCTAGAATGCCTGTTCTATAGCAAGAAACTTCTTCCTAAATCTTTTATTCTCCTTCTTCTTCCATGTTCTGGCTATTACTGAACCTGGTTCCCACTGATAACACAGCTTCCCTGGCCATGCTTTGCACTCACTACTTATTCCTTCATGCTCTTCTACTCATTGGTTGAGATGATAGAGGTGGAATATTCCTTCTCCTTTCCAACCCTTCATGGGTTGGAACCATGATTAATTGAGCCAAAATCAATTGTCTTAATTAGATTAAATACCTATTCAGTCCACTCCAGGCCTTTTTGGATTCATTCATAGGCCAAGCCAGCTGTTAAGAGTAAAATGAGGCAATAGGAGAGAATTAATATAGATTTGGGGGTTGAAAGTGGAATTGCTCATGGTAAAGGGAGAAGCAAGGCAATTTCTAGGTCGAAAAGTAAGAATGTGATTGTGATTAAGAAAAATTTTATTGAGAAGAGTAGTAGGGCTGAACCTAAAGGGTCAAAGCCACATTCATATGGGCTTGATTTTTCTAGGTATAAGTATAGTTGAGGAAGTCAGAAGGCAATAAAAACAATGGTGGTGGAGAGGACTGAAGTAATTAGTATATATATATATATATATATATATATATATAATATATATATACATACACTCTGAACTCTATCTATCTATCTATCTATCTATCTATCTATCTATCTATCTATCTATCTATCTATCTACCTATCTATATACTCTGAACACACTAACTACTCAATTCTTCCACCTTCTCATTTTGCATGAATAATTCCTTTACCCCATCTCAGTCACACAAGAGTTTGCTCATAGACTTGATCTTGTAATCACCCACAAATGTACAGCCTCTTTGTTGAAGAATCCCCAAATTCTTTTATTTGACCATAATCTATTGAATTTCTACTCCTCCCTTTGCTTTCCTTTATTAAATTCTATACTTAATTCATTTAATCTACCTCTAGTTTCTTTACTCCTTCATCCTCTTCCAGGCCATCTCTCTTGCACGACTCCCCTTCCCTCTTTTTTTCCCCATGCTGCCTCTTGGCAAACCAATTCAACCCTTCACTGTTCTCCTTTCTTGAATCTCTAACCCTCTTATTATTATGCTGATTACTCCTTACTAAGCCTAAACTTACTGTATGCTTTTGCTCCTACACAAGGATTGCTAAATAAAGGTGCAGAAAATTATGTGATTCTTCTGATTAGGTCCCCTACAAATTTACGTTAGACAATTTCAACTCGTTCCTCATTGTTGCTAGGCAATTTTACTGTTCCACCCTTATCAACTCACTATCCTACTTTCAAGAGTGGCTCTTTCAAACTTTTTCAGACTTTCTCAAAGGATTCTTTTTGCCACTTTCTTCCCCAAATTTAGAATCTTGCCTAAACAGTTTTTTGTACATAATTTTTTTTTGCTTATCTCCTCCCTTAGATTGTGAGCTTCTTGGTTCAGAGACTTCTTTTGTCTCTTTTTTTTATCCCCATAGTTTAGCACATACTGCTAGACACATAATAAATATTTAATAAATATTTACTGACTGACTATTGGGAAATGGAACAAAGGTCACCACCTCTACTTTTCAACCTAGCCATTTGGAGTCTTGATTCTGAGTTGACTTAAATAGCATTCAGAGATGTGATGGGGGTTGAAAAAGAATATTCTCAGCCCAGTTCCACATCACTCTTGTGATTGTCCTGTCTAGAGTCTGAGATGATTTGAAGATGACCAGGTTAATGATCCAGGCATATGAACAGGAGTTCCAAGGAACTCTGCACAATAATCCAGTTAAGAATTTACACTATGAACTCTTATTAGGAGTAGGAAAAAAGAAGTTCTAAAGACTTTCTTAAAAATGTGGAGGTAAAGATTTCTTTCAACTACTTACATGTTCTCTGGTTGATTTGTAAGTCAACTTGTAAATCAACTCAATATCAAGACTGAAAAGGTCATGGTAGGTATTGCTGAGCTGATGACCTTTGTGCTGTTTCCCAACAGACTCCAAAATCACAGCAATCCTTATACTATAAAACATATCTGTTTTAATAGTTGAGATTCCTATGAATGGGGTTGGAGGAGGAGGTCAAGGTTTTGCAATATGGTATCTTTTTTAGGTGTAGTTGTGTTGAGCATTTGTGCAACACTCCATAATGTTGAGATTCTTGTATTTAAGGAATTTTAGAGATGGTAGGAACCAGAATGTTCTACCAGTTCAGCCCTCCAAATTTACACATCCAGGAAACAATTATCTATCAATCAATAAACATTAATTGTACCAGGCACTATGCTAAGTACTGTGATAGAAGGAGGCAAAAGACAGTCTCTGCCCTCAAGGTGTTTAGGATCTAATAATAAAGATAAATAAGCATCCTGGCCTGCTCAGTGGCCAGCACTAAGCATGATCAGAGATGTGAATAAGAAATGACCAGGCAATGTGTGTAGTTCAGGGAAAAACCATGAATTCCATTTATTGATTCTTTGAGCAAGGTTTTTAAATATTTAAAAATTTTTTGATCTATTTAATTTAAATCATCTTCATTAAAAATAATTTTTTGGCTTTAAATCTAAGTTTTAAAGCAACTTTAGAAGAAAACACAAAAGTGGCTAAAATTATTTCCTAGATTCATATAAATACCTAATATGAAGACAGTGTCAAAGCAAAGTTGTCTATAATAAATAAAAGAGAACAGTACACACATCTGGAAGTGAAAAACAAATATAATCTCTGTTTCTCTTTTAGTAGTCTAATTATAACACTGTCCTAATATTGAATGTTTTCAAACAGTGTAAGAGAAAATATCAACTAATCTAATCAACAGTTGCAGAGAAATTAAAAACAAGAAAACGTGCATTCTTTGAGCCTGAGAGAACCTATGAAATGTTCTTTGTAAAGGTTAAACACAGTGCTTGCTTCACAAAGGCCTTCTCTATAAGTAATAGATCTAAAGGTTAAATAGATTGCTCTCTTAGGTCTTCTCTATAAGTAAGAAACTTAAAGGTTAAACACAGTTGTGTGTGGCAGACAGAGAGACCTTCCTTCTGTACTGGCAAAGGATAGCCACTCAGTTTTCTATTTCTTTTTTGCAGGGGATGGGTAGCTGGATACTGCTTATCCAGCTAATTTGGAACCTACATATTATAATCGTTAATACTTGTTCCTGCCAGAACTATTTGAATCAGCCATTTTTCTTAATTGCTATTTCATTTCTCTTTGATTTTTTTTGGGAGAGATAGATAGATAGATAGATAGATAGACAGACAGACAGAGAGACAGATGGATGGATGGATGGATGGATGGATGGAGGGAGGGATGGATGGACAGATAACAGATAGATGGATGGAGAGAGAGAAATTGGTTTTATACACACACACACACACACACATATATACATACATACATACATACATACGTGCGTACACAATTTAAAAAATAATGGTATCTAGGCTTTCCCCTGTTTTTTCAAAATCCTTATTTCAGAGAGTTAGGTAGGTGATATGGCAGATAGATTGCTGTATTTGGAGTTATGACAGACATGAGTTCAAATTTGCCTTCAACTACTTGCTAGCTGTGGGACCCAGGGCAAGTCACTTAACCTTCTTTAAGCTCAAAACAAAAACAAAACAAAAAACACATAACAAAAACTATTTTTCAAAGCAAAAATAAACTCACACATGTGGAACCCTGGTCAAATCACAATCTCCCTGGGTCTCAGTTTTCTCATCTACAAAATGAAGAATTTGAATTAGGTAAGATTGGGGATCCCTTCCAGCTCTAGGATTTGGGTTATGTGATCTTTCTTATATTTTGAATCTAATTTTTCTACCAGTAGTTACATCACGATTAAAAATTTTCCTGTGGAAGGTTTTGCCAATACTCAAGAGGTCAGCAACTTATGATGCCCCACAAAAACAAAGGCAGAATTGATAATAAAGCAGTAAGAATAATATTCAAACAAGAAACAGATTTCTTACAATTACAGTAAATGTAACATACATACATAGGCACACACATATGTACACAGATATAAATATAAACACATGCATATTTACATACACACCTGCATGTATATGTACATGCACATTGTATATACATATATCTATACACAAACAAAAGACACAGGAAACCAGAGACATATAGTCAACATATACACAAGCTTTTCGATCAATGAATATGTCCAGAAGGAGTAGAATCATTTAACATGAAAAGCAAATGATTTAACCATCCAACTCTTCTGACAACTTTATGATATACATTGAGGTAATATCTGGTCCCGTTTGCACAAATTTCCTAATCACCCTTCACCCCAGAATAGAGAAACTTTAATATAGCATAATTTAGGAATAGTAAGCTGGCCTCCATTTGGAGCATTTGGAATTAGATGACCCAAGTTCAAGGTCTAGCTGTGCTATTTACTAACTCTATGAGCTTGGATAAGTCACTTCACCTTTGTGTGCATCAGCTTCCTCACCTACGAAAGGAGTATTTGGACTGTATGGCCTCTAAGGCACCTTTCAAATATACATCTGTCATCCTATTGTACAGAGACTATGCAGAATGTCCTCATGTCACTATGTCTTCTTTACGTGAGTGAGATGATATTCTATTCTGCAATCTATTGATTAGTATGAATTTCCTCCTTGCTTGGATTCTATTTTCATTGTGGAGAATGAGGTTTACATCTCCAAAAATAGGTGAGAACTAGAGGGTTAAATCACTTGGTACCAACCCCTCTAATGATTCACATAATTTTAATGAAAAAGGAAGGGATTGACTGTGATGGTTCTAGGCCATTAGTCCTGCCTCCCTGTAATTTCTAATGACTACTTTTATTTGCTTTCTATTATTGGCTCCAAACTACACATTAGTCAGTCAATCAATTAAGTAATCAACCAACAAACACTGATTGAACTTTCACTATGTACAAGGGCCTGTGCTAGGCATTTTTAGGGAAAAGGAAGTATATGATATTGGGACCCAGATAATTATACTATAGTTTGAGATACAAATGATATACATAACAGGCATTAAGGTCAATGGCTTTATCAAGAAGAAATGAAGTCATTTAAGATGAAAAAAGAACAATTTAATCATCCAACACTTTTTTACCACATCATGATAAACACTGAGATCATTTGACATCATTTGCAAACAGTCTGAGTTTACTAAAGCATCATTCCAGGAAAGAGCAACTGTATTATAACTGTGATTTGGGGAACGTGCAGGAAGCAATACTGTCTGAGGGACCTTTTCCTTTTTTTAAACAGTTATTACAAAAAGGAAAATAGTACCAGCTAACATGTCACAGCTAAGAAGTTGACATTTTCTAAAGAGCAAGAGAGGAAACAAACTTCAAGAAGAATAATGAGAATGAAGTGTATGTTTTCCAGCCAGGATAACAATTCTCTTAATTGTGAGTTACTGGGCAAAAGTCTGCAAAGAAATAATGAACAGATAGCGGGTAACTAAATAATAAATAGTCACATTTATTCTTTAGTATTTTAGGGGGGAAATGCAAAAAAAATGCATCAGGAATATACTCATTATTCTTTTCATGTCTATGGCCTTCTTCAAAATGAAATCACATGACATTATGTCATTTGATGTTATGCATCCAATAACTCTTTAAATAACATCATTAACATTAGAAACAAAAGAGTGAAACAGGGTAACTATGGGAAAGACTTCTCCATACTGATGAGCTGTCTCACAAAGGGTAAGAACTTCCTCTTGTGCCACATATTTGACTTGCATTAGTAATAATATGTATCCATTAATAAGAGAGAGGAGACTAGAAAATTATCAATAGCTCAGTGCCAAATCATCTGATATCTCTTGTCAAATATGAATTATTATTTATCATGAGATTTAGATGTTAAATAGAACTGTCATCTCATTAAGACTGTGTCTGTATGCTACTTTTCAGCATAGAGTAGTGGAGGGAAAAACATAGGACAGAGAAGTTAGAAGAATTGGGTAAAGGGTTAGTTCTTTATAAGCTGGGTACATGAACATGCGCTGTATGACTTACATATAATAAACTCTCAATATAAATATCTGAATGTGGGAATAAGCTTGACCTCTCTTGCCTCTAGAGTCCTAACCTGCAAAATCAGGGGAATAGATTAAAATGAGCTCTAAATTCTCTTCCCACAGCCTGTGATTTTGCACATGAAAATGATCCTAAACCACATCTGTAATGATGGTTTCAAAAACCCATCAATAATTGTTCTTTCCTGGTTTTTCATATGATCACATGAAATCACGTACAATGGAATTAACCTGTTCATCTTTAGATTCCTAAACAAGAAGACACTCTCAGGACTTCCATCACATATTTCCTTAATAGTGTTTTAAAGAACACTGGCCTTCCTAACAAAAAGGAAAAGAGGCAAAGAGAGACAAAAAGATAGACAGACACAGAGACACACAACTGGGATTTAAATCCTAGACATATGAACTATCCAACTGTGTCCTACCTAGGAAGTCAAATACATATACACATACACATACATACATACATACATACATACATGTGTATATATTTATATATACACATATATATTATCATCCATCCATCCATCATTTATCATCTCTCTCCATATCTACCTATCTATCTATCTATCTATCTATCTATCTATCTATCTATCTATCTATTTTTCTATCTATCCATCTATCATCAAAGGATCTAGGGAAAATCTTGGCAATGTGTTCAGCACAAAGCGATATGGTACAGTGGAAACAGTACTGTCAAATCAGAGGGACCTGGGTTCAAATAACTACCCCCTCCCCTTCCCAGTGTTTCCTAGCTTTGTAACCTTGGTAAAATCATTTAACTTCTATTATTAACCTAGTGTCCTCAAGCGTAAAATAACAAAAGGTGCACAGGCTATATATTCTCTGGGGTGTCTTCAATGACTTTTGCCCTTTAATCTTTTTGTAAATTATATGGGAATTTATGCTAAGATTGTGGCTACAAACAAAAGAAGGAACTCAAATGATTACTTGGAAAATTCACACCTAAAATGCTTTCAGATGAAATATATAAACATATTTATGTATGTATACATATATGGGTATGCCTATATATTGATAGCTATACATACACAGAAAATTGGGACAAAACTGGAGTTTTCTTTTGCTTTACTTCCCCATTTACTTTTCTGTCGTATAGGCATACCATCAACATCCAAATGAAAACTTATTCAACCATCTGGTAGGGGAAAAAAATCAGGTAGATATCCGAAATTAATTGATGTTGTTCAAATGTTTGGAGCTGGGGAACTCATATCTGCATTGGGCACTGGTGACCACATTCATCTTAATGTAAGGAACACTGGAAACAACATTGGCATACTTGGAAGAGTTTGCATTAGTATACAGTGGCTAAATTGAAATTGTCCTGAATGATATTTAAAAACTCTTTGCAAAGCTACTTTCCCCTTCTTTTCATTCTACTAACTGTCAATTACAAGAACAGATTGGGTCTGTGAGCTCAGTCTATGGATAGATTTTAGGGGTTTGTGGACTTGGATGGGAGGGCACATCTTTATTTTCACCAACCGCCTAAATTTAGCATTTCCTTAAAGAATGCATGTATACAACAGAAATTGAAGAATAAACTTCACCAGAATGCCAAAAGGCTAACCCCCGCCGCTCCCCGAGGTATACACACATTCACAGATTAAAATCTCCGTATCTAGGCAATTAAAGCAAAATTAAAATAATACTGTTCAGAATGCCAGTTTCGGTTTTGTTTAGCTGTTTTAGGTGAAATTTAATTTTGTCTCATTTGTTTGGTTCCAAGTAGGGAATTATTTAAGAATTATTTAGGTATTTTTTATAGTAGTCACTTCATTATTCCTTCTTTCTGTCATAGAACTTTCTGGAATATGTTTCCAAGCCTCATGATTTAACAAAAGTGCATAATTTGAACTATATCTTATATAATTGTGTGGCCTGTGTTCCATCTCCTCTTTTCCCCAAAGAGCATCATTCCTTTCCATGTCAGTTTATTACAAAGACTCAGACACCAAAGAATGTGATTTTGTTTTTGTTATTGTCTTTTTGGCTTCAACATAAGGTTTCTGGAGATTTCACTTCATCAAAGACCAAATTCCATAGCGATGTTCTATGTCTTGAATTTGGGTGGTGGTGGAGAGAAAAATGATCTTAGAAGCCTGGTTAGGAGACTAAAAATGTACTATTAGAGGGTGAAAATCCAATTTATTTTAGAATATAACAACTATGGCAAAATTGCTGCTAAGCATCTTGTGAAAGTGAGACTGTGATATACATGGTGCCAAAGATCCAGCTGTTTCTGACTAAGCAAGCTGTTTGATATGACTCGTGTAGATAAAGTACAGGTGATTGAAATTTGCAAGTTCACCTTGAGGTTCTGGTATCATGTATACTATAAGTCACAAAGATGGGCATACATGTATCTAATGATGCTATCTAATGAAGGTAATGCATTATTTATGCTGAACAAAAACAAACCAAACCTCAAACCCAAAAGTCTGTTTTTAAAACCAGATTTTGTTGTTAGATTTTGCTTGTTTTCTTAATTACACTATCATTTTTTTTCATAATTTGTTATTTATTTCTTTTTTATATCACCTATATTTCCCAATGTATTCCTCTTTTTTCTGGAGCAAAGCTTGGTTATCATAATTATACAACATAAAGTTTCAGTATTTTTTAAAAAAATAATATTATTGTAATTGTATCTTGTAGTTGTTTGGCTTTGCTTATTTCGTTTTGCATCAGTTCATATAAGTGTTCCCATGCATCCCTGTGTATATCATATTCACTATTTCATATGGCACATAATTACATGAAGAATTATCCCAATACTTTAGTCATTTGGCTAGACTCTTATAATCATTGCATTAAGAATGGATTGTATCACTAGAGGCTGTGCCAATATGCAGCCAAATAAATTCCCAGAACTACAGCTAAGTTGTACATTTGCACCCCCTGAATGATCTCCTTGGATTAACACAAAATCAATCTGACTGCACCACAACTAGATTAATCCAGAATATGGGCTCTAGTGAACTAAATTCACCAATTTCTTGTATATCCATGGTTTAAATTGTTAATGGAAGGCATTAGTTGGGGATTTTCTTCCTTTGTGTTCTAAAGAACAAAATGTCTTAAAAGATATACTGAAGCACTTTTATCCTTTAAGTTTCATAGTTTTAGCCTCTGGAATTAGTATGTGAATTTTCTTCCTGAAAGTCCTATGAGATTGAAAGTTAATGAAAAAAATGTGTTCAGAAAAACAGAACAGGGTTTCACAGGGTATTGATCAACACCTCAACATATACAATAAGCCACACACAAAATATTCCATCCCTCATTAAGATCTCAATAAAATCACAAGTAACATTAAGTGTACCTCTATAGTATTTTTTTTAAAAATGCATTTGGAACAGAAGTTTCGGGTGTCTGATCCAAAATTAGTCAGACAAAAACTAATGCTCTTAAGAGAAAAAAACAAAAATCAAAAACATCTCTTAGCAAAAATATTAATTTTGGTCCCTTCTATAATTTTGTCATAGATGTGAACTGCTGGTTAATCAACACCTCATATATTTTGGAAATTATAATTCTGTGATAATATCTATTGTATATGGGCTCCTCCCAGAAAAAAATGGCACAGATATATTTTACATATACTTATACAATGCAAACTCCTTCAATCCCCTTGAAAAAATTTAGTAGATTAGGGAGCTTAGTCAAGAGAGAAGTAGTTGGTAGAAAAACTAAAAGAAATTATTCTCTGATAAAATATTTGTATCTCTAAGTAATGAGGATATTTAACTGATAAATTACTGGGTAACAAAATTACTATGACAATACAGGAAAATAATTATTTAGAGTTAAAAGCAAGAACATGATACTAATTAACATTTTTGCAGATATTTATTCATTATTTACCTATATTAATCTGAGTTGGACTTTAATTGTTGAAAAAAAGTTAAAGTGTCATTGGGTAAACAGATAGAACCCTTGTTTTGGGGGAAGGAAGGTCTACAATCAAGTTGTCAAAGTAGCACATATGGTAGGATGATCATGGGTAAGTTATTTAATCTTTCTCTGTCCCAAGTAATTGTCTATGACTAGGATTTTGGGAAACTGGATGCACCTCTCACTGGTGAATTCTTATTATACCACTTTCCTTATATTTCTAAGACTAGAAATCTAGAGCAGAGAAGTGGGGATACTCTGACTCCATAAAGTTCCCTTTGGATCATACTCCTTTAACACACTGAACTTCACAATGTTCCAAAGATCTTTAGAAAAGATTAGTCAACTGAGACATAAAATGATGATATGAATTTTTTCAAAAATTACATTTTGATAGAAACCTAGGGAAATATATCTTTTCACGTTCAACTCTATGACTATCATTTGCACTACAGTCATGGATGTTCATTCTATGCTACAAATTTAGCATAATCTATCTAAATCAGAAGGTGTTAACTTTTGGGGTCAAAAATCATTGGGATTTTTTATGAATGTCTATGGGTACCTCAAAATAATTTCTTTTTTGCTTTTTGGAGGGGGGAGGCAGGGCAGTTGGGACTTTCCCAAGGTCACATGGTTGGTAAGGGTGTCAAATGTCTGAGGTCAGATTTGAACTCAGGTCCTCCTAACTCCTAACTCCAGGGCCAGTGCTCTATTCACTGCACTACCTAGCTGCCTCTATAATTTTTAAATATATAAAGTGTATAGAATTTCAAAGTTAACCACTTATATTGAAATGCAGTTATTTGTCTATCTCCACTAATATACATATATATATATGTGACCAACATTCATTGGTTCCAGGTTAAGAGCTCATGGGTTAAGAAAAGAAAGCACTGTGCTAATATACAAATTAGGGATCTCTTCCAATGAACTGCATTATCAGATATCTGAAAAACTAAAAATCTTAAGGGAATATACTTTATTCTTTTTTTTTTATTAGCTTTCTTGCATGAGTCTTTGCTCTTCTCAGGTATATGTGATGGGATTTTTCTTAAGTGACTGTCTTCTCCATAAGTGTCATTGCATTTGATCTCATCTTTGATCCAAGGGAATTATCCATCTTTGCAAACCCTTCCTGCACAACTCTTTCATTTTGTTTTCATTTTTCGTGTTTGGAGAGCAAAATATAAATTGGAAATATTGTAATATATACTTCTCTAGAGAGATCAATGCTTCTGTTAGAACCATGAATATAGACATATATCTTCTTTATAGAGACCAGCTTTCTTTGTACATAAATGATAAATTTTTTTAAAAACCCCACAAAGCTGTCTTCTGATTTTAAAAAGAAATGTTTTATTTTAAATCAGTCTGAGTCATTTCTGAACATATAAATCCTGTCTTTGTGTTTCCTATCTTATTCATTTAAAAAATAAAGTATGAAACTATCTCCTTAATAGCCACTGCCCCTCAGCCAAAGCACAAACTGGTCTTTCAAACAGATGTATTTCAAATATAATATAGATCTGAGACACTTTTGTTTTTAAGAAAAAAATATGTCTAGTGTTTATACTCAGAAAAAATTATGCGTGAATTTGTAGTTATTTTCCCCAGTTAGAATAAGAATAGATTTTTTTATACATGCAGCACATTCTAAAGTTAAATTTCAGAAAATATGGATGAAATTTTCATCATTTTTTTACAACTGAGACTAAATCAGTTTTTATCACATTGTTAAAATGAGTTTTTATTGTGAATAACATATTATGTTTGCACAAAATGTTTATCTACCACTTGAACATGAATTCTATTTTATAGATTCTAGAGATTTGGTACTTGGGTTTTGGGGAGGTTCTTAGGGGAATTTGGGCAGAAGTTAAAGATAATGGGGTCTGAACGAAATGGTCAAGGATAACTGTTGATTTTAGTTAAGAAATTTTTTTTGTCTTTAAATTTGTTCATCTAATGGGCTCCAATGATGGAAAAAAAGTTAGTAAATATAACTAACACTGGGCAATGCCATTTTCTAAATGTGATATTGGTAGATTCACCAGACCAAATTTGAGAAGAAAGTCCATCTTGGAATTAATTTCCATGGATATGTCTATATGTATGTCTAATTTTCTATATGGAAATGAGCAGAAGGAAATGCAAATAGTTCACTAGGTGATTTTACTATTAGAAGCAGTTAGGTGGTATAGTGAACCACTAGGTCACATAGTAGATAGAGTGCTAACCCTGTAATCAGGAGGATGTAAGTTCAAATCTAGCCTCAAACAGTTACTAATTGCATGATCCTGGGTAAGTTAATTAAATTTGTTTGCCTCAGTTCCTCAACTTTAAAATGTGCAGGCAAAGGAAATAGCAAATCATGCCAGTATCTTTGCCAAGAAAGACCCAAATGGATTCAAAGACAGTCGTATATGAATGAAACAACTCAACAATGCCATATTTTATAGTGGATAGAAAACTGGACTTAGAGGTCTAAGTATGCACTCGCCTCAGACACTCACCACCTTTGAGACTCCAGGCAAATCACCTAACTTCCCTCACTCTTATTTTCTTCATATGTAAAAAAAGAAATAGTTAATAGTACTTACTTTATAAGTTGTTGTGGGGATCAAATGCAATGATATAGCTAATCAGCTAGAGATTCATAACTCTTAAAGAGCTAATATTAACTATTATAATTTTGTAAATCTTAATCTATGAGGTTTAGATACTGGCACTTTAATTTTTGTTATTGTTTAAAATTAAAGAATTTATATATTCAATATTAAATACCATAGAATCTCATAGATGAAGGGTCCTCAGAGATCATCTGGTCCAAAATTTATCTGAACAAGGACCTCCTCTACAAAATGCCAATAAAAGGATACAGACTGTTTGAAAATCAATGGGAACAAACACCCTATCTCTAGTGGGTTTTTATTGCTGTTTGAGGAAGATGTTCCTTACTCAAGCCCTAAGTTTGCCTCTTTACAAATTCCACCCATAATTCTTTGTTCTTCCTCTCTTAGACCAAGCAGAGCAAGTTTTCTGATACTTGAAGAAAATCAATCTACGTGCTTAAATGTTCTCTTCTAGAGACTAACCTCCATAGAGAAGACATACAACTGACTGGAAGAATTTCTCACTTTGTTGTTTATCTCAACCACAATATAGTTTCTGAAAATTTTAAAGTTAAAGAAAAATGTTCTATTCTGAGTGAAAATAAAATTTACAAATGTGAGATGGTACATATAACATGCTAAGCAGGCCACTATTCTCATTTATAAATATTATTATTATGGCTTTTCAGGAAAAAATATTGAGAGGAGAGAACGAGTTAGAATGAGAATAATATTAGTCTACATATATATAAGTTTTAATATAACACCTCATTTGCTTCTCCCTGAACTCTTCTGAAGTAGGTAATATGAGGTAATACAGTAGAAAGATCACTGTATTTGGAGATGGAGAGACTAGGATTAAACCCTCTTTCTACTATTTGCTTTTACCTGAGTGACCTAGGACTTGGAGATACCTAATCTGTACTCTCTGGATTTCAGTTACATATTTCTACATCCAATTGCTTAATTCATTAATTGCTACTTAGCAAATGATATATACTTGAATACAGTAAAGATTCTCATTAGGACCTTAACAGCCCACTTAAGAATTTTCTCAATCTTGACAATCAAATAAATTAAGACTGGGGATTCACACAAAGAAAGGTGGATTTTGATGAAATTAAATTTTATTTGCCTTCTTCTAGATTGCATATTTACGATATCATTTGATAGTTTTCTCAAAATGGTAAAGGGGTGTCATGGATGAATCTGACAGATATTAGATATAGATTTTTCATTTAGCCAGTTATACATAATAATTTGCTCTGCTTATAATTATAGTAACAATGTTCTCATCTACCAAACCATACCAACTCTGGGTCACACCACCAACTATATTATAAGATATCATATATACTATATATATTATATACTATACCTAGATCCAGTTAAATTTAATCTCACTAATTAAAATATCATTCTTTGAAAAATTGATCATACAAAAGAAAATCTCATTTAACTTAGTGGAAAGACTAAGTCTCTTTTAATAACAAATGATGGTAGAGCAAGCTTTGTATTCTAAGTACTCTTCAATTTTGTAAAAGTCTCATCTGTTAATCAAAGTCTATTGTTTCAGAAAATTAATTGATAGTGGGGAAAGTAGGAGTAGACAGACTAGTACACTGAAACAACTACCTAACTAAGCACGAATTATACACCACAGGCTCTTTCTTAAAAAATAAGAAAAAAAGGGAAGTTCTAGAAGTCTACAGACTTCTACGACTTTTTTTTTATAAATGATACGAAATTCACAATAAAACTGGGGACTCAATATTGTCCCTGAACAGCTTCAGTCCCATAATAAATGTCATAGCCAGTTTCTAGTTTCCCATTCTGGAGTGATAAAGAGGGGCATTTTATAAACTCTTGTCATGAATCAATTTCTTATGGTTCATAAACTTTGTTTCTGTTTGACTTTCTATCACTGAAGTCAACTAACATTTCAGCTCTGCTTTTTCTCCAGAACTAACTTGCTATAGATTTTGGTTCTTGCTTTTTTTTTTCTTTGAGTATTCTTTCCTTAGTTTAGATCACATGTAGTGATGTTAGGGAAAACACCAAAATGAAAATTCTACCTCAAACAGGAACAGCTTGTTGTAAAGATATTCTCAGAATTTCCAGAAGATACATTCTGAACAAGTCGAGAAAGCACGTCTTGAGTCATTACAATACATTCCAAAATCCCCAGAGGCTTAGTGGAAAGTTATGTTAACATTTAACTTCTATCAGAGGGCACAACCAGGAGAAATAGCTAGAAACTTCAAAAAGTAAATTTGATTCTAATTTAAGGGAAAAAACACCACTTCCTAAAAATTAAAGCTGTTCAAAAGTCAAATGGGCTGCCTGATGGAGGGAATTAGGTAGGGAGGTCTTCTCATGCACTTTTGAAATAGCTGGTGGTACAGTGAATAGAGAGAGGGGAGGAAGGGAAGGGGAAGAAGGCAAGAGGGAGAGGGAGACAGAGGGAGGGAGGGGCAAAAGGAGGGAGGGAGAGAGAGAGGGAGAGAAAAAAAGAAAGACAGAGAGAAAGAGAGACAGAGAGAGAGAGACAGAGGGAGAGAGAGACAGAGATCACATTTTCAAGTGTCAGTGCTGGACTATATGACAAAGAGTGATGAAGTAGAACACTTCCAGATTCCACATTGATGAGTGAATTCCAAATCATGCCATCCTAGGGAGGCATACCCTGGAAAATGATAAGCTGATATAGAGGTAGAAGTTAGAGTGATTGTTTTCCTCAAATATTTGAAGGATTGGAGAGTGGAGTGACAAAATGAATGTTTCATTTTTCCCATATAATGTTTTATTTCCCACAAAAATCAAATCTTTATAGATGAAAGTGGAAGGACAACAAAATCAAATACAAAATGAAATAGTTTCTATAGTTGTCTAGTTCCTTCAGTGATTACTATATGTATATGTGTGTATATATATATATATATACACACATATACATATACACACACACACATAACCTCTCAGAAATCTCTATATATACGTGACATAAATACATATACATGCAAATATGTGTGTAAGTATACATGGATAGTATGCATATGTATATACATACGTACATATAAGTTTTGCAAATCCTAAAATACATAAAGCCTCACTATTATTATCTTCATCTTCATTATTTTTCAAGCACCTCAGTATTTCTTGTAAATATTAAATCAGAAAGAAAAAGTGGAGCTTTTCTATGTGCAAAAGAAGTCTGCATTGGAAGCAAAACTATTTTGAAGATACTTTCAAGATATCTTAAAGAGAAGAAGATACCAAAAGAATAGGAAAAGTCATATTATTCCCATGCCCCAAGCCAAAAGTAAGGAACAACAGCAATTTCTAGATCTGTTTTCTTGTTTCTACAAAATCTTCATAATGATGGTAT
Organism: Pseudocheirus occidentalis; assembly: GCA_028646575.1. Taxonomy (NCBI): domain Eukaryota; kingdom Metazoa; phylum Chordata; class Mammalia; order Diprotodontia; family Pseudocheiridae; genus Pseudocheirus; species Pseudocheirus occidentalis. The sequence goes on along the minus strand of CM053594.1, from coordinate 288,138,533 downwards.
ATGGTCGGTCATGAAAATATTTATTGAATTTACCATCAAAAGCAAATTATTTTGATTTATTAAATTAAAGCTAAACAATGAAACAATCACAATATATTCTGTTAAAACTAAAAGAAGTTATTCAATATAAAAATTACTTTGAAAGTTAAATGAATTAATTTAAAAGTTAATTTGAACATTCATTTTTAAAGTCATTAGCCTGGGCCCACTTGGTACAACTTATGCACAAACTATGATCCAATCATGTATTGGTGATATTCATGAAGGATGGGAGGTAGTGTGCTACAGTGGATAACTGGCAGTAGTGCTAGGAAAGCCCAGATTCAAATCTCAACTCTGATATAGCCTGGAATAATGAATACAAGATTCTCATGTGTTTATGACTTTTTCATTGCATAAAAAGAATTAGTCAATAAAACATCACAAATCAGTACTTAAAGAAAATCTACAATTTCTTTCTTGATGTAGCTAAATATCAGTTATCTGATAAGTAATAGCAGGAGCAGCATAAAACAATTAGTATGCTTGCTGAAGGTGTATTAAGCTGCCCTGCTCAGAGTCTGAATGGAAAAGTTATTCCCCTATATAAAATGAGCTTTGTAGGTTTTTTCGCCCTTTTACAAATGACTTTTTGTTTACTACTGCAAAAAGGTCTCCATAACAAGAATCATAACCATTCAAAAAAGAGCAGATTGTCAATCAGTCCAAACAGGAGAATAATGTATATTCCTAAGATGATGTTATGTGATTGGATAGGCAGCCATTCTGTGGGCTGACCACTAGATGGTTATTTTTTTTATTAGTACACATATCCTGAACACCCATTTTTGCAGAGCAGCACAGTAAGCCCCAAAATGGAATAAAAACAATTTTTAAAACATTGCACAATACTTGTAATGATCTTAAATTGAGATCTCTCTCATTACACACACGGACACACATACAGAGATTATAGTTTTTAAGTCAGATCTTCTCCTAGTGACAATCTACGTCTGTGCATTATAGAGCACCATTGTGTCTGAAGACACAAAATATCAACTGAATTAAAGGACAATGAAGAGATGCAAGGAGAGCTAAGCTATAGTGTATTACTAATGATAGCTCAATGAGAAATGCAACAAAATGAATTAGGATATCTCTGGAGAGGGATTTTGTAGAGAAGATTCACTATGGGCTTGCATATTTTGACTTCTGAAGTCTCTTCATATTCTTGAATTCTAGGATTCTAATGGAAACTGAATTTACAATTTTCTAGATCTTGTTTAGTGAACTTATATGACATTAATTAGTTTTTAACCTTAGAGTAACAGTTTCTGAGAGTGTGATCTAACTTATCCATAAACCAATCTCACCTTTGATCTTAAAAATATGCATCTGTCTGTGTGTATGTGGGCCTATCTATACATACACACACATGCATAGTATATATGTATACATAGTATATACACGTATATGCATGCACACATATAAACACATAGTATATAAATAACATATTTATAAACACACATGCATATGTGTATGTATGAGAGTGAGAGACAGTTCTGACCTTTTCTCTAGAACAAAAATTATGCTCATTCCTTTCTAATGACTATCCTTGAGAGTAAGAACCAAATCTCTTCATCTACCACAGCATAAAGTGCTTTGCAGAGAGCATATAATCAATGAATACTTGTGGAATTAGAGAATTAAATCACAATTATTCACATTTTAGAAGGATTATCTTTGAATACTCTTCCTTACTTTGCTATTCTATGATTTTATAAATTTTTACGTACTTCAATTCTCCACCTAGAAACTGATATATAGACATTTGAGATAACATTTCAGACAAACTACTATTACTCACTAATACTATTAATATTAGTACTACCACTAACATTACCACTGCGATTATCACTACCACCATTACCACTACCATCAAACTACTACTACTACTACTACTACTACTACTATTACTACTACTACTACTACTACTACTACTACTACTACTACTACTACTACTACTACTACTACCATTTTCAAGCATGCAAAATTATTTTTAGAAACTCTGAATTGAGAGCAACTTTTTAGATATTTTTGTCAATTATATTCACTTATAGTCTTTAAAATATAGATGCCTTTTGTTTATGACCAGAGGGTTACCTCTTCTAACAAATAATTTCAAAAACAGAGGGGAAAAAACAATTTAAAAATTCTAATTAACATATCAATCCAGTCTGATAGTATACACAGTGTCCTACAGCCACATTTCCCCTGCCTGTGTAACAAAATGAGGATGGCACATCCTCATATTTCATCTTCAGGGATAAGACTGGTTCGTAAAGTTCAGTTTTTAAATTTTATTCTACCTACTTGTTTTTATTCTTTTCTTTGACTTTGTTGTCATTATTAGATGTTGTTTTCTCAGTTCTGCTTACTTTACTTAGCATTAGTTCATGTAAGTATTCCTACCTGTATCTTCTTATAGTCTTCAAATTCTCACTGCACTCCACACTTATGGACCATTTTTATTCTATTCATTAATGTACCACAATTTATTTAGCCATCATCTGATCAATGGACATGTGCTTTGTTTCTAGTTCTTTTCTATTATGAAAAAAAGGTGTGAAATTACGTTTTCAGGGCATATTGGACATTTAATTCTCTCTTTGATCTCCTTGTGATGTGTGTGTATAAATACACACATATACATAATACACATGTATACACATGTGTGTATGTATATATGTATGTGTATATATGTATGTATCCATCCAGAACACATTTTTCCAGCGGTGGGGTTGTTAGGTCAAATTAAATAGATGTTTTAATGATGTTTGGGATGAAAAACCTCATCTAAAATTTAATCAAGAACATGGATATCTCTTAGGATAAAAACAGGAATTTATTCTCCTCCATGGGAGAAGAGGACAGTCTTCCCCATGACTGATCATGAGAAAGAAGAAAGGCAACATGTGCTAAACAGAGTTTTAAACCCTAACACAGTCAAGCCCCCTTCCTTGACTGTGCCTTCTCCCATTGGCTGAGAGGTGGACTCAAGTCTGGGTGTGAAAATCTTCCCCAATGGCAAGTCACAGGGAAGCCCACCACCATCTCTCAGTGGCTGGGAAACAGGTTTACAAAGAACAAGGATTCTGATTGACAGCAAGGGAAAGGGGGAAGGGAGCTGTCCCTGACTCACACTGTTCAGGAGGAGGGGCCCACAGAGGTGGGAAATCAGAAAGACTCCTGAAAGAGCTTGCTGCTGATTGACAGCAATAATGGAGGGGGGGAAGGTTAAAGTAGACAGTCAGAACTGACACCAATTTATAAGATCCATTCTGAGAAATTTTCAAGTTTTCACTCTCCAGACAGTGACATGATTCCAAAGTGTTTACCAATTTATATCCTCAGTAACAGTGTATTAGTGAGCCTGTCTTTCTACAATCCCTGCAACTCTTATCTTTCCTTTTTTTTCAACTTTGTCAATTTTCTGGATGTAAGAAAGCACAGAGTTATTTTGATTAAAAATTCTCTTATAATCTTGAGAAATGTTTAATACTGTTCTTAATGTTTTGAATTTTTTTAAAGGAATTTATGGCCGTGATGCCTTAACAATTTGGGAATAACTTTTAGTGTTTGTATTGGTTTCCTACGTATCTGAGATATTGAACTTTTAACAAAGATGTGCAATATAAAGATTTTCTTTTCCCATCAACCACTTCCATTATCTTCATCGAATTAAACTACCTCAAAGAATTCTATTCTTAAACTAAACAGTGCTGATACTTTAATGGACATTTATTGCATTTGATACTAAATATTAAGAAAACAAACACTTGAAATTAAAAAATACAATATAACATTATTACAGATATGTAGATAATCTCCTTTTAACAGTGTTAGGGAAATTCAGAAAAAAATACATACCATAAACTTTTGTGCTATAGTGATGGAGATACATATTTTTGTGATCATGCAAAATACATAATATCACAGGGTTTTGGTCTAGTTTATTTTCATATTTAACATGCATCTAATTATACATTAACCATTAACCAGCCTATATCCCAAACTATTTTATTTTCTCTGGTTGTAAAATATGATATTTCTTAAAAACGAGCCTAGAATCATATAGTTTTAGAACAGGAATGCATCTTGCTAAATTTTTTCACCTTTTTTTCATTTTATAGATGAAGAAACAAATTGAGGCACAGAAAGGGCAAATGACATGCCAAAAGTCATTTAGTTAGTGTCAGAACTAGGACAAAAAATTAGGTCTCCTGATCTCAGGTAAATTTTTTCCCCTCAAAGGACATTCAGATCTGAACAAAAGAAAATATTACAGTTATAATATTAACATATATATTACATTTGTATTTAATTAATGTATTATATAAGTGACCATATCTAGGAATTTAAATTATGCCTTAAAATGAAATACAGTCATAGTGAGCTTATAACAAATACCTTATTCTTATAAACTTATTATACATGTATTATTCTATGACTTTTCTCCAATGCTTTTATATATTTTGGATTGTACACATATTAATATGGGAACATGGTATCACTGATCCACAAAACAATTATTTATAAACTAATGGCCACCTCTATGTAACACTCATTCTACTTCAGGAGCCTCTTCAGTCGCACTAAGATTCCTCTTTCAGTTATTATTTTTCTTCTTTCCTCTCTATTCCATGATTATTTTCACATGAAATAATTAATTTCCCACTGAAAATATAGTATGAAATAAAAAAGTATAAAAAATACAGCAGAACCTTCTAAAAACAAAACAAAACAAACAAATAAAAAAACCCTAAGTACAGGAACATCATGGAAGCCTTTATCACGCTTATAAGCTAAAGGGAAAGTCATATTCCAATTGGAATATTGGGCTTCAAACATATTTTTCTTTGAAACAATAATATTCACATGGATATTGATTGTATTAAAATGTTTCTATTTTACAACCAAAAGCATTATTTTATATCATCAGCTGGTTTCAGTAGCTCCTCTAAAGTATAAGGTTCCCATTATTTAAAAGGGATGAGTAGTGTCTGGCTAAGTAGCTTTGGGGGCTAATTTAAATTCAGCGTTTAATCTCATTCTAATGGTCCACCATATAATACATACTTCAAAAGAAAGTCTTTTATTTTATAGGAAAATATAATAGAAAGTTAGGAGATTAGGAGCTTTTAATAACTGGAGCTTGCAATGTGTACTTAAGGATGATTATTCTTCAAGCTTATATGTATCCGACCTCTATCACCATCAGTACTACCACCACAATCCACTCACCCCATTCCTGACCCTCCCAGTCACCAACATGCAGACACTGGGCTCAGTACAAGATGCCTCAGAACACTCTGGAGTCTTGCAGATGAGGCTGGGGCAGCAGATAACCCATCTGAGCAGGACTTCTTAAATTTTCCACTTGTGACCCACAGTTTAAGATCAGTTTTTGTGCACACTAAGTAGTACCTGAAGGGGTTTGAATAGGAATCCTAAAAAATACAGTCAGGAAAATTGGGGGTGAACATTATGAACAGAGACAGACACTAACTAGCATTCATTGCTTTTGAGATCAAGATGTTTAATTTCTAATTCCTTAAAAATACTATCTTTTGGAAAACCCAGAGAGGAAAGGCTGTGGGAAGAAATTAGATTTCAAACCAACCTTACTAGGAACAATGAGTTACCTGACCTTCAGGATTTTTAAAGTCAACATTGTTCATTTCATTTTCATTGTAATAAAAAGTTCATTTGATCAATATTTGAATGAGTGGTTCTTTTGGGTCACACAAAATTGGGAGAGATGAGACTATCAATGGGATGAAGCCTAAGTCATGGGAGATTTGTGAGTTATTACAGTTACTGATATCCCTAGACAGAAATCTGAGCTGAAGCAATAAAAAGATGGTTTGGAACTTTGGGGACTTGGCCAGATTCCTTACACTTATGCAAAAAACTTACTACACAAAGAGGCTTGATTCTCCTCATGTTTCTGAAGTTTCTCAAACTGATAGATTAGGATCATGTGATCATTTAATGGTTTATCCCGCTGTCAATGCCAATGTAAAGCAAGTACTCCTATGAAGATGCCACCCTTCTTTGGGTCATGCTTCACCCCAAACAAAACAAAAACAAACTAAAACCAATATTATTTTGTGCCTTGAACTTGCTTTTCTCAGTTTAGTTCTTCAAAACAAATATAAATAAATAGTATCTCAATGAACTATTCTGACTGGCAGGATCTTATGGAATGTGATATTCAATACCTTTATCTAAATATGAGTGGTCTGGAATCTGAAGAGGTTTTATTGACTCAATTGAGATTATACAACTTCTTAGTGGCCTGTTGGAACTAGAACCTTGTCTTTGAAATTATTGTTTTCTTAAATATTGTCTAGTCACTTTTATGTCTGGGAACTAGACACGGTTGTGCCAAACATACATCAAGATTATCCACAGCAAATGGCTTTAAGTATTGATTTGGTGATCTTTTCTGTCCATGTGGACCCAGACTAATTGAAAAGCATTTTTGAAAGATTCATAATATTTTAATAAAATTTAATAACATTGTAGACCAATGTCTTAATTATGGCCTTGCCATACAATGCTTCTAACCATTAGAAGTATTGAACGTTGAGAACTCCAGAGACCCTGTCTCTCTGGGACTTGCACTGGGGTCAGAGGTGTGTTGGTTGTATACTGAAGTTTGAGTATTTAACACCAAGTCTGAACCCATCTATATCTGCTGGAGGCATCTAGGGCTTCATATTCACATCTATCCCTGCACGGAAATCTTACCATCTGCCTTGATAAATTGTTCTAACCTTCCTGCCGCCACATCCCCTACCTTTGACTTCTCATTCAGAAAATGATAAACAGGAGCGGCTAGGTGGCACAGTGAGTAGAGCACTGGCTCTGGAGTCTGGAGGACCTGAGTTCAAATCCAGCCTCAGACACTTATCACTTACTAGCCGTGTGACCTTAGGCAAGTCACTTAACCCCAATTGCCCAGCTGTCCCCCTTCCAAAAAAACAAAAGAAAGTAAATGATAAACAAATCAATATTCATTGCTATTGGGAAGAATGGGAGTAGGGATTCCCAAAGCCAGCTCAAACCCACTCAAAAGAACCAAATGTTAAATTTTCAGTGGCAGCATTTATCCTTCAGGAATCAGCAAATATTATTAATCAGGTACAAATTTAGCATTTTGTTTATTATGTATATGCAGGTAAGTGATAGAGAAAATGTTAATAATGGAAAGTAAATAAATAAATCATGCAAACAAAACTTAAAACTATAGTGGGTGTTAATTTATTTTCTGCAGAGCCTAAACACCCCTTGGTGGGATAGTCTATGACTGTCTACTCAGACATTCCTACTCAGAATTCCTCTGATTCAGAGTTAGTCCTTTGTAGAATCTTGGGATTGAATTTGATTTTTTTTATACATTTTTACAAGCTTCCTGCTCACACTCCCCTACCATGTCTATAATACTTTCTCTCCTTACCACTCCCTTTGGGAATCCCTAACTTCTTTTGAGACTCAGGTCAACTGTTATATTTTTAAAGATTTTTGTGATTTCCTTGGTTGTTGTTCTTTACCTCCTCCACCTCTATGCCAATCTAAGGATAACTGTTTTTGGATGAAAACTGTGTTTGATTCCTGTGAAAATGTGTGTTTACTAGTATAATGGGAGCTTATTGAGAGCAATGATTATTTTCTTTTTGTACTTAGGATAGTGCCTGGTAGATAAAAAGGTATTTAATGAAGTTTTGTTGATTGGTTAATTTCGTATTAGCTGAATAACTATAAATATTACTGCTACTAGACTGTAAGAATTACCAAAGGAAACTCAATGTCTCCATGTAAACCATGTACTATAAGAAAGATAACTGATACTTAGCTATTTCAAAAGATTAGTGATTTAATGGAGATAATGCATTTTATACATACATAATATATACATACATATATCTATATAATATATGGCTTCATCCATAAGTTTCAGTAGGAATGAATTTATGTACAATGGCAATAATCCTGCTTATCAGTAGTAGTAGTAGTAGTAAGAGTAGGAGTAGGAGTAGGAGTAGTAGGAGTAGTATGGGAATCAAAAGAAGTAAAATCTCATCCCTGTTTATTACAGGCACTTTGCCTTTTGGGGCCTCAGATTCTCCAAAAACAAAAGGAGAGGAGTAGAACACAAGGCCTCTAGGTCTTTTTCAATCCACCATTCTAGTTCTTTTTTTTTTTTTTGGAGGGCAATTGGATTTAAGTGACTTGCCCAAAGTCACACGGCTAGTTTTTGTGTCAAGTGTCTGAGACTAGATTTGAACTCACATTCTCCTGACTCCAGGGTCAGTACTCTATTCACTGCGCCACCTAGCCACCCTCACCATTCTAGTTCTAAAGTTTTATGGAGTTAAATTATTTCAGTCATAATGGCTTTAGTCATTCTATTCGCAATCCTTTAGACAGTTTTTTCCCCCTCAACTCTATAGGACTTTGATTGGGGAAATAATCCTGAGTAAAAGCATTTATACAGCTTCAAAAAAAGAGTCCTTATACACTAATGCATTATTGGTGGAGTTGTGACCTAATCTAACCATTCTGGAGAGCAATCTGAACTATGCTCAAATGGCAATAAAATTGCATATATCCTTTTACCCAGCAATATCACTACTAGGTCTATATCCCCAAAAGATCATAAAAATGGGAAAAGGACCTACATGTACAAAATATTCATAGCATCTCTTTTTTGGTGGCAACAGACTAGAAATTGAGGGAATACCTATCAATTAGGGAATGGCTGAATCAGTTGTAGTATGTGAATGTAATAGAATATTATTGTACTAAGAGAAATGATGAGTCGGCAGATTTTAGAAAACCCTGGAAAGATTTACATGAACTGATGCTGAGTAAAGTGAGAACAGATAAACACTGTACATAGTTACAGCAACATTCCATGATGATAAACTATGATTGACTTAGCTCTTTTCAGCAAACAATGATGTAAGACAATTCCAAAATACTCATGATGGAAAATAGTATCTACATCCAGAGAAAGAACTATGGAGTCTGAATGCAGACTGAAGCATACTAGTTTCACTGTATTTTTTTTTCATGGCTTTTTTCCTTTTGTTCTCTTTCTTCTTTTACAACATGACTAATGAACCAAAAGGTTTAATATATTTGTATATATATAACTAGGGATTGCTTGCTGTCTTGAGGAGGTGGGATAGGAAGGAGGGCGGAAAATTTGGAACTCAGTCTTACAAAAATGAAGGTCGAAAATTATCTTTACATGGAGTTGGATAAAATATACTACTTACTAAAAATAAATAAAAATAGAAAAGGTTTTACTTAAATATTTGATGCATTAAAATGTAGGACATTGGGGCATTTGGAGTCAGTAGATTGCCCATTAAAAAATAAAATCAACTCCCTGTCCTCTCCATACATACACTGGGTACTTATGCATTTATATACCCCACAGCAATTTCTAGGGCTCCGTTAGTATAAAATTCCCATGAACAACCAGAATAGATGGAATTCATTTTAACTTTGACACTTTATAATTCATGTTAAGCAAACTAACTTTAAAAGGAAAGAAAAATTAGTTACACATTTGTTGTTCAATTCATTCAACCTTAAACAAATGAGGGATGTTGGCTACAACAGCATTTTTCTACTAAGGAATTGTGTTCACGTGGAAAAACAACTTTATCTAAGAAGGTGAATGAAGATAAAATTAAAGGACTCCTTTTTATGACAAAAATGTGTTATTTCTGTAGCTGGTGAATTGACTTCTAAATGAACAGGGAATGAAAATGTGAATAGACATTTGGTAAACTTACCCTTGAATTAACTACTTCCAAGGAGATGTTCTGAGGTGCAGCACTGGGAACTGAAAGGGAAAAAAAAAACAAAGAAAGAAACAAAAAACAAGTAAAGAATGATTACTAGTGAAATAAAAACACACAAAATCCTTTGGAAAGACAGGGATTCATTAGTAATCTAATTATAATCATGCACTTAATTCAGGTGCACTTCAAAGGTCCCCTGAAGAAATAAAAAGTAACTACATCTGTTCACTTCTTTTCCCTTTTAGAGGAACAGTAATCCATCCAGGGAGTCCCTGAAATAGTTCATCAAGAATGTGCCTAATGTGACACCAAATACTGCCATTTAATCACAGCTTTCAGCTGATAACCTTCCAATGGAAAGAAATGAAAACATTTGGGAGATTTCTTTGCTTCATTTACAATGCTGAGCACCTCAAGATCTGCATGCTTTTATGAAGGAATATTTCATTCTAATGGTCACCCATGTTGCTAAATCCTGTTAATATCATTCCTTTTTCTCTCCTAAAATGGGGAAAGGAGAAATTCTAAGATATACAGCTCATATTTTTAGTGGTTTGTAATTAAGGAAGTGTGCCAGAGAGATAAGCTGTTTTTAGTAGCATACTTATAGTGAACCTCTCAATTATTCAGGGAGAAATTTATCTTTTTTTCTTCTTTTTAAAGAACTTGTAAGCCTTCCTTTCGTCTTTACTCACCTTCTTTTATATGCTTCCCCTCCCTTCATATTCCCCTAGTAATGCAGCTTCCTTAGGGGACTAAAGGAAGCAAATGTAATAGAAACCTAGTGTGTCTCAACAGATAATGTGTCAATGTCTGAATCATTAAACTATAATTGCATTAGAATCATATTTCTAGCCAGTAAATATGTAAACAAACATATAATCTCAGATCTTCTCAGTAACAGCTAAATAGCAAATTCATAGACAACGTAATTTCTCAGTTACTTTCTAGACATTTTAGATTAGTTTATTTTGATACTATTCACATCTCCTATTTCTCAATTCAAGTTCTAAAATGAAAAGCCGATACCTCCCTAAATGGCAGATCTAATTTTTTGATACTACAAAGGATCTTTATACTTGAAAAAGTGGGTAAAAACTAAATTAGAGAGTATTTCACATTTTGCAAAACACATGCTCCCCATCCCCAATGCTTAATCCATTTTGCGCAACACGTTTTCTCTCAAAAATAGGGCAAGGAAACTACTTAGAAATGCCACTTATGTCATGTTTTTAGTTGTGGGTACATAAGGCAGGATGCCAGAGACACACACTGGCCTGTAGCAACACAGCAGCTCTTTGAAAAATACATTTAGTCTGTCACTACCAACTGTCATTCTTGACACTTTTCTGTAACTCAAAATGATACTAAGATAAAAGAGACAAATGATTTTTTAAAAGAATACAAACTTTTTATTAGAAATGATTAAGATTCTAATCAAATCAATATTCGAGTACTTTTTAATTCCCCTACTATCTGTCCTTATATATAATATTTTTTTAAATAAAAACTACTTTAACATTCAAAACTTCAAATATATTTTCAAGTACAGTTTAAGGTCCCCCTTCCTCTCAGGGAACATTCTTGTTGAGTAGGGAAAAGGGTCAATTTGATTATTCCTTTTGTCATTCCACATTTCTACTCCACCCTGCAACATCCCCAAGGTAGGGCTTTTTGGGGCTATCATAGCTCTAACAATATTTTTCAATGCATCTTAGTCATGTGATCCAGGGCAAGTCACTTAATCTTGTTTGCCTCAGTTCTTCATCTGCTGAACGAGAAGAAGAAGGGAATGGCAAACTACTTCAGTATCTTTGCCAAGGAAATACCAAAAGGGATCATGAAGAGTTGGGCAAGACTGAAAGGACTTAGTGACAACAATGCATCTTTGATAATGCTGCATTATGATGCTGGAATAGGAGTTGTATGGCCAAAACCTGAAAATGTGGTTCTGTACTCAGGAACAGGGAAGCAGACTGGTCATCACTGAAGTCCATCAAATTCTATGTAGAGGTGAAATTATGAAGGAAGTGAATTTTAAAGTGAATTTAAAGTGATTTAAAGTGAATCTTACAAATATGGAGATATCTAAAAATTCTTCCCCTTCCCCCTCGTACTTCCCCCGAAAAAATCCTCTTTGCAGAGTATCGAATTAACTCTCAGGATTAGATTATGATGTCACTTTGTGAACAGAGCCTGAAACCATCCAGAAATACAGAACGCAAGCTCCTTGAGGGCTTTAAGGGTTTTCATTTTTGTCTTGATATTCCAGTGACTATATAATATAGTGCCTGGTCCCAGTAGGCTTCTAATAGTTTCTTATTTAATATAAAATAAGTTGGAATTAGAAATGACTTCCACTTTTCAAAAGAGTCACAGAACTTATTAGAGCAAATGGAAATATGATTCCTTTTACTAACTATAAATACATCAAAATTGTAATACTAATACCACAAAGTAAAAATATGAGAATATTCTAATTTAAACTTCACTATTTCTTCCCAATTTGGAAGATAGAATAAGATCTTGATCCAATAGCTCATAGGCACAGAGGAATCAATGAGAAAACTCCCTCTACCTAGGCAGGTTGATAACTTTCCTCCAATTTCTAATCTTGATAGTTACCTAAAGCACTTAGGGGGGCATGGGACTTGTCAGAGTCTTGGAGTCAGTAAGTTCCAAAGGGTAGGACTTGAACTTAGATGTTCCTGAGTTCAAGAGCAGCTCTCCATATCACTATGCCATGCCTTTAAATTTAGTCAGAAAGTGAGAAGAGGAGGAATTATATGCAATGCTAATGGGAATTTGATGATCTTCCCAGCCCCTTAATAAACCTAAGGGAATTTGAAGACCTTCTCTTCTTTGAAAATATACTCTGTCCCCTAATAGACTGAATACAATCACATGGAGTCTGTTTTGAAAATAATTTCTGCCCTGTAATAGGCTGATTGTAACCACATGGAGCCTATGGGAGAAGGAGTTTCCTGAAGGGTGGAACAGAGCCCACAGGAAACTGGGAGTCACAGAAGCTAGACTGGGAGGAGAATTGGATGTGTCAGACTCTTGAGTAAATGTTGATTTGTGGGAAAGCACAAGGATGTTGAAGCTCTCTGTGCTGTTGTGGCTTCTTAACTTCTTTTCTACTATGATGGAATCAGCTTACTGGTTTTGGGATTTGGTTTTCTGGTATCTTAATAAATGTTTTGGTTCTGTACTATTTATGAAGAGTCTGTCAAATTTTGCAATTGAGCACTATGCAGGTATTTTTATAGTGATCTTGGGTGCTGTGAATATTGCATTGGCACTATGGTATGACACAAAAGCATTTTCAAATATGTAAGTTATCAATACTTTTATTTCCATCAACAGCAAATATAATAACTAGAATTTATATAGAACTTTGAGGTTTGCAAAACTATATATATGTGTGTGTATGTGTGTGTATATGTAAATATATATATAAACACCAAGTATGTGCATATGTGTTTATATGTGTATGGATGTATATGTATGTACACATGTGCATGTATGTATGCTCTAAATGCATATTTACAACGAAGTAATTTGTGATTTAGATGTTATTGTCATCCCCATTTCACAGATGAGGAAACTAAGGCTGGAAAAGGTTAAGTTATTTGCCCAAAGTCACATAGCTCATTTAGTGTCTAAACTCAGGTCTTCCTAACTTCATCTGCATTTTGTCCACTGTGCCAACTACCTGCCTCTCTATACTACTCCACTCTTCTTCCTGAATATGAACTAACCTATCAGCTAATCAATATTTGACCTGACTTTCACTCATATTAATTTCTCATTATATTTAATCATTAATCCTTTACTAACTCTTTTATAATCACTTGTTGACATTAAAGTAAATACTGAAGACATAATTTTATTAAAGCCTCTCAAGACTAGTAGGTAATCTGATTTTTGAGGTCATAATGTTCCCTATATAGACCTTGAGTGCCACTTAACATGAGTTTATACTCATGCTTATAAAAATCTATTAGCTTCTCATCTGTGGAAGGTTGAGGATCTAGACAGCCAAGTATGGCCCTTCTTTTTACTGCCAGATCTCAAAAGGCTTGGGAATATTTTGCTTCAAGGAATAAAATGCAAACATAATGGCATGATAAGGGCATTAAAAACCAAAACAAGCCAATGTGTTTTCCCTGCCTGATTATCATCCGGACTTCTAAAGGGCAAACATTTAATCTATTTTTTAATCTCTAGAAGTAAGTAATATGCTGCCTTTGAATATATGATGAACATATATTCAGTTCCAGGGGTTGGGAACCTGTGGCCTCTAGGCCACATGACCTTCTGGGTCCTTGTATGAGGCCTTTTAACTGAATCCAAGTTCTGCAGAACAAATCCTTTTATTAAGGGGATTTGTTATGTGAAGTTTGCATTCAGTCAAAGTGCCCCATCTGAGGACCTATAGGGCCACATGTGGCCTTCAAACTGCAGGTTCACCACCCCTGAATGAGATTATATTTCAAATTCTAAATATACCCAACCATTTGTCTACCCTGATCCAAAGAAGTTAAAATAGATAAGAGATGGTAGAATTAGTTATTGTGTGTGTGTGTGTGTGTGTGTGTGTGTGTGTGTGTGTGTTTGGTAGGGAGCAGGATATCAATACCTATTTGGCCTTATCTTTAATAGTACTCTTTAAATGTCAGCTTTAACTGCAGAAAGGCAGAGGGGAAGAACCTAGTTCAACACCTTGCACTTCAACATGTCACATTCATCATTTACCAAATGGTTCATTAAAGATGTCTAGTCTGGAAATTTCCCTCAATATGGTAGAACAGAATAGTTTGAAATGTGTTCTGACAAGCTGCTTTGTTGTTTTGAAAGGGGATCTAATGCTCAGATTAAGAGACAAATATTGTTGCTCATAGGGACTATAAATCATTCCCTAAACATGGACTTGATGCCAAATACACCCAGGTGGCATGTTTAGAAGTATTTCTAAAGAAGAAAATACGAGTGTCATTGGACACAGACTTCTAGCATCTCAAGAAACTTCCAGGTCTGCAGATATTCTCACTAACTGAATCTCAAAGTAGACTCCTGTGTTTATCCTTTTCTGAAAGAATTGTGTTTCTTTTCTTTTTTTTTTGCTCTTAGATGAAACTATAGCAGTATCTTTCAAAATTATTAATTGATGGACAACTTCTCTGAATATCTTTGAAGTCAATCTGGAACTTGATGTTCTACAAAAACTTAGTCTTGTATATTAGGTTAGGGTAGACTAGTAGAAACAGAAGAGATTAGGTCGCTGTTGGCTTAGGAGACCAATGAAATTTAGGAGTTAGACAGAAGGAGACATTTTTATCTACAAGAGTCACAACAGTTAAAACAGTAATGAAAGTTTAACTGGGTGAAAACTTTTAAGAGCACACTGTCAAAGAAATATTCTGCTGTAGAGAATTCAATTGGACAAGCATTGGCTTTCTGTAGACTCTTCTCAAAACCTGCCAGAGTCTCTCAATTTTCTCTTTCCAGAATTATACATTTGAAGGGTAAAGAAACAAGATGTTATAAGAATAGAGATAATATTAGGATTAGGATGTATGTAGCTATAATCTAATAACACAGGCTCACAAAGAAAAGGCACTATGACTGTGCTTAAATGTTTTTATTCAGTAATTTTCAGTTCTATCTGACTCTTTGCGACTCCATTTGGGATTTTCTTGTGGTTTTCTATTTTCTTCTTCAGCTCATTTTACAGATGAGAAAACTGAGGCAAAAAGTATTGCACAACTTGTTCAGGGTCACTCAGTTAGTATGTGTCTGAGGCCAGATTTGAACTAAGGAAGATGAGTCTTTCTGACTCCAAACCTGGTACTCTCTCCACTGTGCCACCTAGCTGCCCTCAGCCTCTTATTTTCGTTCAGTTTGGGATGACTTGATTGCTTGTGAATTGATTAAGCCAAAACTCATGTCTGCACACTAAGTATAGACTAAGGCTTGTGTGGTCATTAGGTCAGCACCCTTTCAGTAATAAAAGCAACCTGAATTCATGTTTGATGGTGTAGAGTAGTATTTGAATCTGAAAGCTTTTTTCTTCAGTGACATCCTAGTTATTCCTAAAGAGTTGAAACACTTCCAAAGGATAATTTTTTGGCTAATGAGAAATAATCTATCTTTCTCACTTATGACATTTAAAACCAAAGTGGAGAACAGGGCCACAGTACTATGGTTCAGAGTGTGAATTAAATCTACATAAATTATGTAAAATATTCATTTTCACTTGTTTTCTTTTGTTTTTATAATTATAAGTGTGAAGTAATTTATTCTGCCAAGATCCACTCTGTACAGCAAATGATAAGAGAATTAGATGGATGGGCATAAGAATTACTTTAAAAATAATATTGAAGAGGTGTCAAATACGAAATAATAATTTTTTAAAGTTAGAGCTGCAAATGAGCCAGAATCTGCAATGCAAATAGTATCATGAAAGGGGGTTCAGGGAACATGAGTCTATCATCCATTTCAATAACATGCTTTACTTCACATGGCATCTTTTCACTTTGTTTAATGATACATGTCCCTTCCTCTGCTCTATTGATGGGCTATGAAGCCTGTCTACCCATATCCATATGCCCAGGTTTAAGAAATAAGGGTTAGTAAGGCAACAAGAAGTCAATGTGTCTTCTTTTACTTAATTTTTAAAAATGAAATGGATCAATAAGTCATAGCATCAAACATAGAACTTAGCCACTTTAAGAAGTTATGAGGTTCTTAGAATCTTTTTACAAAAGTATTTCTGGATCAACCCTTTTCTCCTAGTCTCACATCTTAGACTATGTCCCTCTACTTTCATTTCGCATCATTTCTATATTCTCTTGTCTTGAATTCTCTTCTTACTTTGACCACCTAACTTCTATTTACAAGAAATAAATCAATTCCTCTCTTTTCCTCTTTTTTAGAATTTAAGAAAATCTCCCTCTGCTAAGTCTTCCTGGTCCTTCATAATCTGTAAATGCACTAGATATATCTTAACCTATTCAGTTTTATTCCCCACATTTAACTCTTCTAAATCTATCAGTATTTTCCATGGATTCTTATCCTTCCTAATTCAAGAGAAATTCAGCCAGAGATTGACTGGATGACTTCTTTTCTTTCTGTCTTTTCTTTTTTTATTTACCCTTCCTAAAAAAAATAAATTAATAAATAAAAAAAGAAATAAACCAAGCAATCTGAAATCAAAAAATGTTGAGGCTTTTTCAGATAAGGGAAAAATGAACTTGAGATTGTAGCAAAGACTAAAATTTATAGACTTCCCAATACACTATGATCTTGGCTTATGACTTTAAACTTTAAATTGTTTATATATTTTGATATTTCCTTCACTTTCAAATATATCCTTTCCTTCTCTCTCTTGTCCAGTGAACCATCCCTCATAACAAAGGAACAAATAATACAAAAGAAGAAGAAAAGAATTCAGCAAAATGAAAGAACACATTCGCTGAATCTGACAGTAAAGTAATGAATGAATGAAAAATATTTAATATATAATTACTATTATACATACCATCTATAATTCTAGGATCTGATAGTACAACAAAAAAGTGAAACTGTTCATATCTTCAAGTAACTTAAAATATAAAGGAGATAACACAAATAGGGAAAGTTGTGGCCAAGAATGGAGTTTTTGTTTGGGGAATCATGGGAATATTGGGTGGAGTCACAGAGCAAACCATTGTAATATCTTTTCTAGTGGTGCATTTTTTCATTTCTTTGTTAGGGACAAGCTTAAGCATGACCATTATACAGTGTTAAGTTAATTTTTAAAAAAATCTAACATTTAATGGAAGTATGGTTGAAGAGAGAGTCCAATCTTCCTTTAATTTTTACATGTACTTTTTATTTATTTTTTGCCTTTTTTTTGGAGGTCAATTGGGGGTAAGTGACTTGCCCAAAGTCACACGGCGAGTAAGTGTGTCAAGTGTCTGAGGCTGGATTTGGACTCAGGTGCTCCTGACTTCAGGGCAGGTGCTCTATTCACTGTGCCACCTAGCTGCCCTACGTGCACTTTGGAAAGGACCATGGAATCATAGATTTAGAGGTAGAAGCATCTTCAGAGGCCACCTCATCCAAACACTTCATTTTATAGATTAGGAAACTAAGACTTGGAGGGGTTAGGGAATTGTCCAGGGTCACAATGTTAGAGGTAATATTTGAACCCAGGTCTTCCTGATCTGCATTTTAGTATTCTGTCCACTAGACAATAAGAAGTTTAAATAAGATTTGTTATAAATGACTCTACCATAATTATATAAGTTTACTACTTTTACATTAATATAAAAAATATATGTGGTTTTCTTACTTCCACTTACCGTCAGAAAGTGTCACAACTGTGAGATCATCAGTGGATACCCCTGGTCCATATCGATTATAAGCCAGAAATCGAAGGGTATACTCAGTAAATTTTTTCAGCCCTTCTAGCTTATAAGACAGTCCATCAACCTCTATATTCTGGGAAGATAAAAAAGCAGAAATTGTTATTAAGAGGAACATTAAAGTAGATATGGCAGTCATTCTGTGGAATAAATGGATTAGATATTAGACTTTTGCTCACCAAACTACACAGCTTAAATCCTTATTTGAGTAGCTGTAAAAGGTAACTTGTAACATAGACTTCCTGACTGAAGCACCATCCTCTGTAGTCTCCTGCTAATGTATCACTATACTATTTTTACAGTCATTAAGTTCCAATTTATTTTACACTACACAATACATTTAGTGGGTTTTTTTCCTCCATAAATTGACTCAAGACCAGAAAGCAGAATACTAACTCAATGTGAAGAGATCTGTTTCTGTACTACAGAAGGAATTAAACCTTAAGAAAAAAAATAGATGAAGACTCCACCTTCATTACTTAAATATGAACAGAAAGTAAGCACATAATATTAACATGATATATATATTAACACATAATATTGATTAACATTATATAACACATATATAAAACATTAACATTATATATATGTTTGAAATATTCAAAATTCTATAACAGTGGTAAGCATTTTTTTCCTATCACAGCTAAGGAATTGAAGGTCACCAAGTAGAGTCATAAATTTAGACCCAGAGGAGCCTTTTAGAGGTCATTGATTCTAATGCCTTCATTTTACAGATGAAGAAACTGAGGCACAGAAAATTTGAGTCACATTCCCAGGTTCACATGGCTAGTGAATATCTGAGTTAGGATTCAAGCACAGGTCTTCCTAATTCTAACTGTGGCATTTTATCCACTGTGTCACTAACTTTCCTCAGTAAATAAGTGGCAACACTCCAAAACCCATTTTAAAGCAGTTGGAGTGGATATCCAAGTAGCACATTAGTGGCAGATAACTTCATCTGAAAATTGCACATATTTTTTATGATGACCCTGAGTCATCCAGGTCCTACTTGAGGAAGCAATAAATCATGTAACATACCATAGGAAGTGCCAATTACCAATGGTCAATATTAAAAGGACATATTATACCTCATGTGATAAGCTTTAGCCAACAAGGAAAATTGGGTTTTATAATAATTTAATGTTTTTAAAAACCTCAGTTGGTTAGGCATTTGGTTTAAGTGACTAAAATGACCAGTTGTGTGTGTATCATATGCATAAAGTTTCAAGGTCTTTCTTTAGCTACAACAGTCATGTAGAGGACACAATGAAATCAGCCAGTGGTCAGGCCCTGTGCTTTGTGCTGGGTATACAAATAAAGGGGGGGAAAAACCCCAGCACAAAACATTTCTTCCCTCAAGGAAACTGATTCTAATGAGGGAGAGAACATGTATATAACTAGGTACATACAAGATGTATACAGAATAGACAGGAAGTATTCAGAAAAAGGAAGTCATTAGCAAATGGGGAAGCTGAGAGAAGACCTCCTATAGGTGAGATTTGAAGAGCCTTTTTTTTTT
>CM053594.1:288046475-288110227 GCA_028646575.1 Pseudocheirus occidentalis | reverse complement strand
AAAAAAAAAAATTAACACAAGCAGAAGAGACAAACAATGCTGGCCTCCCTAGCCATTCCTCTTCTCAGTTCTGCTCTTTCCCAGCTTGGGCTTCTCCTTATATATGATCATTAGCTCTTCCCTGTTCCACCACTTCCTATTGCATTAGAGAGTTCCTCCCACTGTGGGTTTCACAATTTCTGTTTCTTAACAAAGACTTGATATAATTAAGGGCAAGATTCAAATGAAACAGGGTGTTAAGTACTTGTTTGCTTCCCTTACAACTTTATGTGCACATAAGATGACAGACATGCCAAGTAATAGTTGCTGAATCAGCCACATGTTGAGGCAAAAACAAATTGCCATGGACTGTGTGTACTGTATATAAAGCCTATACTTTATTCTTCCTTTTTTAAAAGTTATTTGAAGTCTTGTAGGAAAAAATAGAGAAAAAAGCTTAATTCCCAGAAAACTGATGCACTGTATATTTTTATAAAGGGGGGAAAAGGGTTCTCAGAACAAAATTGTCTATATAAGAATATTTTCGCCAGGCAGTATCTTGTCAATAAAGCTAAGATGAAACACTGCTTACAAATAACCCTGGCTACTTTAGTATTTTCTTTAAGATATTGAAAGTCAGCATTCTTAATGCAGAACTATAGTCCGAGAGGCAGTTTAATATACTTGAAAATTGAGTTCCCTTATATGCTGGTAACATAATTATATAACAAATCCACCCCCGTTTCCATTCAAAAGATACATTTGAAATTGTAATTCACTTAATAGATCATAGAATGGTAGAGTTGGAAAGGATGTTAAAGATGATTTAGACTCTTCATTGCAATATACAGATGAGAAGACAGAATCAAAGGACTGCATCCAATTCAATCAGTTATTAAGTGACAGAGATAGAATCCAAAGCCAAATATCTTGCCTGACAGCCTTGTCACTTTAATATCTTATGTGGGATATTCTCCATCCTTCTTATAAGACCAAGTTCTTGTAACCATCATGTTTAAATCTCAGCTCCAACTCATACCAACAATGTGACACTAGAAAAAGAATTTAATTTTTCTGGATCTTTTTTCCCTCTGATTTTCAAAATAAAGGGGTAGGAATACAAGAAACCTGACATTCCTTCTAGCTCAAAATTTATGTTTCTATGACCAGTCACTCAACAGGCAATATTTATTAAGCACTTGCTCAGCACAGTGCATTGTGCTCAGTGTTGTTGTTATTGTTTGTTCTTTTTTTTTGAAGAGGACCAGTGACATCACTAGTTGACGTCTTGACTTGTGAGTTAATTGGATTAAAGTGAGGCAGAGTTGCTTCACCCTAATTCTCCCTTCCAGAGTCAGCAGAGTCCAGTGGTAAGACAAAAGTCAAGATGACTGATTATGACCTGGTAGGCAATGGAAGACCTTCGAGTCTTTTTTGCCTGACCAACTCTAAGCTCTCCACAGCACCTGCTTTAACCACCTTCGTGGTCTTTGGAATGAATTGTTCTCATCTGTCCCTTCTAATAGAGGAGGTCTTCACATGGTTGGGGGTAGTAAAACCCTTAATTCAGGGTTCAAGACCTGTTTGATTATCCTCAAACTGCTTTAACCTGTCAGTTAATAATCTTTTCCTGGGTCGTGGGTGCTACATGCTACAGCTTCTGGAGTCACAGGTGAGAGCAATGTCAGGTGGACATGAAAGGTAGATGGTAAGCCCTCATATTGGAGGTGCTAGTTCTCCTTGAACACCCCGTACACCCATTGAGCTCAGTACTGGAGATAGAAAAACCAAAATGAAATAAATAGAAGTTAGCATTCCACATGTCAATGCTATAACAGTATAACAGAGTAAGAGTGTGAATAGGCAACACTATAAAAAAAAAGCAACAATTTTTGACTTAAAAACATTTCTTCTTTTCTGGGTAAACCTGTGAATTTTGCAAAAATCAAGAAAAAAAGGAGATTTAAGAAGTTTTGATCACAGTTTTGTTTGGCTGTTTGGGGGAATTGACAAGATAGAAATATCTCCTGTAATCGTATAAAGAGTCCTCCTCCTTGCACCAAAGGAGTATCATAAGATTAATGCTAGAGTTATCATTTTAGGGAATCTAATTAAAATTGAATTTATTTTCTAAATCACGATTTTAAAACATTTCAGTAACTCTTCAATAGCAAGTTCAGGGCAGCAAGATAGTACAGTAGATAAGAGAACTGGTCCTGGAGTCAAGAGGATCTAAGTTCAAATATACTCTCAGATAGTAGCTTTGTGACCCTGGGCAAGTCACTTAACCCTGTTGCATCCCTCCAAAAACCAGCCAGTTCATAATCATAATTCTAAAAACAAGATAACTTTCTGAAGAAGCAGAACTATGCTCTTACAGCACTGTATATTTAGAAAATAATGCATTTGATTAAAAACAACAATAAAAGAAGCCAATAGTGCTAGACCTGGGGGGGGGTCCTTTGTCAAATTTTCAATATTTATCATGTAAAATAGATTTTTGAGGAGGATGATTTTGGCTTGTCATAAAATTATTATGAAGAAGAGGGCTTTTTAAAAGGACAAAGAGACATCAGAAAAATGAAATGAAGATTGCCAAAAGAATAATCTGAGTGGGGAAAAGAGAATTTATATATGTAACGGTTTCCCATGAAAGTGTGCAAGGACTTGCAAAGGGTGGAAAATTTGGGCCCAAATTATCCAGATCACTGCTTCCATTCTCTATACCATTTTATATGAATTGGAAGTGTAATGGAAGAGATTGTATTTCATTGACAAAATGATTTATTTCTAGAGGAGCAGGTGTGAATAGTGCACATTGGGATATCTTCTAAGGTGAGATGATAAAAGGGTAGAAAGCTGTAAAATCTGCTATATATGATTTCTTGTACTCTCACAGTTTGGGTAATAAAGCAAACTAGAGATTTTATCGCTGGGAGGTAAATATAACCAATCTCAATGAGACTTAGTAAGATGTCATTCATGAATAGAATATATAGTAATAGAAGGGTACATTTTATTTCAGAGTAATAGTGTAATGGTAATTAATTTAAATTTGAAGACCCCTTTTTGTTATGTCAAGTAAGCAGGTACTTAGCCATTAGTAACTAAATAAACCTCTGTGAAAGAAACAGAAGGTGTGAACTCTGTCTCCTGTTGCTGACTTAACAGGAAGGGGTTGAATGAAACAGGAAGGTTGAAGTGGCTGCTGCCACCTGGAAGGCCAAAGTGACTGCTCCTGCCTGGAAGGCTGAGATTTCTTTTGGGTCCTAGGGCCAGCCAAACTGCCAGAGGACTGAGGAGGCATGACCAGGATGCTAAGAATTTGTTTGTTTGTGGCTTGGTTGATTCTCGAATTCCCGGGAACAGGAATTGTGAAGGTTTTGAGATGTACTAGATCCTGTAAACTTCAGTGTATAGCAGGAACTGCCTGGAGGACTGGGCAAGGACCTGGGAGCTGTCTGCCTCTGAATCTGGAGTGCAGCTGATCTATCTAGCTATCATTTATCTCCTTGTTCTGATAATTATATTTTAAGAAGATATGGGAATTAAGTAGAAGTGCTATTCTGAACTAAATGTTGACCAATAAAGATAGAAGTAGGTGGTGAAATGAAAACATGAGGATGTTAGGAAGAAGTGACCATGACATCACAAAATCTATAAAAAAATAAACAAGCCTTTCATAAAGTACTATGGAGGCAACTTCAGGATCTCAAAGGCTATGGCCACAGAGGAGAAGCATTGGAACACTGAGAATTGGCAAAGAGCCCTACAAAGGACAGCAGAAGATAGGTTTGAATTACACCTCAGGGATTTGCTATGTGTAAGTCAGACTACCTCTCAGAGTCTCAGTTTCTTCATTTTTTTCCCACATCTTTAAAATGGGGAAAATTAAATTTTTACTACTTTCCACAGAATGTTGTTTTAAGGTAAAGGCTTTGTAAAGCATCAAATATTACATAAATATAGCAGCTATTACCACGTAACCTAGAAAGGCTTTGAGTAAGGATCTGATGAGAGACTGTATCTCTCACTCAAAGTCCATTCTAAGTAGCTTAGAGAATATTATCATTAATTGGTCAGAAGAAAATAAATATGTTTGGCTTCAGAAATTCTTAAAGACCATACACAAACACCATCTGCTCTCATTGGTTTAATTATTTCCTCTATGAAGATGATATTGAGATATATTATCAAATTTATCTCCAATCCACCCCTCTTCCTAACTTCTACACTTCTATTAAGGGTATCATCATCTTTTCTGCCTCCAAAATCAACAAACTCAAGTCATTTTCATCTTCTCAGACTCTCTTGCCCAACATATCTGATAAGTTACCAAATGAGACTCAATTCTATATCCACAACTTCTTGTGTGTCTCCTTCCTTCGACTGCATTACCCACAACTGTAGTTCAGGTCCTCATAACATTTTGCCTGATCTACTGGAATAGTCTTCTATATAATTAGGAGATTTCCTCAAGTCTCTTGCCTCTCCAATCCATTTTCCACCATGCTACCAAAGTTGTATTCTGAAAGCAAATGTATAACCACACCTCCAGTGCATACTTACCAATATTAGAATAATTGGCACTTAAACTCTTCTATAATTTGACTTTCAACTACCTATCCAGAGTCATTACATGATACTCCCCTTCTCATATACTATGATACACTAAAATGGTCCTACTTACTGTTCCTCAAATGAGAGATTTTAAAAATATTTAGCCATGTCCCTGGCACATAGCAGCTGTTTAACAAATGCTTGTTTCCTTCTTCTTCCTCTTCTCAAAACAGCTTTGCCTCTTTTGTCTCCATATCTTTGCAAAGGCTCTCCCCCTTGCTTGGAATGTGTACTCCCTCTTCATCTCCACCTCTTAGAGTCCCTTTCTTCTTTCAGCACTCAGAACAAATGCCTCCTCCTACCTTTCCTAATTCTCTATTATGCCACCTCTTCATAATGCTAGCCACCCTCCTCAACAAAATCACGATTTTTCAATATATGGAATTTACTTAGGTGTATATATGCTATTTCCTCTGTTAGAATGTAATGTCAGTGAGGATAGAAACTATTTCATTTATGTCTCGGAATCCTCAGCGCCAAATGTACTTCTTTCACATACATGATAGGCACCTAATAAATGTTTGTTGGTTTCTTGATACTAAGGAAATCACGAGTTTTTAAAGTATTGCTAGACTAAAGGAAATTAGATTTCAAAGAATTCAAAGTAAAAGCATATAGGATGTCTCCATGATATGAAACTCCAAATAGGAAAAAGCCTTAGGAAAGAAAGAAAGCTCTCAGAAATAAAATTCTTATAACACAGGGATAAAAACCTTCCTTCAAATCCTAGCTTTTCCATATGCCTCTGAACAAATCACTTGAAATCACTAGGCCGGGGTGAGGAACCTGCAACCTTGAGGCCACATATGAAGATCCTCTTCTAGGTCCTCAAGTGCATACCTTTGACTAAATCCAAACTTCTTTTTATACACTTGAGGATGTAGAGGGCCACACATGGCCTTGAGGCTGCAGGTTCCCCACATCAGGTCTAGGTGAATCACATACCAGGATACTAAAAGAATTTGAAGATATATTTGTCAAGTTACTATTGATCATCTTAGAGGATTCATGAAGACCAGGTACCATGATATTGGAGGGAGGCAAATATCTAGATTTTTTTAAAATAAGGAAGAACTTATATATGGTGGTGGGACAACCACCTCATTATTAGAGTGTGCTCTTTGACTCAATCATCTGCTCCAAATTCTTCTTGACATCAAGTAAGCCAAACATAAATGTACATAGGTAGCTACATTTTATTTAGGCTGACCAAACATTTTAGTCCTCTTAATAAAATTCTACAAGATATTTTTCAAGGGATAATGTTGATTTCCTTGGAATTTTTGGTTAGTAGAAGACTATCTAGAAGAAAAATCTGAACTGAAGAGATACAGACCACTTCAAACAGAGGGAATAACCGATATATCTGGAATAAACTCTCAACTAACCTTTGACTCTTGGGTCCTCTAGCTTATTTCATGACTCTGATCAAGTACTATCTCCTTCAAGAAGTCCTTACTGATTCCCCCAATTATTAATCCTTCCTTCTAAATCACTATGTATGCACTCTTTTTGCTTGTTTTAACATGTTGAAACCATGTTAAACCGCTCTACTTCCCCCCTGCTCCAGACCTCCCCTCTACCCAGTGGAATGTAAGACTTTTTAATATAAATTGTTTCTCTTGTACCCAAAACCTAGCAGAATGCCTAAGTATAGCATATGCTTATTTTTGTTTGTTTGTTTTTATTTTTGGAGGGGGAGGGCAAGGCATTTTGGGGTTAAGTGACTTGCCCAAGTTCACATGGCTACTTTTGTGTTGAAGTGCTGAGGCTGGATTTGAACTCAGGTCCTCCTGACTCCAGGGCTGGTGCTCAATTCACTGTGTCACCTAGCCACCCCCAGCATATGCTTATTTAATGCTTGTTGAATAAGCATTTATTAAGAGTAAGTAATGAAGATTGATTTCATTTCTCTTCTTTGATACCCATGTCATAATGCCTCTCTTCAACTTCTCTGACTAGTGGAAGCCCTGACTTTGTTTTAAGAGAATTGTAACAGGGAATTCAGTACTTCCTAAACAGCTCAAACCAGGTCTGGATAGCTCTACTTGTAGGATTTTCGCCCAACAAATAACAAAATCTACCTCCCTGTAACTTCTACCCATTGGTTATCATCGGGTCTACCAAGTAGAGTGAAGCAAATTTTGCTTCCAAATGACACTTCAAATATTTGATAAACACCACATTTTTTCAATGTCTTTTCTTCTTCAGGCTAAACACCCCTCAATTACTTAAATGATCCCAGTAGTGCATGATAAACAACTCCCATCTCCTTCCTTCCTTCCTTCCTTCCTTCCTTCCTTCCTTCCTTCTGTCCATCCATCCATCCATCCGTCTCTTTCTTTCTCTCTTTTTCTCTTTCTCCATAGGATTTGATGTCAAAGGACCTAGGTTCATACTCTACCTTTGCTGAATACTATCTGTGATCTTGGGCAAAGCACTGAATTTCCTGATCCTTGCTTTTCAAATATTTCAAATAAGGTGGTTTGATTACTGTTCTTGTTGTTGTTGTTGTTAGTCCTCCATTTTTAAAGAGAACATCACAGGATGATGTTGTGACTTGTATGTTGATTAGATTTAACTGAGGCAGAGTTGCACAGTGATCAGCCTTACTGTCTTCCAGAGTCACCAAAGTCCAGTGGCAAGATCAAAGTCAAGGTGACCAGTGATGGCCTGGGATGCAATGGATGACCTTGAAATCTTAGATGGCTGAGCAAGCTCTAAACCTCTGCAGTAGCTGCATCAGTTTCCTTCATGGCTGTGACTTGTGAAGTCCCTTCCATCTCTCAGTTTATGATTCTATGACTCCCACATTAGTTTGTATGTTATTCCTGTGGGTATACTATTGATGTTTTCTTTTTGTCTCAAAATGTATATCATCCTTGATACTTTTGACTTATGTTAAAGAATGTTAATTGAATTTTTTAAAAACTTATGATCTCCAGTATGTTAGATCTATCATAGTTCTTGTACATCTATAGCTTCATCTATCTTAAAGCATTAAAAAATAATTATAAGCAATTAACAGATCAGATGGCACCACCACAAAGGAATTTCTCTCTTTTTTTTTTTGTAAAATGTCTGTATTTTTAGGACTTCCAAATACCTTTTTCACCCTCTTTTTGACACCAGAACAAAAACTTAAAAAAAATGTTTCCTAAAAAAAAAAAAGAAAAGAAAGAAATTACAGTAAGTGAAGCAGGGTAGACATCTGACCTTGACAGTGGTGAAATTAATATTCACTCAGAGAATCTTTTGACATTTATCACACTGGAGCGCCTTTAAAACCCCAACACACATGTATTCAAGGAAAAGATTGATAATCACAGTACCAGGGCAATAAAACCTGGTTGTTCCATATCTATTTGAAGCATCTTAAAGGCTCCTGGTCTGCTGACTGAACCACCCAGAGGATTAAGTTTATTTTATTTTCAGTATTCAAAAGATAAGGAGTTCATTAACCACATGGAAGATTTTAGCTTGTTCTGAGATAGCTGTAGGAAGACAAATAGACTTCAGGAGTAAATCATTTCCCAGAAGTTTGAAAATAGCTTTAAGTAAAAATGAACATTGTTGTATTTCTTTGAATCAAAAGCTAAGCTTCTTTCCAACCTGAAGCCCTTGGTTCAACTCTTCTTTTTCTTTGATTTTATAAAGTACCAGAACAGTGGAAATAGAATCTGATTGTAATATTTTCAAAGGACATTCATTTTTGTTGGTGAAATAGTTGGGATAATTGTAACATAAAAAGTTCAATAAGATAACTACTTTAGGAAGTGGGTTTTTTTGATAGTCTAGAGGGGATCAAATTGGCTTTTTTTTTAATAGCCAAGAGACCCAATAAAAATGTTTGATTTCCTTCTGATAATTTATGAAATTAGAGGGTATTATTTTAAAAAGCTATATTAGTAAACTTATTCAAGAGATCTCAAATTGGACTAGAAAATGGAAAAAGAACACACTACTTCCAGATGTGCATCCAAGGTGAGAAAATGTATAACATTTTTTTCTTACATGGGGTTAAAGAATAAAGCAAGGATTTCTGGTTGACAAAAGACCTAACATAAATGTTCTGCTTTTAATCTATCAAGATGCATTCAAGTACTTTCTGGGTTTAAATTATATGGAGGTAATTTAAAACAAGTCAAGCAAGGAATACTTGAATTTTTAGTTCAAAAAGAAATATTTTAACTTCCCTGGCTGTAGATCATCAGAAATGAGAATAATTCAGTCCTGGGAGATCTCTACTTGCTTTTTGAACAAATATGATTCATCTTTTAGCTGATCCTGAATCCTACAATGAGTGAGAGTAAGAATGATCATTTTTAATTGTCTGTGTAGCAGCAGAAGATTGGGCTTCAAGAAAGAACTTACAGCAAAGGCCAAGCTTGTGATTTATATAAGTGGGGAGTAGAAAACTATACCACGTTGAGTCTCAGCAAGTTAATATAACGTACTTAGAATAGAGTTTAGTTCAAGCCTTGTAATAGTAGCAGTAATAGTAGAGTAGTAATATGCCATCAATAATTGTCATATAGAGGGGTGACTAGCTGGTGCAGTCACCCTGGAGTCAGGAGGACCTCAGTTCAAATCCAGCCTCAGATACTTGACACACTTACTAGCCGTGTAACTTTGGGCAAGTCACTTAACCCCAATTGCCCTACAAAAAGCAAAAAATAAAAATAAAAATGACCATAGAGGTGCATAATGAATTTTTCATCTATGCATATGTGTATTCATGTGTAAATAGTTAATGTGTACACACACATGTATACATGTGCATATATAATTTATATATAATTCATAATACTAGTTATTATATATGCATGAATATATATGTAACAAGTTATATATAATATGTAATAAAATTGTTAAACACACATATATACAATGCCCTGACTTATTGGGGGAAAGTTATTATATTTATAATTGTTAAAATGAATTTAATTGCTATTTCTTTCCCCATATATTGCATTATATCATAGTGAGGCAATATGTTATAATGAAAGGAGTTCTAGACTTGAACTTATATGAGGAGAATCTTCTCTCAGATACTCCCAAATTGTGTGAGCCTGAGAAAGTTACTTAACTTCTTTCTGTCTCCTTACCATAATCGGTGTATTATATTATATAAGACATATTATCTATATATGATATATTATATGAGGTTCAAATGACAATATATTTAAAGTGTTCTGAAAACTTTAAAGTTCTGTATGAGTAATAACCTGTAGTAGTAGTGTTATACCCAGAAACACAAAATTTTCTTCCACAAAATTGAAGTTGATCAATTGAACTTAGTTGACTTTTTCTGTTTACTATAAAAATAATAAGCAAATGAAAATGGAATTAAAAGTCCAATAATAAATGAAAATTTAGAAAGGCAAAAGACCTTTTAGTACATTCTTCTCAATTTTAATATGGATACTTCACATATGCATGAATATATGGATGTGTATGCACAGGTATATATATATGTATATATACATATACATGTATATATACATATATTATATGTACATATATACACATATATCTGTTAATGGGGATTATTTGTACTCTGATGGAAGAAACTAAAGGTGAATCTATTAAATTGCCCTTGTCTACCATTTGCAGTTTGATAGATTACCTATCAATAAGAATTCAATTTTTGTACTTTTGTAATTGTCCTAATGGCTAAAAGAGCAGGCTACTGAAGTACAGGTTGATCATTTGGCAATCCACAAATGGATGGGATCTCAACTGGGATGAGACCAGTGATAGCAAATGCTTTGATGGCTGAATAACTGGTGGTTTGGAGAGACAGAGAGTAGTGTGTTAATAGAAGATGTATGTGACTATGAATAAGAAAAGAAGACTTGATTTCTTCTAAACGTAACAGTAATTGGGAGATTGGACAAATGATTTTTTTGTAAACCCTTTGTTTCTATTGTTTCATCTTGAATACGATAACAATTCCTTCTCCTTCTATAATCCAAGCCTATTTTGAGGATCAAAGAAGAAACAGAAAGTTCTTCTTTTATGTAAATTTGAATTATGCAAATTTGACTTTACATAAAGAATTGTGAAAGAAATCTACATTCCAAAAATAAATTATGACAATTCCTTATGCAAAGCAGATGCTATTGGATGGTGTATGATGCAGGCATCATAAATGGTGTTAGGAAGCTGAAGATCATATCTAAGTCAATTCCTGACTGTCTGCAGAGAATGAGTGATACTCTGCTTATATTTTTCACCATGGCTGGCAGGAAATGTTCACTTGAGAGAAAAAGTGAACCATCTCATATGCATAAGCCAAAAGCCTTGGGAATTTAAATGAAAATAATCAGAAAATATGGTAGTATATTAACTTAGTTTTGTAGTGCTGACTATGAATACTATATTGAAGCATACTGCCCATATAAAGGAACACGTAAAAGAAACTGATTGCATTAAGTCGACTTATCTATGGAAGCAAAGAGAAGGTGCTTTTCTAGAGATGTTGGAACTATTAACTATTTGGATAGAAGATCAGACTAAGAAGAATATTTCTTTATTTTTGATTACAATTCAAGGCAAAGCTCAAAGTCTCTTTGAAGTTGTAAAGGTAAAGAACTCTGAAGGAACACAGGTATTTATAGCAAGCTTTTGGTTTCCATGATTTAAAAATCACACAGGATTTCATAATGTGTAAGTATCAGGAAAGGCTGCTAGTGTTGATATTGAGACATCAAAGAAGTTCCCAGAGTTCCCACAAAAATTATAGATGAAGATCCCTACTTGTCTTAGCAATCTTTAATTCAGATAAAACCAGCCTGTTTTATCAAAAAATGACATCTCAAACAAACATTTAGGTGGAGGGGAAAAAAAAAACCCCAACAAACTTTGCCAGGGCATAAAGCTTGGAAAAAAATAGCTACTATTCTGTGTGGAAGAAATGTATCTGAGACTTGCAAATAAAAACCTGTTCTTGTGCAGAAAATCCCAAAGCACTGAAAAGGATCTGCAGGGTAACACTACCTGGGCATTATTTCACTTATTCTAAGGCATGGATAATCCTTGTCATTTTGAAACAATAGTTTATGCCCAGCTTCATTGTGAGGCCTGGAAATTTTGTAATGATAATGCATTCCTTTCAAGATTCTACTTATTTTAGAAAATGTTGTAGATGTCCCTCCCCATCTGTATGATGGCAATGACAATGCAAAAGTTTTCTTTTTTCTATCCCCCCTAAAAATACTTCCTTATTACAATCCAGGGATCAGGGAGTGATTGGGAATTTTAAGGCATATTATTTATACACTACATTTACCCAGACAATCACAGCTTTGGATGGAGAAAAAGATTTGACAATGAGAAGTTTTTGGAAGTCCTATAATATTTACTGTGCAAACTGAAATATTGCTAAAGCGTGGGAAGATATAACAGAAACATGTATGAAGAGAGTTTGGGAAAACTTGTGCCCTCTGTTCTGATTTTCCTGCATTTGAAAAAGATGAAACTTTCAACAAAATGAGTAACAAGATTTTTAAATTCATAGAAGAATTTGAGCCAGAAGTGAATGATAATGATGGAGTTGTTGGAGTATCATGGAACAAAACTGTTGAATGGCAATCTGATTGACCTGCTAGCTTGCAAAGGTTTCAGAAGAAAGAGAAGCTTTCAAAACTGAGGTCAAACCCAAAAGATCACAATGGAACAGTTGGAAGAACATTTCATCATTTGAGTAATTGTTTTTTGGATTGACAAATGAATTCAAATATTTAAAGATTTTTTTTCATTTCAAAGACTAGTTGAGGATAATATTGCTTGCTATTGCCAGATATATGAGAGAAATAAAGGATATACTGTCCAAATATCTCTCAATAACATCATAAAAATGTTGCTCAGCCAAACACCAGTGTTAACATGTAGGGTCAGCAGGAGGCAACATACTCCACCTATGTTAGCTTTACAGTATTGTGCATAATTTATCATTTACTTTGACTCTCATTTCCTAATTCTGGTAATTATTATGGCACAGCACTTAATGTCTGCATTTTAGTACATTTTGTGACTTGTACAGATATTATTTTGTATATGCCTTTGTTATAAAAGATAAGTTATATGGATAGATGGGGTAAATTTGCATTAAATAAAAAATCACTTTAAGTAGAGGTCTGTGGAACTGTCCACTTACTTAAATCTAGAACTGTCTGTACATATGTTAAAGCATTTTGAGAAGCACAAAACTTTAACAACATTGATTTTTAAGATCACTCAAAGAACAACGGGAAAAGGCACATGCTGAAAATCAGCTGCAATCTATTACAAATGAGGAATTATGGAAGGAAAGTGGTATAAAGCATACTATCAAATAAATGTAGAGCTGAAAAAATAGTAAAAATAAGGGAAAGACGATGAATAGTCTCTATTTTCTACTGGTATCCTCACGATGTTAAAGAAAGAATAATCAGTAAAGGCCCGATGTATGTTAGGCACCCTCTTTCTAGCAAACTTACAGAAAGATGTAAAGAAGTCACAAAAAGTGGGAAGTTCCTGATACATGGCTATCTGTATTGTTGGACAAATTGTCACATCAAATGAGATTATAGGTCTTTTGGAGTAGTGAAACATATTTGTGCTGAATTAGCCTGAAACTAAACTTTTTGTTTCCATTTTAATTTCTCATTGAAAGTCATTTTAATAATTTCTTAAATACCCAGGAACAAACATAAAAGGGTCTAATGCAGTTAAATTAAAAAGTAAGTTAAAATGAACAATAAAAACAAAATTAATTTTATAATGATAACAATAACAATAATAATAAGTAAGACAATCCCAAGACACAGTGATGCTACCTTTTACAATTTTAGAATTACGTTGCTTCAATTTTATTTTTCTTAATTCATTTTTAAACAAGTTATTTTTCACATTGCAGAAATGTGTTGGTTGAGGGCAAGTGCTAACTCCTGTTCTGTGGAGATCCAAGAGAAATAAAAGATATTAGAATGCTGTTACTGTTTTTGTTAATTTTCTTAAGCATGATGTGCCCATTCATTTTAATGAAGCAAATACATCACCTTTTATTTTTTATGAAAACATCAAAATAGAAGTGATCCTAAGATTTATGAACATAGTAGGAAGTAAGTAGCTGGCAACCTATGACATAGGGGCCAAAAAGAACTCATTCACCTAATTCAGACTAGAAGAGAGGCAATTTAGGAGAGACAAATATATATTGGACTCAGAGACAGAACTCTTAGGTTCTAGTTCCTTCTCTTTTACTTCTTGGCTATGTGCTCTAACCAGTCACTATCTTGCTAGTACTCGGTTTACTTAAGTATAAAATGAACAAGCTAAACTAAATCTAAATGTATCCAACTTTTTTTTTTTGGTGATGAAGGAACTTTTCACTTTCCTCAAGCCTTGAGATTGATGGATATGGGGATTTGGAGGGAGACATAACAATAAAGGCTTTCAGTAGATAGAAGCCTGTGAATGTTGTTATTGATTGCAGTTTCTCCATTGGGAAACCTAGCAAACCACAAAGAGATCTACTGAGACATTCTGTTATATGTTGAGAGCTCTTAAATAAAATTATTTGTAAGCTTCCTGTTGGCATGATATTAATCTCTGAGACCTTGAAATAGATTTTTAATATTGGCTTGTCTACCCAAATGTAACCAGACAACACATGCTAGGATATCACTGAATGACTCTTTTCTCCAACAGTGCAGATTACAATCCATCTATTCTTGTCCATTCTGTGAGACCCTTGCCCATGTCCTCCCATAAGTGGACCCTATCTGAGACCTACCTATTGTTTTAGGGATTTTTTTTAGTTCATCTGACATATAAGAATACAAATTGAGCATGTGGGCGGTCCATTGGTTATCATTCCCTTTTACTGAATACGTACCTTTTTATTTCTTTGTGAATACCCACTGTAGAGTTTCAGTCTATTCAGTTTGGCAAATCAGCCAATGTAAGAAGTAGCACAAATCAAATCTCACTTGCCTTCAGAATTAATTCACCAGAAAACTTAACCAAACAAAAAATAGTACATAAAAGGAAATGACCATTTTGTGAATTCCTTTTGAGGTAGACAACTTACATTTCTCTTATTCTAAGCTAGAAAATATGATCCCCTATACTTCTGCCTCAGACTAATTCAGTTAAATTTAACTCACCAAGTATTTATTAAGCACTTATTCTATGCATGATATGGTACCAGGCACTGACAATACAAAACAAAAGTGAAAAAAAATCTGTGTGCTCAAGGAGTTGTTATTCTATTGGGAGATACAACATTTAAACAGTTAAATAATGGGAAATATTTTGAGGAAAGTGAGTAAAGCAACAGTTCATGTTTTGCACATTTATGGGTTACCCTAGATAAATTTGTCCATTATGCAGGGATCAGTGTCTAATAGTAAATCCCTTACAGGCAGTATAGTATTGTATATAGAATGCTAGGCTTGCAATCATAAGATTTGACTTTAAATCCTGACAGCAACACTTATTACATATGTAGTCATATATGAGGCAATGTCCTCTTAGATTCTCAATTTCTTTATCTGTAAAATGGGGATAATAATATTCATTATCTTACTATGTTGTTGTAAGAAAAGAACTCTACAAATAACAAAGTATTATGGGCCCAAAGTATCTTGAAAAGTTGAGATGAAAAGTCACTCGAACTCCTTTATACCATCAGTTCTTTTTTCCATTTTGACCTGTTCTTATATGATGATAATTTTAAAATGTGGTTTCTTCACATGGCATGTCAGGGCAGGATGCAGGTACTTGAATGATTTATGGTGACTTTATTGACAAGTATCACATTTTCTATTTCCTGGAGAATGTTACTGATGGACAGTTTTAGCACAATGGCTTGCAAGAAGTCAAAGCATATAGAATGTCTGTTGAAGCTAAATAAATTTCCACCTGAGGGTCATTAAAATAAAGACTTAATTTTGTGATTTAAGGAAATTGAGTAACTTAGTTATCTCACTTCTAAAATGGAAGGATTAGACTAGATGGTCTCTAAGGTGCCTCCTTAAATCTAATCTTCAAGAGGGTCGGTGCTGAGCACCAGTAACAATCCCACACTTTGGGCCCCACATACACTATGATCTTAAATAGCTCATTGAACCTAGAGTCATGCCCTGGGCATCTCCAATTACTGAGATAACAGTTTCTGTTTTATCACTAGTAGGATCAGACACATCAACTGTGTGTCTACTGATGCAAGATTTTTTTATATTTAATTTTTTTTAATTTTATGAGAATTTGCTATAATTTTTCCTATCTGTACAAATATGCTTAAGTATAATTACAAGATATAATTTTATTCTGAAATACAGATTTTTTCATCCTACTATCTCTATTTTCTTTGCCTTATGAATGAAAAAAAATATCACTGTGCCAATTGATGTGTATCTTGCTCCCTTGAGGCAGTCTTACATTTCAGTCTTTCTTAACAGCAACCTAATCAGAATGGTTATGTGCTGAGCTTTGATCCGCAATGAAAGCAAATGATGATTCAAGCGGGTATCTTCCAGCCAGCAGTGGAAGTGGCAGCAGGAGGGCATGCAGTGCCAACTGAAAGGTTAGCCACAGGGAAAATCTTTTTTTCTTTTGGCATCCTATTGCTTAACACTGACTCTGATCATGGGAGAGGTGCTGAATGACTTGACTCTCTGACATTAGGTTAGCATGAGGACCTGAGTGGCTTTGGGGGAGTGTGATTTTGTCCTTGACCAAATACATAAAAAGAACATAGAACATATGCCCAGGGAAAGAGACAGATGGTTCATGCCTTAAAAGAGACAGATGTAGATGTAAAAACCCTGAAGTCACTGACCCATCATCTCCTTAATATAGACAATGCTTCCATCTGCACAGTATGTTATTTGTAAGTTTCTCCATTTGAATTTGTGAAGGGTTTTCTATACGTTGACAGTCCTCCACAAGCCAAGCTTCACTTCCAATTAAGCAAAATGTCTAATGAGAAATAATAATTACAATGATAATCACATTTATGTAGCATTTTGAATTTTGAAAAATATTTTCCTGTATTATTTTATTTAATTCTCATCACATTCTTGTGCAGTATGTAGTGATATTATTTCTACAATACAGATGAGGAAATTGCTGCTTTGAGAGATTAAATATTTTGCCCATAG
Source organism: Pseudocheirus occidentalis (assembly GCA_028646575.1). Taxonomy (NCBI): domain Eukaryota; kingdom Metazoa; phylum Chordata; class Mammalia; order Diprotodontia; family Pseudocheiridae; genus Pseudocheirus; species Pseudocheirus occidentalis. The sequence continues at coordinate 288,093,476 of CM053594.1, read as the reverse complement.
TCATTTAGCAAGCATGTGCCTGAGGCAGAAAAATGAGGATGATAATAACACCTATATCCCTGGCTTCTTGTGAAGATATGATGTGGACTTTTACACACACACACACACACACACACACACACAATGAGTGTGTATATATATGTATATTTATATATACACATATACACACAAATACACACATATATACATACACACATACACTATGTATATATATGCATATACAAATATAGAGAAAAAATCTTTAGCATCTTTCTATATATGTATGTATATATCTATGTATCTCTATCTATAATACATTACAAATCTGAAAGCGCTATATAACTTTTAGTTTTTACAATTATTTTTATCAAGTCCAATGATCTATCCACTAATACTATCTAGATCTAATGCCACTGAACAAAGAAAAAGACCACATTAAGGAAGCTAGGATATCATTTGGTGGACTGAAAAGCAGAGTCAAGTCTCATATAGGAACTGTTTGTATGAGCAATGATGCCGTCTAGTACATATGCATGGAACAAGAAAGAAAGAAAGAAAGAAAGAAAGAAAGAGAGAAAGAAAGAAAGAAAGAAAGAAAGAAAGAAAAGAAAAGAAAAGAAGGAAGGAAAATAAAGAGCAAGAAAGGAAGAAAGAAAAAGGAAGAAAGAAAGGAAGAAAGAAAAAAGAAAAAAAAAAGAAAAAAGTGTAGCTGAATGAGTCCAGGATTATGCAACTGAAGTAATCACCTGCTTCCTGACTTGATCATATTATTGTACTCCAAACCTTTCTGCTTCTCCTCATTTCACTTGTGGTATAGAATTCCAAGTAGTATCAATACACCTGCTGTCTGTATTTATTATCTTTCTTTATTCTTTGACAGGTTTTTTTGTTTGTTGGTTTGTTTTGTACTCTTCTAGGTTTTAATCATTCCATGATTTCTTCTCATATCTCTTTCATTATGGTATTGTTGAAAACAAAACAAAACAAAACATAAAACTATACATAGAGTCAGGAGATGTATATATGCAGAGAAATCCCACTAATTATTTGTTGTGCGACCTTGGTTCCCCCTTCCCCTTTCTAAGTCTTAATTTCCTTATTAATAATAGAGACATGGTAATATTGTGCTATTTGCCTTACATGTTGTTGTCAAAATAAAATAATATGGGATCTTTAGAAAATTTCTCTACATTCTTTTTAAACTTAAAAAAAGGTTTTTTATGTTTAGATATAGCTATTTAATTCTCCTACCCACTGCCCTTGTGACAAAGGCTGACAAAGAAAAAAAAGAATAATTCAGCAAACTAAACCAACATATTGAAAATATATGATAGTATATGCATATATATGCATATATGTACACATTGATTAAAACTACACATAGGCATATATTTCACATGGAGCAGCTATGTGACACAGTGGATAGAGCACCAGACCTAAAGTCAGCTAGATGTGAGTTCCTTTTCAGTCCTGGACACTTCCTAGCTATAACCCTGTTTGCCTCAGTTTCCTCACTTGTAAACTGGGCTGGAGGAGAAAATGGCAAATGGATATAGTATCTTTGCCAAGAGAAGTCCAAATATCATCACAAAGAGTTGAGTACTTCTGCAATGACTGAAGAACAATAACAAAAAGTGCATACATTACATATGTTATAAATATATGTGCATGTTACCTGTAAGTCACTGTAATTCATTTCAAGATGCAGAGAAGTATGTATTTGCCTTGAAGGAGAGAGTCTCCAACAGCGAAGTCACATATATTTGAGGTACTGAAATATATACACACATGTATAAACACACATGTATATATTTATCTATACATGTATGTGTATAGATAGAGAGGTAGATGGATTGATAGATATATTGCTATCATATTTGGTTAACCACATTTGTTCTCCCAACTTGAACATTTAATGTGCTCCTCAATGAGATGAATGCCTATGAACTCCTTTAGTTTTCCTACCTGACAAAGCTAGAAGTAATCATTTTATCATGCCTTCATCTAGTTCATGATTATTCTCTCAATATTCAGGTTTTTGACACTCTTTCTAGTTTAAACATGCCCCTGTAAGTAGTATTCACACTGTGTATCAGAGTAAAGAGGTCACTTTTAGGCAAGAGCCTCATATAACCTACTACATTAAATCGTAAATTGTGAGTGTGGTAACTGAGGTCTTTGGTGAGGAGGTGGCCTTCTTCTGAACCATTGGTCAAGACATGCCAGCATTATTCAAATATATATGAAAACCTTTTTATAATAAACTCATAATGACTGGATAATAGTTCATTTTCTGAGAGTATTTAGGAGATGAATCATAAGGAACTGGAGGAAATGAGTATGACTGCCTGAACTTTCTCATTCATGTAGTTCTGGACCTGTCAACCACTTCAGCTTTACAGAGAAGCCACAAATTAGAGGCATCCAAACAGGCAATTCCAATAATGGCACTAGTTTTGAAAGAGGTAGAGAAGCTAGCATGCTCAGAGGCTTTTGATGTAGTAGCTGAAATGTAGGTAGGGTTCAGGTATGATGGCAGTAACTCCAACTACACATGTTGATTAGAGAGTCTAGACCATAATGATAGCATAAGAGTAAAGGTTCATCTAGAGGTGACATCAATTTAAACAATAAGAAAGTGAACATGTATTAAGTAGACTAAACAGAATACAGAAAGTACAAGAACAAGATAGGAACACAAGGACACAAATCACTGAGGTCTCCAGAAAGGACAAAGGTAGGAAAAACTAAGCAAATCAGGGATGATCAAAAGTACAGTGGAAGAACATGTGGGGCCAGAGAGCAGAGGGTTTCCCATCTAGGAAGTCAAAGGTGAGTGTAATGCTTCTAAAGACCAAGAATCTTAGAAAAATCAAGGAAGGACACAAAGACAGATAGATCTTCAGGGCTGATGTGATAATGTCGATTAACTGAATGATGAATGCTAGACTGTTAGAATGACTCTTAGGAGACCCAGAAGGCTTGTCATGACAGTCATAATAAAAGGACCATGATTACAAACCTGGGCACTCTCAAGGGACATTATAGCCATTTCATAAAATATAACATTTTTCCTATGGTGATCTTCATTATATTAATCTATAAAGTTGTCTCCAAATAGCAATTGCTTGATAATAATGTCCTTAAGCTTCTGTCTTAGGTAGTTGTTGGAGGATCTTGATTCCTTTTGGGTAACTAAGTCTTAAATAAATGAATATTTAGCATGTATAAGAATAGAATGACAGGCTGATAGTGAATGGTTTAATCTGATTTGGCAGACATGCAGATTTCATTGGGGCCTAAAAATAAGGAAATATAATTACCTACTGGAGGATGGCGGAATGAGTAAGGAAAAAAAAACCTGCTTCCAGGAAAGAATCTGATATGTGTAATTAACACATTCATGTGAATAAGTTAATTCATGAAATAACAGAATCTTAGAAGTGGATAGTATATTTGAAATCACTTCCCTTCTTATTTTCCAATGAGGAAACTGAGATCCACAGAGGTGATGTGGCTTGCCAAAGTTACTTTATAAGCTAAGTCACTTAATTCTTCTAATTGTAAGTCACTATATTGGAACCAAATCTAGCCTGGGAAGAACTGTTTATGAGACTTAATCTCTTATTAGTTCTCTGATATTGCATAAATAATTTCTGGCCTCTAGGTCTCAGCTTTCCGCTCTGTAAAACAGGGACAATACTTATCCATCCTTATTTCTAAACTTGTCTAAGGATTAAATGAGAGTATAGAGGAGAGGCAAAAGCAAACCCTTATATGGGTTTAAACTATTTTCATTGCCTTTCTGCCAGGGCTATTTCTTCTGCACTACAGAAATGTGTATCAATATTTTAATACCCTCAAAGAGAATCAACATTTTAAGCGGTCTCTGTTATTATGAAATGAAAGATTTATTTTTTGGAAAAGGAATGTTACGCGTTAGGAGCTGTTACCTTGGTTATCAAGGACTTTCCCAGTACCTTGTTGTACAAGGCACCATCTACTCCTCCTCTACATAAGGTCACCTTTTCCTGAATGCTATCACATGGTTGCACTTTCTAAATTATTAAAATTTAAACTGGCATGAGGATTCTAAAGAGAACCTTTAAGAAAACAGAGCTAACAAAATTTGCTTAAACTTTTAGTAAGAATTATACTTTGCCTACAAGTTCTGATTTCTAATGTTTTTTTTTAATTTTTCAGATGTAACACACACACACACACTCACACACACAAGTGCACGCAAGCTCTCTGAATATAGCAAAATACTCCCTGGAGTAGAAATTGGGTGTCATCACCTTAAAATCTTCATCCTCCAGGCACAATATAATCCCTGATACCTATATAAAAACCTTGTGATCAAAATTTTTCTTCTTCCCATATGGGACTTGATCTTATACTTAACACTTTTCTTCCAAATAATGCTGATTAATCAACAACAGAAAAGTGTTTTCACAAAATGTGACACTTTGATTTTTTGATGTTTCTTTAATGGCAATTTAATTAATATAATGGAACCTTGTTTAAACCTTGGTAACAGGGTTACCTTTATTGGAAATATCTTTTATTATAACTTCTCTGTGTAACTGTGAGAGAGGCAAGTATTTTACCTTGTAGAGCGGGAAAAGGATATGAACCACAATTTAGCATAATTCATGTGATAGTGAGATAGTTTATATAACTACCTTTAACTATGTTTTCAAGGTAAGTGACATTAAGTAAGGTTGATATAAATTTATGCCAGGGGTGATTTTTCCCACAATGCAATTACATGGTAGAGATAGGATTACACATTAAAAATATTATTTTAAAAATTTGCTCTCAAGTTTAAATGAACATGTAAAATGATTTGCAAACCTTAAAATACTATATAATTTTGAGATATAAGACACATACAATTATTTTAAATCTATTGTAAAATGTGAAACAACTTAATGAGCTAATATATTCTTCCCTCCCTCTTTCTTTTCCTCCATCTTTCTCTCCCCCTCCCACCTTCCTTCTCTCCCCTTTCTTCTGCCTCCTTGAAAACCCTTGCTTCAATGGGAGTAAATTTACTACAAATGAAATAGATTCTGCATACATAAAGTAATGTACCTCACTATCTTCTTGCCTACTTTACTCTTAAGCCACATTTAGTTGGTTTTCTTCTCTCCCCTATTCCTATCCCCTACAGAGTCAGGGGTGACTGAAAAGATTTGGTCTTCTCATAGGAATTTTTAAACTATTTAGTATCATGGACAACTTTGGCAGCCTGATGATTCCTACAAACCTTTTATCAGAACAACAGATTATAAAAGACATCAATTATACTGAAATACTATTAGCAAAATTTAAGAAAACAACTTCATAGACTTCTAGGTTAAGAAGGTCTGCTCTGTAAAACCACAGATTTTTAGAATGTGAAGGGACCTTGGACATTAATTAATTAATTAATCCAAAATGCTAATTTTGCATATGAGGACTAGAGAAATGAAATCTTACAGTTAGCTGTCAGTGAAATAGAGCAAAGCATGCTTGTCTTTGGGTTCTCAATTTTCTTGACTACATTGATTTGTTATGATCAGTCTTCACTCAATGGGCAACTACAAACATTAAAGTAACAAAGTTTCTTTATAGAATCAATATAGCTGAATCTTGTAGTTTAAAGATACTTTTCTCTTAAGTGGGCTTCCCCTAAGTCTTTGATCTAACATTCTCCAGCTCTTTCCAATGACTTATATGTGACAATATTTAAAATTCGCCATATGGACATCCCTACATACCTCATCTGCATATATTCTAGATTTTTAATCTTTTACTTTTATCATGTTACATTATATTTTATTAAAATGAACCTATTGTTTAAGCCTATGAAAATTTTTCTGCAAAATAATTATGTCAAAAATATATTTGGAAACACAATAAGCATTAAAGCCAACTAACACTTGTATTATTGCTACTCTTTTCTACATTATTATTATCTAGTCCTTTTTTTCCCAAACAAGTAAGTCACACAGGAAGTCACTTATCCTGTTGAAATTAAACATCACAAACCATGGCATGACAAATCGATGTCCACAAAACTTTCGATTATATAAATTTTTATTAGAGGAAAGTACACCTAGATTTTTATGCCATATGAGTATTCTAGTGCACAGAATGTTGCACCTGGTATCAGGAAGACCTGCATTTAGTCTGCCTCAGACACTGACTAATTTTATTACTTTGGGCGAGTAATTTAATCTCAATCTCCCTCAGTACCCCATGTTTGTTCACTGGGGATAGTAATAACACTTTTATGACAGGGGAGGATCATGATATAACATATATCAAGTTCTTTGGAAAAGCTTAAAATTATGTATAAATGCTAGTAATTAAATTAAATAAATGAGATGGATGATTCAGCACAACAAATGGATGTCTATAATGCTGTAATTTACTATGCCTACCAACTCTCTCTCTCTCTATATACATATATATTCATTTATTTACACATTCATTTGTTTATCTATTTATTTATTTGTTTAATGATTTATTTACTTGCATATTTATTCATTCATTTATGTATTTCTTTATAACCAATTTTTGCTATTCAAGTCTTTACTCACTTAACAGTTTTGAGGAAAAAAAAATATGAAACTCTTTTGAACTTTTTCTTTCTCATTAAGTGTATATTTTGTTTGCCAGTAGGATCACAAGTGCTTTGAAGCCTTAGTGGGTGACCCTCTCTGATGAAGGCAAAAGACAGAATAAATATGGTTAACTGCTCTAAACACTCTGGTAGAGACATTTTGCATAAATAACAGCTCTGACTCTGTAAGTGATTCCTTTTGTAGACATCTGCCATATCTACAAATAATTTACTCATATGATGCCCCCAACCTCACCCCCATACATTGAGAAACAGCATTATTTGCTAAGAGGATTATAAAAGTAAATATGACAATGGTTTAACTACTTTGACTAGTCTAAAAGAGATTGGACAATTTCTTCTCCCAAACTTCTCTCTTGACAATTATTTCTGACCTCAAATTGTGTTGTTGCCTGCTTCTACTTTGGGGAACCTTACATCCAAAACCCATGCTTCAAGTTTCTATTGTTAACCGGAGCTTTAGATCAATGACTCTAATGATAGATTGGTATCAGACACATTTTAATGACTTACTAATGACTAATTCAAGTAAGATTATTCCTGCCCTCAAGGAGCTGACATGATCTTGGAGGAAGAAAATTCATAAAGGAAAGCTGGAAAAGGGCAGAGAGGGAGCAATATTGGCTGAACTCCATCCTGGTTGGCATGATTTGGAGCTTGTGGCCAGAGAGTATGTTAGACACTCTTTCTAGGCAAATGTTCTTAACTTTAGTCTAGTAAAATATTTCAAGTTTTTTTTTATTCTCTTGGACCATGCAATTCTGGGAATTCCCTCCATCAACTCATATTGGCACCTAGCTTTAGAGAGTGGGGGGAGGGTCTTAGAGAAGTTAAATTACTTCCCCAAGTCATAAAATTAATAGGTGACAAAGGCAGATCTTGAAACCTGGTTTTACTGCCTCCAAGGTCTACTCTCTATCCACCCAGTCATACTGCTCCTTGACAGAAATTCATTTTCCTATGAATGATATAAATTTATCAATATTAAAAACAAATGTCACATGAGTGCTTCCTTTTGTTTCCTTGTATTTTCAGAGAGCCAGTTTTATGGCTAGCAAATTGGACTGTGGCTTACTAAACCAAGTTCCCATAAAGCACTGTGACTGTGTCACCAAATGATTTATGCAAGTGTGTAGGGTGATTTCAGTCACAATACATCCAGTTCAGGGGATATCCTGGATATTAAAGTGAATACAGTATTTACCAAACTGTGAAATTTTAGTCAGTTAAACCACTTAATATTTGGATGAATCTGGACATATTAATTAACTTCCTCAAAGCTCAGTTTCCTTATCTGATAAATGGTGGTAACAATAAACTACAGACCTCTTAGTGTGATGTGAGACTCAAATGAGATAATATATAAAAATAAAACATACCATCTTTTTCCTGCCTATGTTTGAACAACTGCTCTCATTCCTATCCCTTCCCCCTAACCAAAAGCTTGTACTTTACCTCTAGGTCTCCAGACTCTTAATAAAGTGAGCTTTCAGCTTATTTTCCCAGGAAACAGACTTCCATACTACTTCCTAGTGTAGCATCAATGCAATATTTACTGCACCAGTCATGACCATAAATATTCCCGTTTGGTGCTCTCTTGCAAAATATACCAGATTCTAGATATAGAAGACAGAAGCAAAACATTTATTCAGACACTAGAAAACCAAATCCCAACACCAGGATACCAGATGCATCATAGCAACATAGAAGTTAATACACCACAACATAGAAGAGAGCCACACCATCCTTCAACCTTCCCACAAAGCAACAGAAGACTTACTGTCACAGCAGGTGGCAAAAGGAAACCAACATTTACTCATGACCCTGACTCTTTGCTTGAGCATCCTCTCTCTTCCGCTATTTGCCTGGCTCTGACTCCCAGCTTCCTATGGGCTCTGCTGTACCTTTCAGCAAACTTCTCCCACCACAGGCATCATGTAACTACATTCAGCTTAGTAGGGGGCAGAGTTTATTTTCAAAGCAGGGAAGATCTTCAAATTCCCATTACCATTATACATGGCCTTCTCCACATTAAACTCACCTCTACTCTCCTTCTGGGTTCTCTACCTCTTCCATTATTTTCCTCTTCCATTAGAATATGACTTCCTTGTTGGGAGTTATAGGGTTTTGAATTTATGATGTGCTTTTTTATACATCTATTAATCAATCTACTATTTAAATGTATATAAAGGTAATAACAAATTATTCATGATGTTGTAGCTTCATTCACTATTGAACTGAACATTCTAATGGCATAGCCAATATACTGTTTTACTACATGCATGTATCAGACAATTCATCATCAACAAGAGCTCACAGAATATATGTCAGATACTTTTTGAAGCACTACCTAGATTGTTTGCACAAATTACTCATAGTTGGGTTGAGAAGAGGAGCCATAAATATAAAAAAATACTGTGCATTTTAATACACTTAACATAATGACAGAACTACAGGATAATATCACAAAATAATACTAATTGCAGGGGTCTGACATTATTCATTAGGACCAACTGAGGTTCTGTATTGGCATGAGTTGTCAGACTTGGGTACTTTCCTGAAATTACCTTGAAATTATGAATTTGGTTGTTCTTTGATAGGACAATATTATTATTAAAGTTCCATTAAGATAACATAGGCAATTGTGGAAAGAGAGAGGGAGGAGGGGAAAAATGAGGAGGATGGAATGGTGAAAGGGAGTGAATATGAATACAAAAAAACAGCCCAGAAATTCTTCCATGTAACACCATCTGAAGTCAGTATTCTTAAGGCTGGCTTTCATACCTTTAGTGTAACAAATATAATGGAGTAGGAATATTACTTACATGTTTTAACTATAAAGGGGTTTGAAGATAATTGAGTTGTGGTCCATCAAATAGCCTTCTTACTGCAAAGCAGGCCTTCAAGCTAGCATGTGGCCCATTTTAACATCCTACAATATTAAACTGCCCTAACAGCATCTTAAAGGACCAAAATAATAATTCACCAAATCTCCACATGTGGTATGAAAAGATTAGACAAGTCTTAAGCAGGCAGGGATTTAAATCCTGACTGATAATACAGTGGTGAAATTATACACAGTAAAAGCAGAGAAGAAGGGGTAAGGGTTTAGCAAAAAGGAAGATTTAATCTGGGGACAAAAACCTTCATATAAATCCAGCCTTTCTATTCTGAATGATTATTTCATAAGCTGGATCTTGGGCTGTTGATCTCTTAAACTGATTACTGAAAAATGTATGCACTTTTAGAAACAGTCACTGACTGACTTGCATTTAAGACACACTTCCCATCATTTTTTTATTCCTTAAGAATATGGAATTGCATAATACTGTTGATATTTTCCAATAATACAGAAATCTTGAAATTCAATTTGTCAAAAAGCTGTGTAATTATAGCGTACAATAACTACAGCACATTTGAGAAATCTGTGATAAAAGAACATACTGAATACCTACACAGAAGAGACCCAATTCCAAAAGATAAGATCGTTTGGCCAGAGAAAGCAATAATGACGGAGAAATATTTTCTCCTCACCATTAAATTATGATAGTTTGGCCAAGAATAAAATAAGTCATTTGAGTTTCCACTAAAAAGACTACTTTGTAAGAAGGACAGAATGCCAAGATTTTTTGGGTGTTACACTTCCCTTGGCAAGTAGTTTATGTGGTTTGAGCAGCCTTGGAATATAGAAAGAATTTCAAAGCACAAAAATGTCTTAAAATTGCTAAAATGTCATTTTGTGCTAACAAAGACTAGCTATAACCTATACATAATTATTATTATACATAATGCTATAATTTATTTATCCTAATGCATTTAATAAATAGTTTAAGGTATAGCATTTTTTATCCAATTGAATTGAGTGAGTTTTAAATTTTGTGTACAATATGTGTGTATACACACAAAGCATTATATATAGATACATAGATATATAGTATATATATATTTATATGTAAAGTCTCCTAAATATTATAGCTTATCAAAACTGATTTAATAATAATAATTATTATTATATCAACAATAACTCACAGGTATTTAATGCTTTAGAAATGTATTACCTAGGTAAATTACACATTAAAAGTGAACTAAATCACCAGGAGGCATAATGCTCACTATTTATAATTTTAAGCTGATGTAAATCAATGAAATCATGTTATTACTAAACATAGAGTGCAGATAAAATTCCCAGGCCAATTCTCTTGTTTAAAACAACAGTTGAATCAAATTTTATGTCAAGTAACTTTAATGTCTCCAATATGTAGCCAATTACATTTTATTTTCAGAATTGAAAGAAAATTAAAAACACAAGCAGACAATGGGCTGATAAAATCATAGATTTAGAACTTGAATAGTCCTCAGTTCAATTCATCCATTTTAAAGAAAAGGAAACTAAGGCTAGACATTATGTGAATTGCCCAAAGTTCTACAGATGATAAGCATTAGAGACTGAATTTTTTTTTGTGTTTAAGCAACCAAAATTTCACTTGGACAATGCTAGTGTCATATATCCTCCATTACTACTGATGAAGTTCTCCATGATTGGGTTCACAGAGGTAAATGACAAACATTGCACTGTATCATACAGCAAATTCTCCACAAATGATGACTGAACAAAGTGATGCTTATTAAGTTAAATGATGAAGCTGTCCGTAGTACTTAGCACACTGTACATCTAAAGACATGAATTTTTTGTGATTGTTGAATGGATTGTCAAAATCAGATTTGGGGGGCCAGAATTATTTGATAATTCGCTTAGACAAGTTGACAGGATGATTATGAAGTTCTCTCATTGACTTTGTATTTTGTTGTCACAGGTACCAGTCATCTTAGCAAATGAATATTGTTTATTACTGGTTTTGTTATTATTATGATGATTGTTGTTTTTTTCACATACTGTTTCCACTTTATCACTTATTGTCTTGTTCATATTGTCTTCTCATGTAACAAGGCACATGTCTATCCATGAAAGACATGAAAGTTTTTAAAGGGCAGGATCATTTAATAAATTTTTGAATTACCCGAATTGATGCTGAGTGAGAAGAGCAGAACCAGGAAAAATTTGTACACAGTCACAGATACATCATATGTGTGATGACCAATTTTGAAAAACTAGATGCTTCTCAGCATCGCACAGTTAAAAGACAACCCTACAAGTCTCAGGATGGAAGGAGATGTCTACATTCAGAGAAAGACCCAGAAAGACCAGAGTTTAAAAGGAGACTGAAGCAATGCATGCTATCATTCTTTTCTACATTTGGCTTTTGTTCCTCTTTTCTCACTGTTCACTCCATTGGCTGTAACACCTATACAACCAGACTATTGTACAATGTGAAAGAGTTTGCAGATCCTATACATGATTGTATGCCACCATGGGGGGGTTGGGTGGTGGATGGGGAGGAAGGGGAGAAAAATCTGAAACTCAAGTGACTCTAGAACTGAATCTTGTAACCTAAAAGTAAACAAAAAAGTCAATAAAATAAAATAAAATAATAAAAAACAATAAAATAAAAGAAATTTTTGAATTACCCCCACAAATATAGCACACTACTAAAAACATATACGGTCTTACAAAACAACTTGATGCATTTAATTATGATATTATTGATTTCTGCTGTTGACTTGTTTCAGTCTTAATGTATACTAATACTAGGTAACTCACTTATTACTAAACTATAGTAGCACAATACTTCATCGTGGCTTGAAGAAGACTGCATCCCTGAGAAATATACAAATAAATTATAAATTCTAGCTAGGCCCACCAAGCTTCTAGGATGGGCCCTTGAATGCATGTTTATTGTATTAGCACCAGGATATCAATGTTCAAAGGAACCCATGAGGAGCTGCTAGGTGGCATAGTGAATAGAGCATCAGCCCTGGAATCAGGAGGACCTGAGTTCAAATCTGGCCTCAGACACTTGGCACTTACTAGTTGTGTGACCTTGGGCAAGTTACTTAACCCCAAAGCTCTGCCTTCCACCCTCCAAAAAGACAAAAATCAAACAAATTAACATAGAAACCCATGACCACTATGTCAGAACAATCAAGTTTTTGGCTAAAGTAATGCTTAAGAAACACATCACTAATTTGTACGGAAGTTTCTATCTGTGTTGGCAGAAGATACCCCAAACTGATAAAACCACTTAACCCTAGATTATTGAAGAAATTTGTTTATTATTTTCTTTAGAGGGGCAAGCAAATACTAATTTGACATAGAAGAATACTGTTTTAAAAACTATTTGCTTATTTTAACAAGTGTATAAGCAAATTTGGCTAATTATTCTTCTATTGAATCCTACAAATCATGCTAATAAAAATGAAACAAAAATTGTTTTCCTTCTGAAATATATAGGCAACATAAAATAATGTATAGAGAGCCAGTATCAACTCCCGGAAGACCTGGGTTCAGAATCTGTCTCTATGTGACGGGACAAGTCACTTAACCTCTCAGGGATATAGGTGACTCTCAAAAATCATAAATTGCAGAGAAGATAACAGTTTCCTCATCCAGTTCCCATTTCTTATTCTTGAACCCTAATACACTTTAATCTGTTGATATCAGAATGGAATATGCCACCTTAACATTTTAGATTAGAAACTTAGAAAAATAAAATAGTATCAGAAGTAGGGGGTTTTCTTTTCTAAGCCAAGGAGCTAGACTCAAGGTAAATGAATAGTTTAAAACCTTCCTTTGAATTTAGCTCTTTCAAATATCAGCAGCTCTACTTGAATAGTGAGAACGCTAATATTGAGAAGGAAATTAGCTAGTCTTAAAATGGAACTTCTGTGTTGGTTATATTTCATAGAAAAAAAAACACATGGAAATTAGATGCAATTTTCTATAGTCACCAACAGCCAGCCCTGGGGAAAGTTAGAAAAATATCAGGGCAACAAATGTGCTTCACTAAGTATAGAACTTATATCATCCTCAGGGATTATGACTTTGAAATTGAACATACCATTAGAGATTTGTGTTTTAAAATTTGACAAATGGGACAAAACCATCTCTGTGTAGAATTTTCCTTGCTATCCTTCTAGGGCATCACTGAATTCCCTCAAGGCAACACAATGCATATGAAAGAAAAGAAACCATATATTTTCACTCAGATTGATTTTTTATCAAACTCTTGTATTTGGAAAATAATTCCAGATATTCCATTAACATGGATAAACATCTATCAATCTTATGTATGCCTACCCTAAATTGAGTCACAATAAGACTAAGGTTATGTCTACACAAATAGAATTAAGTGTTTAGATTAATTATACAATGTTTTAATTCATGGGAAAAATGATAGAGTTTGGAACCCCGATTTTCCCATAAATTGCTTCAACTCCACACATTTTTTTATTTTGCTTATGAAAATACTGCCCTGTGGCTTCTAACATTACTGTGTTATTTTCTCAAACAAAGCTTTATTTCTTTCCCTTTGTATACCATGTGTTTGATTTTATTGGATTTAGAGTTTGCGTTAAATATAAGGTGAACTGCAGCTCCTGCTAAGTCATTAGGATCAGCTATCACCATTCACACCACATCCTACCATTAACTTAAGTGATCCTAAATTCCTATCTTAAGTTTTTGGAAGGAGTATCAATTAGTCCCTTTGTCCAATAACTTTATCTTCAAGGGTCATTTTTAATTGCTTAATAATTTATATATATATATATACATATATATATATATATATTTTTTTTTTAACTTGCCATCTTCCAAACTGATTCGAAGTGGCTTATATATCAAGTTTAAAACAAAATGTGACAACTGGGAATAGAAACAGTGTAGAGATCATTAAAAGAAAACAGAGTCAGGTGATAAAGTCAGATGATTAAAATAACTTCCAGGGAATGAGGCGCTAAAGTTTCCAGGTCAAGGTGAAAAAGGAAATAAGCAAATTTATGTAGATTTCATTTTCTGAAGAAAGATGCATACAAATTTGTCTAGGATTAAATTAAATAAATTTTCCTCATGGTTTTCCATATAAAGAATATTGCATGACACAATGGACAATATTTTCAACTATGTTTTTAAAAAATAACTGAAATGCCTGAGAGTGGGGTGTGGAGGGAGGAAAGAAAAAAACCACTGGAATGTTGTTCAAAAGGGCATATCAAATATTGACTCTTTGTAAAAGAAGAGACCGCAACATTAAATTATAACCCAGTGAAGACATCTGTGGAGAATTATTGTGTGCTAATCTAAATTAAGTACAGGGATGGAAAACAGAGACTCTAGATGAATGAATGCTTTAATAAAGCTTAGCTCCCTCAAACAGTAGTTTTTTTTTTGTTGCTTTTTCAAGTGAGCATTTGGTGGGTGAAAAACTGTAATGCCTAATGACTGAAATCTCTAACAAGTGTTTGTTGTATGCTCTTATTAATTATATATCCTGTTGATAAACAATTTCATTCATTAATTCATTCATTTATTTTTTCAATAAACATTTATTATACATCAACTAGGAACCAGGTACTATGCTAGATCCTGGGGATACGAGGACAAAAACAAACAGACACAAAGTACTATTTCAAAGTACTTTGTGCACAAACCTACCTTTTAACATGATAGAAAAAGGTCAGTGCTTAAAGTAAGCACATAAAGGAAATACTTTAGAGAGCAAAGCAAGCTGACTTGTAAAGAAGCAGATCTTAGGAGAATGTACTGGGAACAGGTTCATCTGCAAGGGTATGTGATCATGAAAGCATGATCTGAGCAAAGAAGATCATTTTGTTGATGATGTTCATAGAACCTTCATTTAAATGGGTATAATTATAAGATCAGAGCATAAGCATTGAAACATGTCACTTTATCCTGCAAAAAGAAATTGCTTTTGAAAAACAGCTCTGCATTGCTAGTCCCTTGTCATACTTACATTCAGGCTGGGTGGCCACTTTAATAGGCTGAGAACTCTCCCCTGGTCCCCGTTCATTATAGGCCACAACTCGGAACGTGTAAGTTGCTTCTGGCTTCAGGTTTCCAACTGTAAGTTGAAGGGACCCAGGCTGGGATGTATTCAATGCTCGCTCCCTGAGAAATAATAATTCCACAGAAACATTATATTTAATCTATTTAACTAGAATTTTTTTTTAATGTGGGAGATAGGGCAAAAATGTGGACAAGCTAGGCAAAAAACAAATGCCCACTCACATAATTCTGTCTTTGGATATAATTCTAGGACTACAAAGGTTTACAATGGAAAATTAACTCATTGGAAGGGCCTAGAGCTAAACATGGTAGGGGCTTCAGGAAGATGGTTGACTAGGGACTTTTCTCCATAAACCTTTATTCTAGAGCAGTGGTTCTCAACCTTCTTAATGCGATGACCCTTTAATACTCAAATGTGGGCATATCTGCATGTGGGTGTACCCTCCTGGAGATGGATAGAGGAGCTGTGTCTCAATTCCTAAGAACATCAGAAATATATGTTTTCCAATGGCCTTAGGCAACCCCTGCAACCCCTGCAAAACATTCGTTTAACTCCCAAAGGTGTCGGGACCCACAGGTTGAGAACTACTATTCTAGAGATTCTTTCCTGGATTTCTTAAAACTTCCAGTGCAAAACTTACAAGAAACAAAGTGCTATTTGAAGAAAAAGGAACATCCAGAACATAGACAGGGATGTGGATTTGTTAAACATCCAGCTTATGAGACAAATAAAAGTTTTAATTATTCCACAAATCAGGCCTTGTCAGTATTGCTAACAATTTCATTTCCTTTCATTCCCACATCTGTATTTTTCTTTGGTGAAGAGTTTATATGTACACTAGCACCATTGATTTGCACTACTTTCAGTCTTCAAATTCAGCCAGTGAGGGCATGGGCATCCTTTAATATAAGGATCTGTCTCTAAGAACAATTATAGCATATAATATAGAGGATTATAATATAATAGTATATTTGTAATATATTAAGTATATTATATTAATATATTTTGTTATAATAAATATATTCACCAAAACTCTGAGATTGAGGTGTTCTAATATTATTCCCATTTTACAGAAGATAAAAGCAAGGGTCAAGTTCTTTAAGTGGATCATTCAAGGTTACACATCTAGGGAGTGCTGGATTTAGGATTAGCCTTAGGGTTGAGAGGTATCTAAGGGAGTATGAAAGGGAATAAGCCTCCTCCCACCCCCATAAATCCCTTGAAAATGTTTCCCTGATGCATTCCATTATTTAAAGGTACTTTGGGTTATTAAGCTCCAGAGCCACAATTAGAACGAGGCAACAAGAACCTTGTTTAAGGGTCCCCTAATCGATCACGCTATGCTTACTCTTTAGAAAGTTTGCTAAGTGATCCACAGACTATTGCTACATACCTGGAGGTCCTTCTAGTTTGCATCACAAACATAACCTTGCTTTGTGGTCCAGACACCACTTCCAGGGTTCATTAACAGTAGCACTTTTCTAAGGCCTTGCTTTCTCCTTCATCCTTCATGAAGTCCAGGGAGGAACTACCTCTGCCAATGCAAATCAGCCTCTTTTCTTCAACTTATTAAAGTCTTAGACTCTAATCCTGGGATACTGAGAAACTAAGTGACTTTCCCAGAGTCAAATAGACATCCTGTATCAGAGGGCAGATTTGAACCCAGATTTTCTTGACGGGAAGGTGGGCACTATATTCACTATAGGATATTGTTTCTGTTCTTTGATATCTTAGTGTTAATTATTTTAATCAGACTTTTATGTTATTTTTCCATTGTCACCTTATAGAAATGGGAGCTTTGATGAGAGGGGTCAATTTTGGAGCATAGGTTACTTTGGAAGAGGAACAATCTTAGCAGAATTTTAAAGATGGGTGGAGCATTGGTCAACAAGACAGCATGAGGGACTCAGGATCTAGGTGGTGAGTAAAGGAGAGAAGAAAGAAGGGTATTGAAAAAGGACTCAGGGCTATAAGAGGTGCTAAGGACAAACTTCCTCTATCCAGAAATTTTCCCATAGGCTCACTGACAATCATGAGTTACTTTTTGAAGCAGCCAAAGCTTGAGATTCACTAAACATTTAAGTGTTCAGAGTCCATAAACAAGAGTTAATTATATCGGGTCTCCATAAGAAAACACCAGAAAAATGTCATAGGAGAGAATAATAATATAACAAAGGGATAAATTTCTCTGGGAAGAATGGGTGTAATCACCATCACATATATTTTTCAAACACAAACCTGGGAAAATGAGTCTACCTGATAAATAGATTCCCAATTATTAAATTTCAATATACGTCTGTTCAGAGGATTTAGAACTGAAGGTTTGACCATTTCATTCCCTTCTGAAGAACCTTCATTTGACCTTTCCTCCAACCTCCTCAACAGATCCCTAAGCTCCCCCCACCCCCACAATGGTGTAAGGATTAAATATGGTGTTTAGCATTTAAAGTCCTTCACGATCTAGACTATCCTCTCCATGTTAATTACACATCACTCACACTCATGCATTCTATTTTGTTCTTTTCGTTCAGTCACTTCAGTCGTGTCTGACTCTCTGTGACCCTATTTGAGGTTTTCTTGGCAAAGATACTGCAGTGGTTTGCTGTTTCCTTCTCTAGCTCATTCTACAGAAGAGGAAACTGAGGAAACGTGGGTTAAGTGACTTGTCCAGGATCACACAGCTAGTGAGTATTTAAGACTATATTTGAATTTAGGAAGATGAGTCTTCCTGACTCCAGGTCCAGAATTCTACCCACTGCACCACTTAGCATACATTTTATATTCTAGTCAAACTGGGTTACTTACTCTTTCCAATGCATGATATTCCATTATCTCACTCCACTTCTTTGTATGGACCCTCCTCCATTCCTGAAATCCCTTCCCTTATCATCTCTCCCTATTGGAACACATCTTCTTTCAAGACTCAGCTCAATTGCCATCCCTTTCAAGAGGCCTTTCCTAATTCCCTCAGTGGTCAGTGCTCTTTTGCAAATCATTGAATATTTATTTTTTTAAAAATATATTGTATTGCATTATCAGAAATAAAGTCACGTCTTCCCTATGTAAGTTCCTTGAGGTTAGTGACTGTCTTATCTTACTTTTTATTTTTATCTGAAGACATAATTTTCTGACACACGATAGGAAGATGCTAAATGAATATTTATTACATTTATTGTTTGACCTTGGGAATTACCTAAATAAACTTTCTCATTTAACAGACAAAAAAATGGAAACACAGATTTTCCTGAGTTGTCCAATGTTATACAAAGTAAGGAGACCTCTAACTCAAAATGCAGTGCATTTTGCATGTTGACAAGATGCTTCTTAAAAACAACCTGTGTTCTAAGAGTATTAGCCACTCAATTCCTTTTAAATACCATTCTCATGATTTAGAATAATTATCTGATTTGTGAAAATTCACTTTAGACAGGGAAAAGTAACTGTTTTGATATTGTCTCACTGTGACACACTAAGAATGCATCTACAAAACTGTCTAAAGTGAATTTTCATAACTTTTAGGTACCACATCTGTCAAGTCAGATTGGCTAAGATGATAAAACAGGAAAATAACAAATGCTGAAGAGGATGTAGAAAAATTGGAACACTAATGCATCATTGGTGGAGCTGTGAACTGATAGAACCATTCTGAAAAACAATCTGGAACTATGCCCAAAGGGCTATAAATAATTTCATACTCTTTGTCCCAGTAATACCACTCCTGGGGTTGTATCCAAAAGAGATCATAGAAGTGGGAGGAAGACCCATATGTACAAAAATATTTATTGCATCTCTCTTTGTGGTGGCAAAAAACTGGAAATTAATGGGATGCCCATCAATCGGGGAATGGCTAAACAAGTTGTGGTATATGAATGTAATGGAATACTACTGTGCTATAAGAAATGGGTAGGAGACAGTCTTCATATTCACCTGGAGAGGCTTAAACAAACTGATGCTAAGTGACAAGAGCAGAACCAGGACAAATTTGTACACAATCACAGACACATCGTATGTGTGACAACTAACTTTGAAAAACTGGACTCTTCTCAGCAATGCACAGTTATAGGACAACTCTATAAGTCTCAGGATGGAAGAATTTATCTGCATTCAGAGAAAGAACTAGAAAGAACAGAGTTTGAATGGAGATTGAAGCAATCTACATTCTACTGTTCTTTTCCATGTTTGGTTTTCTGTCTTTTTTCTCATTGTTCACTCCATTGGTTACAGCCCTTCTATACAACCATATTCGTCCAATGTAAAAGTATTTGCTGATCCTATTGTATGCTGCCATGGGCCGGGGGTGAGGTTAGGGGGTGGGAAGATGGACGGGAGAAAATTTGAAACTCAAGGGACTGTGGAACTGAATCTTGTAAACTAAAAGCAAATAAATAAATCAATTTTTGAAATGTAAAAAAAAACAGCACCAATTTTAAAGAGGGGGAGAGAGAGCTCCTTCTTTCAGTTCAACAGTTACTCCATAAAATCTGATGTCTCCATGTGTCTCTAGCTAGGTGTTTGTAACTTATTCTTTTTGGACTTTTTCTCAGGTTCCAATGGAGGAGTAGCCAACTGTCCATGGTAACTTATCCCTATGCATTGTGGGAAGTGGGTCTCCCAATCTCTTAAATTGTCTTTTGTAGCTCAGCTCTGAGGAATACACCTGAAGCATTTTTTGTTCACCTGATAATTGGAAAAAAATCATCCCACAAATAAAGATAAGCAGTGTTTTCCACAGAAGAGTACTGATCTTGTATTCTAGCTTTCCGTGGTTTTAGCTGTAGTTATGTTCTGCTCCATAATCTTCCTATCTAAACAGTTAATAATTAAGGATTTACTTTCTCTCTTCACCTTGTACTTTCACTCTTTATTGAGCACACAGCTCTGTAGCCCAGAAGATAGAATACTTTGTTCCCAAGAAAGGGCTGCATTTTAGTCACAATGGATTTCATCATTTTTGTCCAATTACTGTGTTTGCAGTGTTCTATCTGTCATTGTGTGCTCACCTTTTCTTGGGAAAGCAGAAGGAACTGGAGATCTCTGACTCTTACTAATGCTATCTTCTATGATTCTGAAGACATAATTAGTTTTCAGTTCCTAAGAGCTCACATTAATGACCTGGAGCAGTAGAAACCTTATCCTGCAAAACCTCATTCTTTCACTCCTTTTCTCCCTGACTCTTATTTGATGGTGTGGATTGAATTCAGTGAGGAGAGATGCCCTATGTGGTAGAAATTTCACTCACTAACACCTCTCGATGGCAAAATTTAAAGAAAAGAACATATTTCCTACCCAAGATACCCCTTCCCCCATTTCTCTTTTTCTGTCTCTGTCTCTCTGTCTCTGTCTCTCTCCCCCTCTCTCTCTCTCTCTGTTCTCTGTGTCTCTCTGTGTCTGTCTCTGTCTCTGTCTCTCTCTCTCACTCACACACACACACACACACACACACACACACTTCAATGCCAATACTACTGTTGACTGTAGTGGTTGTATACAACTTATGTTTCTGCTGCTTCAAAGATAAATAAAAAATAGGGTTGCCACCTACAGTAGAATTGACTCCTCAGAATTTTAGTTTCTATTTGCTTTGGGGCTTTGTCTCGACAGTTTCCAGGAAAGAATAGTTTGTGTCATGGAGCAGTTAGGTTATACAGTGGATGGACATTGAATCTGGAGTCAAGAAATTTAAATTTGACCTCAGCTATTTATTAGCTGTATGAATTTGGGGAAGTTAATTAACCTCTCTTTGCCTCAATTTCCTCATCTGTAAAATGGGAATAATAATAGTACCTACCTTACAGGTTTGTTCCGAGGATCAAACAACATAATAATTGTAAAGTGATTAGTACATCTCCATATAGTAAGAAGTGCTGAAATGATGCTTATTATCATTATTAGGGACAGCTAGGTGGCACAGTGGATAAGGCGCTCGAAATAGAGTTGAGAATATGCCTATTCCCGAGTTCAAATCTGGCATCAAAAATTTACTAGCAATGTGACCCAGTAAGTCATTTAACCCTGTATACCTTAGTTTCCTCATCTGTAACATGAGCTAGAGAAGGAAATGGCAAACCACTCCAGTATCTCTGCCAAGAAAAACTCCAAAAATGGGGCCACAAAGAGTCAGATGTGATTGAAAAATGGCTGAGCAACAAATCATCATCATCATCATCATCATCATTATCATCATCATCATCATCATCATCATCATCATCACCACCACCACTATTAAGCAGGTACTACCATTTTTTTTGCCAAATAGAAATAAGGGTAGAATAAGGAGGATGCCAGGGACTTGAAACATTTTCCCAACGGCCTTGACAAACTCTTTAAGTGAACATTGAACCAATCTTCTCATTTAACAGAAAATGGTATTTCATAGAGGTGGAATGATTTGCCCAAGGTCACACAACTCATTAGTGACAGAGCTGAGACTAGAATATAGGTTACCTGACTCCTAGTTCAGTGCTTTCTTCATTGCAGCAGTGTACCTTGATCATTCTTACTTTATAAGGCGGCATTAAATGAAACTGGTTATGATACATCAGAGTTTGGTACCTTTACCCCTATGCCCAGAATTGATGACGTAGAGTGGGAAAAAATCCATTTGTCCTCATCTCCCCTTTACCCTTTGAGATTCAGATTCTCATACTATTGTGAGGAAATCTGAATTTAGGTGTTAATTAAAAGACAGCTTCACTATGGATCCTTTGTATTTTTTCAATAAGCATTTTTGAAATAAATGAATGTATATAATCTTGCATAAATACCAGGGGTGTTAAAATGTAATTACAACTGTTCCTTGGAACGTCTAAGGTAACAAATGTTGTCATAAAGTGTCAAACATCCAATTAGTTACTTCATGGTAGGAAAAAAACATGTTAATATTCCTTGTTGTGAAGAGAATGATATTGATTTTTAATGGACATGATTTTAGTATCCAGTTTAAAAAAATACTCTATTATTTTCCCCTTCAAAAGTGACTCTTACAGATTGCCACATATATAACTATAGAACTCTTATAGAATGAAACAAAGGTAGATATGGAGAGTTCACTGGGGCAGAGTTGGAAATTGCAACATCTATTTCTGCTGAATAAATATAAAATATTGATTCTGTCTGTTTTTTAAGAAAGATATGGGGATAGATATCTTGGCATTTTCCATTATAGTGTTCAATGAATCAGTGCTCATATCTCACCAAACAACCTAAAGCATGGATTTTGTTGTCGTTACAGAATTTTAAATCTGGCTGGATCTTTATGAGTCATCTACTCTAGCCCCTCTTATTCTTCAAATAAGAAAAGGGAAGGTCATAACTTTACCAGTTAGCTAATGGTAGAATAAGGACTATAACCCAGAAACCTTAACTTACAGTCTTGTGTTCCTATGACACAAAAAAGAAAAGGAAGGGACAAGAAATTGTTCCTGTCTTCTTTGTCAACAATAGCTATCTATATATACTGTGAGAGTGAAGGATGGAATGAATCTTTTCAAATTTTGTTATGTAGCATCTAGCATTTGTCCAAAAAGTTGAGGAACCGAAATAGGTTCCATATATTGTAGCTATAGACAGAAATAAAAGAAAATCACAGATTAAATTTATTTTTAAAATATAATAAGGACTTTTAATCATAAATCAATTGTTATTTGGTCTTTCAGTCATGTCGGACTTTTCATAACCCCATGGACCAGCATATCAACACTGTCCACGAGTATTTCTTAGGAAAGATAATGTAAAGGTTTGCTACTTCCATCTCCAGTGGATTAAAGCAAACAGGATCAAGAGATTTGCCCAGGGTCATTACATAGCTAATAGGTGTCTGAGGCTGGATCTGAACTCAGGTTAACCTGACTCTAGGCCAAACATCATATCCACTGAGCAACCTAGCTGCCTCCAAAGCAAATGGAGGTGAAGTGACTTAAATCATGACTTTTATCTAAATCTGTTCTTTCATCTGGGACTACAACTATGAGATGATTTATACCATTCATATATACAGTACTGCTAGTTCCATAGAGCGTGAATAATGAATTTCTGAAGTGGTTGCAAGTATCTGAATCTGTGCTATTTTAAAGTCATAATTATATAAAATATGGTAATTGGTTTCAGCATAATAGAACTACGTTTTTAATGTGCTTTAAGTGTCTTGGACACACACAAACACACACACTCAATATATATGTCATATATTCTATGTATTATAATATATAAACATAAAAAGATATCTCATTTGCTATACCTGATGACCTTGCTACATAATAGCAATAATAAAAGTTCATATTTTTATCACTTGGTATAAAATATTTCCATAATATATAATTTATAATATAATATAATATAATATAATATAATATAATATAATTTTCTCTATTTTTCCAGATGATGAAATTGAAGATTAATATGGGAAAGTGATCAGGCCAGGGCCACAAAGTAAATTAATGACAAAGTGAGGAGCAGATTCCAGACCTCTCCCACACTGTATTCACTCTAGAGATAATAATCAACAATTGCATAATCTTTAAATGATAAAGATGTGAACATAACAGGGCAAATATTTAAATAGTTCTCTAATGTTGGCAGAGCAGTTTCTTCAAAACAACTGTGTGAATTGGGTGGATAACTCATTTTACAGATAAAAAAAATGAATGTTCTAAAATGAAATATGATTGGCCTCTGTCAACTGACTCTGTCAGGACTCTCCTCTATAGCCCATGTTACCAACACACACACACACACACATACACATACACACACAACCATACATTTCCAAATTGCCATTCATAAAACTCTTATTCAGAGTTGGGCTCAATGGGCTTATCTCAAAATGAATCCTCAGCTCTCCTCTTTTTCTGATTTCTCTCCTTTTTTTTTTCTTTTCACACCCAAATTCTCTCCCTGACATGGATAGACTTTCAGGTTCTTAGAATTGGTTCAATCACATATTTTATATTTTCAAGATTCCAACTCAACTTCCATGGACTTTAATCTTCTCATATGTAAAAGGAATGACTAAATCTACATTACCCCTAAAGAACTTTTCAGTTCTAAATCTGTGATTATGGCTTGCATCTCACAGGTTTCTTCCAAAATGCTAATCTCATTCTCTTAGTATTGACATTAGGACACAGAGCCAGCAGCACAGTCAGGGACTGCTTGAAATTCCCTATAATCCACTTTCTATACTGTTAGAATGGAATCAGCTTCAAGGATTCTCCTTCCAATGACATCCACACGGCCTACAACCATATCTTGTGTACCCTGATGATGAAATTAGCTCTGAGATTGTGAGCTAATATAACCTACCTCCTACAACATTCACTTGGTCAGTTCAACACTGGCTCCTCATATCGTCAATCTTTTCCTTTCCATTTTGCTCATTTAAAAATTTCTTCATATTATATCCCAAATATATCCAAGGGCTGAAACACACTCAATCACCAACATCAAAGGAGTTTCCTGAGGGTTTAAATAGGCCAGGAATATAGCTAATAACTGTGGTCCGTAGATTGAATATTGAGTCTCCACAGGATAGCTTACTTACTTTTCCTTCACTCATCTCACCTCCTAGGATTTCTTAAGCTGATATTTATAGTAACATATATGAGTATACTGACAATAGCAAAAGTAATAACCAAGTTAGACTTCATTTGTTGCAGAGCTTTCCTGGGGAATACTATTACCTGAACAGTTTAAAAAATTGGGAGATGAACCTGTGATTTTTCCTGTATTACAGGAAGAAAAGTCTGTATTCCCTGGGGAATGTTTTTTTTTTGGTATTGACATATTTAGACATAGAAGATACCAAGAGTCAAGCAATACTGACTTTAACGCATTATGTGAACCTAAGACATGCAGTCACTCCAATCATCTACACAGGGAGAGGCTTCCAAGGATGATGGTTCAATTCTTCAATATACCTTCCCCATTCCTGTGAGAATGCACACCTATACAGGACCTTGGTTATAGGAAGAAATAACTCATGACAGAATCTTGAGAGAGTATTGAGACTAGGGTTGTAGGCACCTTGTCCCACTAATTACTCATATGACCTTGCTTCTCGAAACCACATTTTCATCCCTTTGTGGATAGCCAGAGGAATCTTTCATCCATGTCTCTCAGCCTTAGTTCCTATTATAAAACATTTCTACACTTAAAACTTAATCACAGCCAGTTCTAGCTAGAATCTGTTGTTGAAACTCTCCCTTGCTGATGTGTCACAGTTCTAAATTCATCTTCCTTATCCTGAGCCATTCTGGGTTCCAAGTCCTTTGGTCCAACAAGGATAGGCTAATTTTGTCCATCATTTAAGAATTCTCTTTGTGATTGGTCCTTGTTCTTTTATACCACTTCATCACTCCCCCAGGTAACCATCAATAGCCATGGTTGGCCTTTTGTCTGAAAAACTTATGTAAATCTGAGTCCTTAGTGACTGTGGGCCTTCTACTGGCTCACTGCAAGTCAGTGTCACCAATCTGCATGTTTCCCTGTGTAATGATAATGGGAATCTGAAGATCTTCCCTGCCCCTTGTCTGAGAACCTGCCCTGACTTGAAAATATACTCTGCCCCTAATAGGCTGAATGTGTTCACACTGAGCCTGTGGAAGGAGGTTGTTTTTCAGGAATGCTCACACCTTGTTACTTTTTGATTGGGCAATGGGTCAAGTGGGTTGTGACATTCTCTGACGCAGGAGAAGGCTATATACAAACCCTGATGTGAGATTTTGCTTTGGGGCTCACTTTGGCAAGAGTTGTGTGATTTGGCCAGGCGAGACTCTGGGCAGCCATTGAGGCCCCCAGCTTTGAAAAACTAGATGTTGGTACTTCCCTCTCTGGTAACTAACTAGGTATGGATGTAATGGTCAGACAGCTGGAAACCCTGTCTGCTGAATTGTGTTATTTTGTGTTGTAACTTCTGTTTGTATTCTCTGAATTTCAGGGTGCTGACTTTTTCCCTCGAACTAGGTAAATGATATACATTTGATTGATTAAAGTAAGATTGTTAACCCATTTTGAGTTGCTTTCCTTTAGAAAAGCAGATCTAAGAATCTGTACTAGTAGCCATCCTGGATATGCCAGAGTGCTTGCTGATACACCCTGGGAGAAGATAAGGTTGAGATAGGAAAAATGCCATTCTATCTCTGATTGGATCACTGTCCATCTGTCCATATCCTCTAATACTGTATTGATGTATCAACTTAACTGTATTAAAGAACTATTCTGCCCTGTTCCAAGTGCTGCTCCATATGATTCATTTGAACTCCACTCCAAATTTGTACGACATTTCCTCTGATAACCTTCCACATTTCTTCTAGTTATATGATTTTGAGTTAGTAGACAAAACAAACAAAAAACAAAAACCAAACCCACAAACATGCAACTTGTTATCTATGAAGCAATAACCTACACTGAATAAACGCTTTTGTCTTTTGGGATGGAGAGTTAATTGTCCTCCTTGACCAAGGAAATGAAAGCACTCTGGCAGGCTTAATAAAAAATGGTAAGACTTGCATTACTGACATCATTAACCATCAGACAATATTATTGCTACTCTCAAACTCATAGAGCTTTAGTAAATTGTCTAACAAGTATATTGCTTATCTGAGGTGAATGTTAAATGCACAAGGTTTTTTTTTGTTGTTGTTGCAGTTACTGATACTGGATAAAGAGCTCTACAAATATGATGAAGCATTATAACTAAAGGCTTAGAGACATAATGGTTCCCATTAAAAGTGTGGGAGTATATAAAGCCATCGTGATTTCTCAACAAATTTATTATCTTTTAATTTATTTTCATCAAAAACAAAACTAAACTAAAGGTTGATGTTGTTTGTAGTAATATATCACCACTATGGTGATGCTATTTATGATACTGGTCAAAGGAATATGAAATGAAAATAACCAAAATTGTGCTCCCTGCTCTTTTAAAATGTCATGTGTGTCATAACAGAAACCAATACTTGGTATCTGAATACATGCACACACGGACACACACACACACACACACACAGACTCAGAGCTCTGTAAAATGCTAATGTAGGCAGCCTTTTTTTTCTCTTGTCCTTTCTAAACCCATACCCTGGGCTTTATCCCCTCTGCCAACACTACCATAGGGGGAAAAAATTCTTTCACATTAACTTACAGGGATTTACCGTGTTATCAGATCCATTAGCATTGTAAAATAGAAAAAGGACCAATGGAAATGAGTTGCTAGTAGGAGAATTTCAGGAAATGATGGGGAAGATTTTTAGTTCCAAGTCCTTCTGTAGATTAGCCCCTCAGACTACATCCGGTAAAATATCACACATTCAAGAAACAAGAAAACTAAGCTGTGACTAGCTAATATTTTTGTATTTAGGAATGAATATTGATACTCTGCATCAGCTGATGAAAGACTGAGAGAGGGGTAGGTAGAGGAAAAGGAGAGAAGGAGGGAGAGTAAAGGGAGAGAAAAGGGAAGGGAGAGGAGAGAGAAAACAATTCATTTAATATAACCTACTATATTGAATACTACAAAGGAGGGGCTAAGTAATATTGGGGAAAGGAAGAGGATCAAAGAAGTGTTAAGACCATCACTTAGGATGGATGAAATGTTATTAATGAAATGTGAAACTAGTTTGCTCAGCTCAATTTTACCCCCTCTTCCAAGGAAAATCATCCTTCAAATGGAAAAGAAAAATAACAACATATGATTAGCCTAAGATAAGTATGGAGATTAGTAAAGGAGAATCAAGTTGACTTCCATAAGAACATATGACCAGGTTCAGACTAAATACATCTCAGGGGACCGAAAGAAATGATACATATGATTGTTTAACTCTACCAGTCATCTTTGAAGGATTATATAAACCGAGGAAAGCATTAGGGGACTGGAAAAAGACATATGTCTAATTTCAAAGAGTTGAAAAAGAAATCTGCAAACTACAAACCAGGGAACTTCAATTCCTGACAAAATACTTAAATGGATATTATTAAATAATAGCTTGTGTTTGTGTGTAACTAGGAAAAAAACACAAACTTAGCTTCATCAAGAACAAGACATGGCAACTAACCTAACTAACTACACACAAGAATTCCTGAAGCTGCATATTGACTTAGAAAAACACATTTTAACATCTTTTATTGTATTTACATTTATGTATTCTATATATATACACATATATGTGTGTATACACATACATGCACATTTGTTTCAATATTTATGTTGTTAAACATTTTTGGAATTTCATTTCAATATAATTCTGGAAGGACTGGGGGTTGTTTCTGGGTACATGTTTGATACCTCTGGACTAGATGAAGGTAAAGTCAATTCAAGACTGGTTGAAATCAATAATAAACATCTACTAAGTTTATACTATATACAATTAATGTCTACAAATATTTATTAGATACCTGCTTTGTACAAGAAAATGTGTTGGGTACTGTATATTCAAAGGAAAAATGAAAAAGTAGTTTCTAGTTTCTTATTTTCAAAGAACTTAACCTCTATGCAAGAAATAATATTTAAACAAAGATATATATATATACATATACATATACATATACACATACACATACATATACATATACATATACATACATACATACATGTACATATATATGTATGTGTGTGTATATATATATATGATTTTAAGATAGGGAGATTTCTAGCAGGTGGCTGAAGTAGGCACAAAATAAAGATGAGAAGTATCTCACTAGACGCCACAAAATAATCATTAATGGACTGATGGAGGGAGTTCTCTAGTGGATTTGTCTTTGGTTCTATATTGCTTCACATTTTTATCAGTGATGTTGATAAAAGAACAGATGGCATGCTTATAAACTTTGCAGATAACATAGAATTAGCAGACAGATACATCTAAACACCTAACACATTGGATGACAGTCAGAATGCAAAACTATATAAATAAGCTAGAACAATGGGAGAAATCCATTGAGGTGAAACATAACAGAGATAAATGTAAAGTTCTATACTTGAATTAAAAATGAATTTCATTACTGCAAGATAGCAAAAGTAGATTAGGAGTACTTTATCAAAAACATGTTTAAAAGATCTGGATATATTTGGGGCTTGCAAATTCAATATGAGCTAACATCATGATAGTCAAAAGATAATATATTAGCCACATTAATTAAAGGTGATAGTGCTACTGAATTCTGTCCTGGTTAGACAATATCTAGAATATTGTTTACACAGGTGCCATACTATATCATGTGAATAATATCCTAAGCAATAGATTTCTCTTCAAGTACTCAGAAGGTTACTCTATGAACAAAGAATAAGAGTGGTTCTTCCTGGCTTAAGAGGAAAGAATTAGTAGGAATGAGAAAAAGAAGTTTAAGAAAAGCAGATTTCTACTTGATGAAAGAGGGGGTAATTTTCTTAACATGTAAGAGATATACAGAATTGAAGTGGAATGCTTCAGGATTTAATGGATTATCCTTTCTCTGAAGACTTTCAGTGATCATTGGATAATTACTTATGGAGGATATTGTAGAAAACATTATTCATTTTATACACACACAGTACTAGATGATTTTTGAGGTTCTAACTCTGTGATTCTATATTTACATGATTTTTTTTTACTATAGGGAAAAGTTATATGGCACACACAAATACAAGATGTCCCAAAAGTCTTAGTTTCTTGGGATACTCTGCATAAAACTTAGTTTAGTCCCTCAGGGGGATTACAATCTAGTTGAATTTCTAGATATAGAAGCCAAATAACAAAGGAGAACCTTGAGTAAGACTACATAGTGTCTTAATTCATTTTTCAACTGTAAGCTCTGAATCAGGGTTGATGTTGTACAGTGTAGGAGGAAGAGATGAAGTGTAAACTTATACATGCATGCATGCATTACATAAATACATAAGCATGTATTGTGATGCTTCATTGTGATGCAGAGGTGATCCTAAATTCTTAAAGGCTATGTAAATACACCTTTTTCAAGGTAGTAAGGTTTTGAATATGAGTTTGCTGATAGGATATATATCTGTTAACTTTCTTAGGTTCAAAGAAGTTCATAACCAGAAAACTAGGCATTAAGTGGTGAATGTTTCTGATCATAGTGATTCACAAAGGCTATCTTCTTAAGAAAGAAAAGGTTGCATATGAAACAAATATAATGACAGATGATTGAGGTATTAGAGAATGAAAGTTGAATAACAAAACACCTAATTATTTAAAAAGCAATCATGTAACAGATGATTCATGATGAAATTAATGGTTTAGATGAGTCATGATTTCAGATAAGTGGGAGATGCTTAGTGTAGGCTGGAAAGTTTTCAAAGAGGAGGGACTTAAGTTTTGATACTGTTCTGTAGGTAGATAAAGGTCAATAGAAAAAAAAAGTTACTATGATATTTTATTTCTCCAAAGAGTAATTATACTGCAATCCCCCAAACCTCTTTCTAAATATGTTCTGAGTATTGAAGTCTTTATTTTAGTTTCATACATAAGCTTTAGAAAGTACTGTTCCTGACTATTACTTTTGGCTAGTGATGGCTTAGAAACATCCATCATTCTAATCCCACTATCATGAATTAAACAAAGCCTGATTGATTAGAATAAAAAAGATTTATTTGAAATGCTGGGAATGAATCTGTCACCATGATTATATACAAACAACTTTAGTACACTTGAGTAAATAGAAGGAGTCTTAGTCTGAAAATCAGGACACTAGGGTTCTCAACTTAACTCTACCACTTAATTTTTATGGGACCATAAGCCAATAATGAGAGAAGAGAAAGAGCATTGACTCTTGAGTCAGAGGACCTGGGTTCATGTCCCACCTCTTGTGTTTACTTCCTGTGTGACTTTGGGCAAGTGATGATACCTCTCTGAGATCTCAATTTTCTCATCTGTAAAAATGAGTTTACCTAGATGGCCTCAGAGGTCTATTCTAATTTATTATCTCTTTGGTCTCCATTACATAAGATAGTCTCTTGTGTCTCTACATTTTAAGTTTCCTTTTATTGGAAACTACCAACTAGTTCCTTTTATAGAGAATCCCAAATTACCAATATCATTAAATAATATTTTGAATACACTAGGTTCAAGGACAAAAGAAATATTTGCTTTGAAACTATAGATGGAAGCCATTTCCTTGAGATATTGAAAAGGTAGACAATTTTTTTGCAGGGACTGGAATGTAATAAGTACTTAGGAAATGCTTCTCGACTTGGAAGGCTAGACTTCACAAGGTGTGTTTTTCCTTTTCACCTCTAAGGGCATATGATTCTAAGGTATAATCAGGGATGTGTTGAAGCTAGCTTGAAACAGTTCATAAAAGTTCACAAAAAGAATTTTCAGAGTGAGCACTTATACCTTGGAAACTTTTCAAACACTACAATTCAGGAGTTGATTTGTTGCTTTATGATTGTTTAGACTTAAGAAAATGATGGAGATCATATATTATAGAATATAGATGAAACTTATGGGGTATACTTTTTTGGAGGGTTAATTGTTAATCATTTTCAAGCACATCACCGGCCATAACTCAGTTTGGGGTTATATTATGAATAGGTCCTAGAAAAGATAGTATGAACAGAGGCCCCTATAATTTCTGGCAACTATTAGTTATAGTACTGTAAGCTTCAATTTGGGTCTATATGAAGAAGAGCAATGCTATATGCATTTAGATTTTAATCAATGCTATCATGATCCCAGTATGTTTCTTAATATTTTCTTTTTTGCCTTGTAGACACCTCCATGAACCCCACCATATACTCATGACCCAGTTACAGAAAGTAGTTTTTCATAATGCCATTTAAGTTTTGAGTTAGACAACACCTTGCAGATCCTTGATGCTAACACTCATGTATTAGTCAGATGATGAAAATGAGAGCTCAGAGAAATGACTGAGTTTCTCAAAGTCACTGTTAGTAAGTAGCAAAGCCAAGATTCAAAATCAGTTCATCTGACTCCAGAACCCATGTCCTTTCCACCATTCTAGACCTAAGTAATTTTTTTCCTCCTCACTTAAGAAAATAGGGATGAAGTTGAAAGTGGCTATTCTAACATCATTAGCTAAATTGTGAATGATCCAAGACTAGGACTTAGTTTTCCAAAGTCCTGGTTTGGTATTCTTTCCCACCAATCAAAATGTCTATTGTTTGTTAGACAAAATCCATGACTTTCATGCATCTCTAGGCTTCTAGTATTTAGGGGGCTTCTTTTCTTTTCACAGTATTTAGGCATTAGCAAAGAAAATGGGCATGTAGATAGAGAGGCATCTTCACTGGAATGTTCTTAAGCAGAAACAAAAGTACTTTCAGGTGCTAGGGCGTGAATTCTGCATTACTGTTATATTGCAGTGTTTCATGCTAAAAGTCTACCCCCCTGGGAACCTCAATTCATAATTGTCCTTTTTTCGTCTCTGTGGGTTCTTAAAAATCCATAGGAAGGTAAAGTGCTCACAAATAGCCCAGAGTTCAGCACAGAAGCTTCAACTTTTCCCCACAGTTGGGCTATTAGCACTTCAATAGACACAAGAATACTGATGACATCCTAACTAATCTATTCCTTTGCCATTCCTTAGGAGTGAGTGATGATAGCACTGAATTAGTTGTTGGCTTGGCCCTGTGAACAGTCAGGTCCCTTCAGGATACTTTTCATCTCTGTTCTCTCTCTCCCTCCTTCTTTAAAGAAATAATCCTTTCCTTTTCTGTACTCTGACAAAAGTAGGAAAATCTCCCATCAGGTCACTTTCTTTTTTTCATTTGTAAACTTTGAATGCTTATCTTTATTACAAAAGAAAAAAAGCTAAAGTTGATAATGACTACATTAGGAGTGGTTGAATAAATAAAGATGAGGAACATATGAATCAAAAGCCAAAATATTTGCTCCAGTACTGTTCAATAAAGACTACAGTTTCTCAAGCACTCATAAAAGAATCATCTTGATTCTCAGGGGCGGCACTGGACTTTTTAGCATTAGGACCATCTCTGGCAAATCTTGTTTCTAATGTGCAGAATATTATGGTCCCTGTAAATGAAGCCCTTGATGTGCTGTTGTAGTAGTCCTCACCTTTTCGCCTCCCATAGAATGTAAGCTCTTTAAAGGCAGGAGTCATTTTCAATCTTTTTCTTTAAATCCTCAGCACCTAACACTGGGCTTTGTATACCTAATTGACAAATACTCATTGAACTGAGTTAAATGAGTACCAGTGAAAAGCAGTGTAAGGTTTGTCTGAAAGAATAAAGACCATAGACTGGAGGTGAAACTGGAGAAATTCAACAGTTTTACTGCCCCCTATTAAATCATGTCTTCACAGCATGGCTTTATTATTTAATTTGAAATAAATTACTAGAAAACTGGATAATCCAGAGCCAAAAGTATAAAAACACATTTCAAAGGCAAATATAAATTGCTTGGGTATCATTTCTTCCTTTAGATATTCTCCTCTATTTGTGTGAATACAGACGGGTGAAATGAGAAAGAATTGTGAGGTGAGAAGAAGGGATCTTAACCTAGGATATCAGCTATTTAGTAAAAGTCTCCTAATGCAAATCAGTACCTTTTTGCCAATTTATAGTCTTAGAGGATTGCTTGAAGAACCCAGAAAGTAATGTCTTGGCCCGTTTATGCAGCCAGTATATGGTAGAGGTAAGGCCTAAACCTAGATGTTCCTAACTGCAATCCTCTTTCCATTAAACCAGGATTCTTATAGTTCCTTAAATGTCAAGGTTACTAGTGAGGGTAATTATGTTAAGAGCAATAGATGATGTTAGGTTGCCTTTCACAAATTGTAAAGAGTATTTCCTGAATCTTTCTTTAGCCTTATATTAGGAAACAGAAATGTAAAACCTGCGAAGTAAGAAAAGAGGAAGAAGTATGCATTGCTAACCAGGAACCTGCTTTTCTCTATTTTTGAAGAAAACAGGATCCAAACTTGACACCAGGTGGGTGTCCATAAAAGAAATTACATATGTGTGCATGCATGTATGTATATATACACACACTCTTAATATACATATGCATATACTATGTTTATACATGCATGTATACATATGTATAAATTTTCAAAACTTTTGCACAAATGCTCATTTTATTCTCACAATAACCCTTTATCTAAGAGGGAATGGAACAGAAATACAGTCAGGCTAAATGATTTGTTCTTGGTTAAGTGGTAAAACATAGACTATGCAAAGTGTGGGCTTTTGCTCTCACATCCATCAAAAGAGAGGTGTTAAGGGAGGAGTGTTGAGCTAATTTAATTGATGGAACCTACCTGTTGTCGCCTTCTCTGGAAAAGAAGACTGAGAAAGTCTGAACATTCCCTCTTGCATCTGCGGGCGGACGCCAGCTGAGACGAACAAAGCGACTGGAAACCAAGACAGGGACCACATCTCGGGGAGCAGAGGGGAGGACACTGGAACTTGGGATAGCTAAAGGGGAAGGAGAGGAGTCAGTCAGAGGGGCTGATGGAACAAAGACATTTATAAGGATAGGAACTATGGCAGTAGGTGGAGCTAATAAATGAGACAACACAGGACCAAAGACATAAGACATAAACATGAATAAAAATGGATGGGAGGAAAAACAAAGAGAATGCTAATAATAAAGCATAGTCACAAATATATTTACAGTCTAACTAAGAAGCTCTTAGTCACTGAGAGCAACAAAAATCTTAGATATATTAGGTTTGCACCATTCATAAGGATCAATAATACTAAACTTGTGGCCATACATCAAAATGGTTGAATAAAGCCCAAAAGATGATTGCAAAACCCCAAGCCACTGAATGTTTGTTTAGTTTGTGAATAACTAGATGTGAGCATCCCTTTTCTACAAATATTATCTGTTCAGGGAGTCATTGATATGGGTAGAAATGACATCAGAAGCTATCTTCTTTTTAAAAAAATAAATTTAATGTTTATTTCTAGTTTACATCATTCATTTTCACAAGATTTTTAAGTCACAAATTTTTCCCTATCTTTCCCCTATTCACCAACCTAAAACAGTGATCCCACTGTATACACCGTCCCCCAATCTGCTCTTTCCTATATCCCCCCATCCCTTCTCCAACTTTCCAATAGATGGATCTCCATACACCAGTGCAAGTATATCTTATTTCCCAGTTGCATATAGACTAATAATAATAACAAATTTTTTTAAACATTTGATTTTAAATCTTTGAGTACCAGATTCTTTCCCTTCCACCCTCTTCTTGGGAAGATAAGCAGTTCAACATAGGTTGTACTTGTACAGTTACCCAAAACATTTCCATAGTGGATATATTGTGAAAGACTGACTATATTTCCTTCCATCCTTTCCTGCCCCCAACTTGTTCTATTCTCTACTTTGACCCTCTCCCTTTTCAAAAGTGTATGCTTCTAACTACCCTCCCCCCCATCTCCTCTCATCATATTCCTCTCTCACCACTCAATTTCACCTTTTAAATATCATCCTTTCCTATTCAACTGATATACCTTCTGTCTATGTAAACCTGTGCCAATATATACACACAATCACATATGTATTCATATGCAATATGCCCTCCTACATATGTATGTATGCATACATACATATACATATATATACATACATTTATATTCCCTTCAACTATCCTCATACTAAAAAAAAGTCTTATGAGTTACAATTATAGTTTTTCCATGTAGACATGTAAATAGTTCAACTTTGATAAGTTCCTTATGATTTCTTTTCCCTGTTTACATTCTTATCCTTCTATTGCTTCTTGCATTTGAATGTCAAATTTTCTATTCAACTATGTTTTTTTCATCAAGAACACTTGAAAGTCTTCCACCTCATTGAATGACCATATTTTCCCTTGAAACAACATACTCAGTTTTTCTGGGTAGGTGATTCTTGGTTTTAATCCTAGTTCCTTTGACCTCTGGAATATCATATTCCAAGCTCTTTGATCCCTTAATGTAGAAGCTGCTAGATCCTAGGTTATCCTGATTGTGTTTCCACAATATTCAAATTGTTTCTTTATGGCTGCTTGTAAGATTGTCTCCTTGTTCTGGGAACTCCAGAACTTGGCTATAATATTCCTAGGAGTTTTCTTTTGGGGATCCTTTTCAAGAAGTGTTTGGTGAATTCTTTCAATTTATATTTTGACCTCTTGGTCTAAAATATCAGGGCAATTTTCCTTGAGAATTTCTTGAAGGATGATTTCTGGGTTCTTTTTTGGCCATGGCTTTTAGGTAGTCCAATAATTTTCAAGTTATCTCTCCTGGATCTATTTTCCAGGTTGGTAGTTTTTCCAGTGAGATATTTCACATTGCCTTCTATTTTTTCATTTGTTTGGCTCTCTTTAATAGTTTCTTGATTACTCATAAAGTCATTAATTTCCATTTGCTCCAATCTAATTCTGAAGGAATTATTCTCTTCAGTTAGGTTTTGAAGTTCTTTTTCCATCTGGAAAATTCAGCTTTTTAAGGTATTCTCCTCATTGGCTTTTTGGGCCTCTTTTGCCATTTGAGTTAGTCTATTATTTTAAGGTGTTATTTTCTTCATTCAGGTTGTGGCTCTCTTTTCATGCTCTTCTTGCACCATTCTCATTTCTCTTCCCAATTTTTCCTCCATTTCTTTTACTTGATTTTCAAAATCCTTTTTGAGCTCTTTCATGGATTGTAAACAGTTCATATTTTTCTTGGGTGCTTTTGGTGCAGGAGTTCTGACTTTGTTCTCTTCCTCCTGTTTTATGCTTTGATCCTTTTTGTCCCCAAAAAAGGAATCTAAATTTGGATGGTTGTGCTTGCTTTGCTTCCTTTGCTTGCTCATGTTGCCACTCAATGACTTGACTTTTGAGCTCTTTGCCACAGTAGAACTCTGCTTCCAGAAGGGAGAGCTTTTTCCCAAATTGCTGGGGATTTCACAGCTGCCAGAGCTATTAGAGGGGTGCTGTCTCTACAATCCCCACAAATTCTGGCTCACTGCTCACACACCTGAGGTCCACCACCCAACACCGTGATCCAGATCCAGGTAAGATAAAGCAAGAGTGATTACCCTCTGAATGTTTACTTGGCTCCCCTACAATCTATAGGCTGGGACTAAAGCAGCCACATAGAGGTGGCTCCAAGGCCATGGTGCCTCTGCCACTTCTTGTTCCAGAGGCAGAGGCAGGTCCATACTCTGTCCCCTCCTAGTTCCAACAGAGTTCCACTGACCTTTTACTTTGTCTTTGGTGTCTATAGGTTGATAGTCTGGAATCTGCCACAGCTGCTGTTGATTCACTTTTCAAGTTGTTCCAGCCATGGCTGGTTTGGGCTGCTCTGGGGCTAAACCTGTGGGTTTATCCAGGGCTGGGCTCAGCTCCCAACGTGCTGTGAAGAACTCTTCCTGCTGGCCTGCTGGCCTGCTGGGCTGCCTTAAGTGGGAGATTTGTTTCTTTGTCACTTTGTGGGTTATCGAGCTCTAAAATCTGTTTAGAGTCATATTTTCTAGGTATTTGATGTGGTTATGGGGTGAGCCACAGAGTTTTCCTGCTTCTACGCTGCCATCTTGGCTCTGCCCCACTTATCTTCTTCATATAAACTTATACATGGCTACTACTACTATTAATAAATATGATAATTTGAATGTAAATCATCACATCTGATCCTAAGAACAATCTTCTGAGGTAAGTGCTTTATCTTCCACACACAAAACTGTCACTCAGTAAGATTTAGCAACTATCTATAGGTTTGTAGAG
The DNA here is from genome assembly GCA_028646575.1 of Pseudocheirus occidentalis. Classification (NCBI taxonomy): domain Eukaryota; kingdom Metazoa; phylum Chordata; class Mammalia; order Diprotodontia; family Pseudocheiridae; genus Pseudocheirus; species Pseudocheirus occidentalis. Next base: position 288,055,283 of record CM053594.1, on the reverse strand, counting down.
CTGGGAAAAAAAAAAGTCTGAAGTGACATTTGAACTCGAGTCTTCCTTTGTTAATGTCTAACTCTTTATCCACTGCACCAAAGAGCTTCTTTCAGATAACAGAAAGTTTTAGTATTATGTAAACTTGCATTATGTAAATTTAAGTCCTAGGCAGGCAGCTAGACTGTTGGCTCCAGCCCTCTGTAGGGGATGTAGTGGTGGCTGGGTCAGCAGGGGTAGCATTTTAGCAGGAGTCCTTAGCTCTAGGTACTGAAATTGCTGGGCAGCAGATCCATGGAGGCACCAGGGACTCACAGAGCCTCATGGTGGGAAGGGGAGGTCTGAGGAACAGAAAGGTCCTCTTACATTAAGTAAGACTTATATGTTTTCCTAATGTTTTCTCATATGTTGCTCAGGACAATCCCATGAGAGAGAATCAATCTTCTTGTCACATTATTAATTTACAGAAGAATAAACTGAAATCAAAAGGAAATAATTGACAGAACCAAGTCACTTAGCTTCCTAGAAATATTTTCTTGCATAATACACTAATTCAAAATGGAATTAGAGAAATACTTGCTGTGTTCAATGCCTTCCAAAAGGCAACCTTCTCCCCATTATGTATAGTATCCTCCAACTTTGACCTTAGGAGAACAATGTGTGCACATATCTACAAAACCTTTATTTGTTTGGAAATATTCAAGATATATTTCTGAAAAGCTGTATCATATTAAAGATTAGAAATTTTGCATACATCTTACAGGCTTAGATTAGATGACAAGGACCATAAGCTTCCATAAGCAAGGCTATGACTAATCTCAAAATCAAATATTCTCCAAGAAAAGTTCTAGAAGCAAGCAATTTTCAATAACTCAGAATTAACACAGAATATGTCCCTTATCAAAATGAAGTCATTGATAAATTATAATGATTTATTTCATCTTTAAGAAAAAGAAAGAAAAAAGATGTTCTCAAGATTATGAGTATCAACTAAAATGATGTTTGCAAACCACTTTGTAAACTTTAAAAATAATATAAACTCAAGGTATAAATTAATATTATTTATTTTAAATGCAGGGAATATATTTTAAAGGTTTAGAAAGCTTATTAATTTAATCATCACAAGTTTTAAAAAATTACAGTTCTTATCCTTACTACTACTGACAAGTAAGCTTAATTTACATTCTTAATTGGAATTTGGAAGTGATCATTTAGAAAGGGAAGTGGTGATGAGTAGGAGCCAGCATGGATTCCTTTAGAGCAAATCACATGTAAGTATGGAGGTTTTATTTTATTTTATTTTATTTCATTTCATTTGATAAGGTCACTAAACTAGTAGGCCAGGTAAGTGACAAAGATATAACGATGTATATAGATTGAGTATCTGGCAAATTCTCCGTTTCCTTTTGAGAAAAATGTAAATTATTCCATATATTGTGGATCCAGAACATTCTTCAGGAAGGAGTTGGTCTAAATTTTTTGAAGTAACTTCCAACTCTAAAATGATAATACCCTAAACCTGGCTAATCTTTCCTTTGAAACTTTATTATCCATACATTTTCAGAGACCCTTCTTTTAATCTTCTAATTTATTCCATAGGCATAACCTAGCTTCTAAGAATCACAGAAATTTAAACTGAGAAGAAACCTTAGGGATTATCTACTCCAACTCCCTCACTCCATATATTAAAAAATAACCTGACACTCTAGTCTAAGAAGTTAAACGATTCAATGTCTCACACCTAATTAGTCATAAACTTGGATCTAGAAACAGAATCTTGCAATGCACAGTTCAGAGTTTTACCACTATGCCACACTGCCTTTCTATTGAGCTATCTGTAATAAAAGTGGCATTTTCAACTACTTGTTTAAACTCACTTGCTTAAAGTTTAAATTTTAACTACAATAAGACTGTCTAAGAATGTGATCGCTAGGTCCATGCTGTCTATAATGAAATTATTTTAAAAAGCTGAATGTGAGGAATCTTCCCCTGCCCCCCAACTTTAAATCCAGAATTAGAGATACGCTACTCGAATAGGATAAATTTTAATATAAGTTGAACTGAAATGTGAAAATTATGATTTTGGTTATTTTTTTTCTTCAGCATTCTTGCCTTATTTTTGCAAATCTCCATCTGTTTGCTTTTTGGGAATCAATCCTGCTCTCTGGAGGTTTCTAGTGATGAAAGTGCCAAATCCAGTCAAAGCCTTTTCTTAATCTCCAGTTTACTTGACCTTTCAGCTGATGATATCTTCCTAGATACATTCTTCCCTTGACCTCTATGACATTGTTTTCCCCTGATTTTTCCTGTATCTGTATGACTGCCTCTTCTAAGTCTTCTTGCTGGGCCATTAACCAGTCCCTGGCTGCTAAATATGAATGATCTCCCCAAAACTCTGCCCTGGGCTCCATAATTTCTTTCTCTGTACACTATCCCTTGGCAAAACTCCCATGGTTTTATTTTTTATTCAGATTATTTATGCACGTGTGTGTGTGTGTATACACCACCCCCCCATAGAGTCCTAATCTGTATTCTGAACTCTAATACCAAATGGCAATTGTTTTTTGTACCTCTGCATCCATTAGAATCTCAAACTCATCACATTTAAAATAAAAAACATCGTATCCTTCCTTCCCTCAAAAACCCCACCACCACCAACAGTAGCACATACATACAATTCCAAGTTTTTCTATTTCTATTGAAGATACCACCATAGTTTCAATCACCCAGTTCCATAACCTTGGAGTCAACTCTGACTGTTCCTTATCTTCCATCAATCCCTTCACCCCATACAACCCTCACAATGCATGTTGAAAAAAGGGTAGAATTTGAGTCAGAGGAGACAGTTAATCATAATAATGAACTAGAATTTATAAAGTACATACATATGTTACTCATTTTATTTTCATAATAACCTTGGGACATAGGGCCTATTGTTATCACTATTTTAAAGATGAGGAAACTGAGGCATGAAGGGAATAATGACTTACACAGGGTCACGCAGCTAGGACATATCCAAAACTAGATTTGAATCCAGGTCCTCCTCACTCCTGGTTCAGTGTCCTATGCACTGTGCCATCTAATTACTTCCTGGTTTGAATTTTAGTTTAGCTACTTAAAATATTGTACCCCTAACACATTCATAAGCACTTCCCTCTTGATGCTATTTAAAGGAAAATCTGAACTGTGGTTCTGCTAGTTTTTTTCTTAAGAATTGTTCTCATGAATGGAATGATGGTGAGTCAGAAGCATATCAGTCAGTTATTCCCATCTGCCAGGACTTGGTTATTACAGTTCCCAAAATATTTTGTAAGGGTAGAAACCGGTACTAAGGAACTGGAACTTCTTAGGCAACACATATAATTAAGGATCACTAATTGCTAGCTGATTAGAATTAACTATGGATTTACTAAACATAGAATCAACACTAGGAATAATCACTTCCTTTGTCATACATAACCCCAATATTTTAATATCTGCTTTGTATATACTCAGTAAATATTACAGGTTATAAGCTTGTTGGTTATACCTTGTTATATTTAATTAATTCAATAACCTCCTCACATATAGTCATATATGTGTAGACACACACACACACACACACATATATATATACACATATAACATTTAAGTTATTCTCCATTTATTAAAAATGAAACAAACAATAATCACTCTTATCTGTCCCAAATATATTCATTTCCGATTTCTTTCTCTCCCTTTCTGTTCTCTATCTCTTTTTGAAGTGTTCTTGTGAAATAGTCATATTGGGAATCTATGAACAATTAATTTGTGCAAAATTGTTAGTGCATTAATTTATTGTTGATCTGAAAAGTTAATTCCTAGATGTCCTATGCCTTCACACCAATCACTAATGGTGGTCATTTCAGCACACCTTTGGAGGAGAATATTTTACACTGGGGCATCTTTTAGCAGTACTTCAACTTATTCAGTGACACAAAAGGCCAGCTGTGAAGTTGTGTATTATAATCTATCATCTCCTTTTAGCTGGCTATTTATAATATTGACTAGAAGCAGGCTATGATATCACACTTCATCCATAAATGTCCCTATGTAACATATGGCGAAATCCAGCAGTAACAATTTTTTTTAAGTTTGAGGCTTCTAAATATTAAAATGTACCAATTCTGAACCATCAAGTAATTAAGTCTAAAGAGGCACACACACATATGTATATCTATGTATGTGTGTGTGTGTATATACTAGTTTATTTAAAATATATATCATCTAAATAAATTAAATTAAAACTTTTGATAAAAATAATTGACAGATTTATTTGAAAAAATATGTAGTTTTTGCTTTTTGGAGGACAATTGGGGTTAAGTGACTTGCCCAAAGTCACATGGGCTAGTAAGTGTGTCAAGTGTCTGAGGTCTGATTTGAACTCAGGTCCTCCTGACTCCAGGGCTGGTTCTCTATTCACTATGCCACCTAGCTGCCCCTGAAATAATATTTTTTAAAACACCCTAGTAACTATAGGATTGGGAAAATCTACTAAGGGTTATTCAAACCTTTAAAAATAATATGTAATGGTTCAAGGGTGTTTAATTGAGTTTTCCATCCAGAGTTCCCATCTCTAGTAGAATGTAAGCTTATCAAGGACAGGGACTGTGACTGTTTTTTTGTTCTTTTTTTTTTTTATCATTGTGCTTGTATTCACAACTCCTACCTAGCAAAGGGTATTTCCAAATAGTAGGAACTTAGTTAAGTCTCTAATTTAGCTACATCAAAGGCCTTCTCTGAATTAGTTGACAAAGAAGTCCCACTTCTTTGTCGTGGGGGCTGGTGGCATCTTTTCTCTCATTTTCAGCTCATCTGTACTCAGCATCACTAAAACTCAACAGAGAACTATCAGAGATGATTTACCTCTTTCGAAAAAATGTACTTTCTTCATAAAAGAAAAGGGACAGTTTTTACAGAATAGGTGGCTTTTTTCATTTTGTATATGAGGAACAATTGTGTGCTTATTAACCCTTCATGCTCCCCTCCCTCCCAACAAAAACAACTTGTTTTAGTAGAAGTTCTCAATAAGGAACCAATCACTATCTTCTTTCTTTGCCCCTGGAGGTCTAATCTCCAGTTTAGGCTTAATCTCACAGGCCCATTACAGTTACCATGGTTACAATTTCTTTATCTGTTGTCATGGAGAAGAAGAGACTCTGTCTCTTACCTCTGTAACATATATTTTCTCAACTGTATTGTTCCATTATAGCAAAGTCCAGAAAGATAAGTTAATATATGATTTAGTGCAAAAAAATCTTTAAAACATTAAAAATCATAGTAAATACCTTACAAATTCAAAGAATTTTTCAATAATAAGTATAAAACAGTATTTGGTTATGTTTTTAATAAAGATTATGAAAGCCTTTTTCCCAAGTGTTTTTTAAATGATGCAATGTTTATGGACATTAATTTACTCTAAGCTCATTAATAGTGCATGACCTCTGCTACCTAAGGAAGGAATGAAAGATGATATGATACGTTCATAAAAATGCAAAAATATTTAATTTGCATTAAACATTAGATCAACCACTGAGCTTATTTCCCTGTCCCCCTTCAAATTCTCATTCCCTAGGTTGCTAACCAAAGCAATATGCATACTATTATGAAAGACTGACTATTTTCATTAGCTGTGTCTTCTTGTTCGTTTAAAGATATGAGAAGAAAGTGAAAAGATATCATGAGTGAGAATGATGGGAACATTTTAATTTTCCAAGAATATAGTACCTGCAAACATGTTTCTTTCCCTCTTCCCTTCAACATCAAACTAAAGCACTATATTGACCTCAAGTAAGCTGTTAGAGTAGACTTTGTTGCAGATAAAAGACAGCTCACTTTAAAGCTACTAAAATTCACTAGAGAGGTTTAAGGGACATAACATAGCTGTTAGAGTCATATTTTTTTGGAAATAGCTTGATTTTAAAAGGTTGAAAAAGACCAGGATTAATATTTCCCTGAAACCACATACCACTTTCAGCAGTCAAGGAATCTTTACTTCAAACCAATGTATTATGAATCTTGTAAAAAATAAATGATATTTGAACTATTTGAAATCTCAGAAAGTTAACTACCTTTCACTTTTAATTAAGAAAAGTGGTGGGAGCTAATGTAGTCCCTGCTGTCCATCTTCAACTTCTGTTTCTACATTTAAAAATAAATAGGCAGATAGTGTTTCAATTTAATTCATCAGCAAATGTTTCATGAGCTCGTATTGAATTGCTCAGCAATGCTCAGTTTGGACACCATGATTACTGAAGTTCTTTCCAACTCTGAGAGTTGTATGATGTATATGTTGATGTATATGTTGTATATGGATGATGTACATACATATATGTATATAAATATGTAGATGCACACTATGCGTATATTTATTGGTCAATGTGCACCTATGCATGCACACAGACATCCATATGTATAGATATAAATGTTCATATATATATATATATATATGTTTATGGATATGTATCCATATACATAGAAATATACAAATCAGCAGATTCTCTGCAATTTATAGTCGTAGAACACTTCATAGAACATTATGACTTGCCCAGATTAATACCAGAGTTGTAGTGTCATGTAGTGGACAGAGAACTGGCCTACAAGTCAGGAAAACCTAGCTTAAAGTCTTGCCTTTTTTCATATACACATACATACATCCAAACACACAAACTGCATGTGTATGTACAGATACACAACATAGTCATATATTAAAATGCATATTGCATGTATGTATATGCAATGCATGATGTTACAGGTGAATATGTATATATAAAAATATATAATTTATGTAGGTATGTGCCAATGTGTACACATATTACATATTGTACGTGCATAAATAGGTCAACTAACATACTAAAGAGTAGTGTGAGCAGTGTGTATGTGTATGTGTGTTTGTGTGTGTGACTGAGACAAGACATACAGAAGAGTATCCAAAGTATGAATAAGTCAGCTTCCAAAAGTTTGTTTTCTAAGTCATTAAGAATTGGAGTACACTTTCCTTTAGGAATAATATTTTCGAAGATGATTAGAATTCCAAAACAACATAGTACATAAAATCATTTTCTAACCCATGTTATGATTGAGCCATACCTTTGAGAGTTCTTCATTTTAAAAACTTTTTTTTAACAAGATATGTCATGAATGCAAATCCCTTGCCATGAAAACAGCAGCAAGAACCTTCTTTTATCCTTTGAACTGGGCATTCTCTTTCCTCATCTTCTGGACCAGTCCCAATCAGAGTGTCAGAAAGAGCATAGTTAAAGAAGTGCACTGAGATTATTGACGTGGGAAGTGGAATGGATGTCAGATAGAAGACTGTAGGGAATTCTAGGGGGCCATGGACTTCTTTACAGTGATAAGAGATGGAAGCGACTGGTTCTTCTAGTTTAAGGACTGGTGTCATTGGATTTAATACTAGTGGTATAAGTTTTCAGGCAAGATGAGGAGAAGAAAAAGAACTCTGGCAGCTGTATATGACAGAAAGGGGAAAAAAGGAAACAAGCCACTGGTGGGGAACTCAACTACATTGGCAAAACATTTATTTAATAGGAGAAGACTTGCAGTGGGGAAGGAAGAGAAAGAAAGCTGTCTCTTCATTTACCTAGCAATTTTAAGTAAATGTTCATGAGGAGACTTCCGGGGGCGGAGCCAAGACGGCAGTGTAGAAGCAGCAGCGTCCCACAGCCCCCACGTACCCACCCTAAACACCCATAAAAATATGAGGCTGGACAAATTCTAGGACTCTCAAACTCAAAAAATACAGAAATCACATCTCTCGTGGAAGGCAGCATGGCAGCAGGGGCTCATCTCGGCAGGACAGGAGCTGAGGCCAGCCTAGCTTGAAACCGAAACCACGACCAGGCCCCGGGGCGGGGCGGTAGGAAGGAGCCAAGCCAGGTGCAGCCAGTCTACAAGAGAGAAGATCTACAGCCTCCAGCATCTCCAGGTCTACCAAGGTATGAAAAATAGGGATTAAAGAAAGGTGTGAAAAATAGGGATTAGAGAAAGGCAGCTGAGTTGGAGGGGCTCAGCCCAGCCTAAAAGGGCCACGTGGCCAGGCTCCAGGAGCCTCCCAAGCAGCAGCTTGAGTCTACTTCAGAAAAGATCTAAAGCACCTGGAGCAAACTGCATAATTCAGGATTAAAGGTCAGTGAAAATGAGTGAATCTTTCAAGCTAAATTTTGGGAAGGAAAAGCAGTTTGGGCCAATCTACCCCCAGGGCAAGGAAGAAGTGGGGGAAGAACAGAAACTGCTGTAACCGGTAGATGCCCCCACTGGGCTGCTTCAGAGCCCCTGGCCTGCGGACTCCACAGGGGGGCTGAATTGATTGATCAGGGCCAAATGCTCTTGCATTGAGCAGCCTGGATCCGGATTGTGGTCTTGGGTGGTGGTCCTGGGGTGCGCTTTCAGCAAGCCAAAACTGGGGGGACTTGCAGCACCCCCCTAATAGCTCTGGCAGCTGGGAAAACCCCAGCAATTTGGAACAGAGCTTTACCCCCTGGAAGCAGTTTCACAGAGCAGAAAAAAAAACAAAAAAACAACCAATTAATTGACTGGCCAACATGAGGAAAAGGAAGCAAAATAAGAACAGCAATAAAACTCTAGGATCCTTTTTAGTGGACAAAAAGGATCAAAGCATGGAACGGGAGGAAGATAACCCAGTCAGAATGCCCACACCAAATGCTTCCAAGACACTTGAAGAATGCCTAGAAGCTATATATCAACTGAAAAAGGACTTTGAAAACCAAATAAGAGAAGTGGGGGGAAAAATTGGGAAGAGAAATGAGAACAATGTGAGAAAATCATGAAATT
>CM053594.1:288017883-288039808 GCA_028646575.1 Pseudocheirus occidentalis | reverse complement strand
GGAGAAAGGGAGGAAGGAAGGAAGGAAGGAAGGGAGGGAGGGAGGAAGGGAGGGAGTGAGGAAGGGAAGGAGAAAAGGAGGGATAGAGGGAGAGACAGAAAGAGACAGAGAGACAGAGGGATGGAGGCCAAAAAATAAACAACATTTTTTACTCTTAAGGAACTTGTGTTCTTACAGAAGAGTACAGATTCCAATGAGACAAGGCCTATACTAATTGCATTTCATATTGTAATACTGTAATAACATATCAAGCTGAACATAAGTTCTATTAGAGAAATTTAAAGGGGTATGGTAGTTCAGAAGGAGTGATCTATTTTTCTAGGGAGACTAAGAAAGTCTATATAGTCTTTGAGTTGAAAATGGTTAACTTTTCAAAATGCAGAAACTGGAGGTCAGGGAAGGTGACATAGGTGGAATAACAACAGGGATCAAAGTCATGGATACCCAAAAATAATACAAAGTTTAATACAAATGTCTATAGAACATGTCTGTTCATATATCTTTCAGAGAAAAAAGAGGATCATTTTAACTCATGTATTATCCTGTTTTGAAAACCAGTATACCATTAAAAAGCATGATAGTAGCCATTGAACTTTTTTTTTAGTAGCTGATTTTAATTTTACTTGAATTGTTTTAATGTAGTTGGTGGCACCCGGGGCATCCACACTCCCATTAAATAGAAAAGGTACACATTTGCAAAAACTTCAGTCTAAGCTCAACTAAAAAGAAAAAAAAAACTTCTTGTGAAGATTTTTTTCCCTTATCTGTAACTCTAGAAGGCAGAGGCTAAACATTAGCCTTAACTTGCAAATGTAGAGTTTGATGTAGAAAGAATCCCTTGAGCTCAGTCAGGTACTCACTATAATTTTACTAATGTGCTGATGCTTCAGTGGATGGCTAACAGCTACCTTTTGACAAACATAAAGAAATGAATGGGTAAATAAAAGAACTCTTCCAGCCATTATCTCCTTACTCAGTCTGAGTCTGAGGGAAATGGCTATATGACTTTTGCATGAGTAAACAGAGATATTTTGAGGAAATGAAAGGTGTTTCCGAGCCAGGTGGACTGGAGGAAACAAAAACTGAAGAGCTTGGGCCTGGTTTCTACTTCCATTCCATCATGATCCCAACATGGGCATTACCTCGCTCTTTGGATTGATTTTCTTAAGTATTAATAAGCTGTAGAAAACCAAGACAGAGGAAGAGCTTCATAGATGAATCTTGACTGCAGAGTGAGCTTACACAAATGTAAATAGTAGTTCCTCACAGGCAGCAGGAGTCATCAATGTCATCTCCTACAACTACCCTCCTCCCCACACCTCCCACTAGATTAACAGAAAGTGATGCAACCAATGTTGTTCTGCGAACAGGAACAGTATGTATTATTATACAGGTGACTTTACCCTGCCATAATCATTGAAGTTTTAATGAGTGGATCAGTCAATGCCACAGAAAAAATCTCCCACAATTTTTATTCAAATTACTGACAACCCTGAGGATACCATGAGGAATGGTGATAAAAGGCTGTTTGTATTTGTCAGTGTTGATATCAGAAGAAGCAATTTGTGAAGGAGGAGAGTAAAGGCCGCTGTAAGTTCTTGGAAACCAGTAAAACATGCATTCTTCCACAGTGTGTACACCTAATACCCACTGACAAATGAGAGAAAATCTTCTGCGAAAGACAGCAAAAGATGTGCACTACTTTGACTCCCAAATACAGACCTGAGACAAATCACTCAAACTGCATCCATTTATCTTGGAAGTGTCATGACACTGAGAAGATTTATAATGCGGTGCAATCAGCTGCTATCATCAGGGGTTAGTTCTGGTTGCATACCCACCTTTCTTTTCATCTCAGGATCTCATGAATATGATTCTTACTAGATTTACTTTTTTATTCTATTTTTTTCCAAGTCATGTTTTAAGTAACCATGTAGCAGGTGTTCAGTAGAGTCAGGAAATAAAATGATTTCCCCAAAGAGTAGGATATTTAGATTATTTTTCCCATTGGGTCATTTGGCAAATAATAATCTTATTTCTTATTTCTCTCTGAGCTAGTTTTGTTGCTATTAGTACTTCCCCATAATGCCCAGTATAGTGCCTTTCTATTTCCTATGCTGGCAATAAAGGGAAAAAGAAAGAGGGAAGAGAAGGAAATGAAGAGGGAAAGATGAAGAAGAGAAGGATAACAAGGAGTAGGAGGAGGAGAAAGAAGAGAAGCAGGAGCAATGGTCAAGGCAGAAAGAGAAGGGGATTCAAGTTCTTGAAAGGAATTAGGCAAGACTATATTTACAATTTGGGGATGAAGGTATCATTCATTCATTCATATCTCTGGTGGAGGTTATATATTTATTTTCTGTTACTGGAAGGGAAATTAGAGATCACCCTCCAACTCCCTCATGTAACAATAATTAAACTGTATGTAAAATATAGAAATTGAGATCCTGGAAAAAATTTTGTTAAGGAGCTTTGAAAAGAGAGTAGACTTGACTGTAAATATTAAGAAATCCCATGAAGCCCAGTCAATTTTTTTAAAGTTCTTATACAGGTAGAGAAAGTAGGGGGAATCACTGATTTCAATAACGCATAATTGCTTATGGTGTACAGAAAATTCATAGGTAATTAGAAAATGCAACTAATTTACACAACTCATTTTAGTGAGTTGCTTCAAAATTTCATTTCCCCAAACTTCTAGAACTTTTAATAAAATTAACAGAAACTTTTGACAGTTCATATTTCCATTCCTGTTTTTATCCCCATGTCTACTCTCTTTCCAAGGTGTTAATAATTAGTAAACTATAGAAAAGGCAATCTTACAGCAGAACATGAAATAAAAGGGGTAGACCTGTCACTAAGAACATCAGAAATGTCACCCTAGGTCAGCTCAGTGATTCATTTAGTTCAGCATTCTCTCCCTGAGAGTACGAACAAGGGACATATTGTTGGTAGAATTTGTTGACCTCTATAACATCAATCCCTAAAGGTTAGGAATTTGCACTAAATAGTGGTCACTTTCCTTAATGATCTATTATGTATCTGCCACCCACGAATTTGTTTCAACTATTATTCTGCCTATGTATATAGTAGTTTCACCTCTCGTTGCAATAAGTTCTGTGAGTTAAGCACTTTCTATGTAAAGCAGTCTTTCTTTTCATTTATTCTAAGACTCCCCTCACCCCATAAGTTTCAAGGGTTCCCTTCAGATGAAAAGGTCTAGGATTTGATGAATAAGCAGAGTTTAGCTTATGTATATCTTTCATGAATTTATCTTCAGGGGTTTGTGCGTTTTTATAATATCCCCTCCCTCATTGCTTGTCTAAATGAAGAATGCTTTTTAAATTATATATCATTATAAAGTTGTTTCCTTTATGCTCTTGCTTATATGAGTTGGGAATTTTCTTGAAACTTCTTAGCTACATTTTTTCTGGAAGTGCAGTAATCAGAAAGACACACACATATTTTATATGTCATGTTTTTATATAAAGTTAAGATCATCCTGTAGTTTTCTTTCCTGTCCTTTCAGGTGATGACCAGTTTTTTTTTAAATTTGTCTTTTAGGTATTAGTGAGGTGTATTTAAAGTGAAGAGATGTTTAACATTTCATTTTTTTTTAAAAAATAGCCTGTTCTTTAGCTTCTTTCACAAAAATGACATTCAAAAGGAAACATTATGCTAAAACATGGCAAGAAGATTTCTGTGAATGAATTAATTTTCACTTCAACCAAATTAAACTGAGTTGGGCCCAAGCCACACAGATAAAGGTTTATTTAACTTGGGTTTCAACATATGCTTTTTGTACATATATTTTAAAACTGAGCAAATCTGTTTGGTAAGTACTATATTGTGTATAGAAGTATGTCTATCTATATACATGTCTATATAGAAGCTTACTAACTTATGGAAGGGAAGCCTTTTCTAATGAAATCTTAAACTAAAAGTTCTTATGTTCCTGAACTTTTAAAAATTATTTCTTCTTCCTAGTTCTCTTCTGGAATTATCTGGGATTCTTTAGCTTTCCCACTCTGTGTCTGCAAAATCATTCCTCAATCCAAATATAGGGACATAATTAAGATACTCTCCTCAAGTGTGCTTCAAATCTCATGTCAATGGATCCTTTTTGGGTGATTCCCCTTATAAATTATTTGTCTTTTCCATTGTGTTGTCTCATGCTCTGATACTCAGGTGAAATCCCTTACACTTGTCCCCTGCTACTCTAGATATAAACTGATGAACGTGAGGTGTCAGGGTTTCTATAATTGTATTAAGGTAGAACTCTAATTCCAGTGTTGATAGTGTACTGTCCCAGGGAAAGTGTTTGGAGTTCTCTCTTGAACTGTGTTCTTGTCTCTGAGAGACCACAAACACTCTTTACTGCCTTGAAACTGTAAGGAGGATCTTCTCTCCTCCAGTGCCACAACCTCCACCATGCTAGTGTTACTTCTGTCCCCAGGATCACCACCCAGGACTATGACCCAGATCTAAGCATGGGCAAAGCCAGAGAATCTCTAAGCAGCCCAGTCTTGATCAACATAAAGTATTCCTTATCGTTCTCTATTATAGTCTCAAGTTTCTGTGAAAACAAAAACACAAAACATCATTTTCAGCTTTTTTAAGTCAGAATGATGCCTGCACAGTAAATATATCTTCAATTTTTAACAATCTTGCTACAGAATCAACTTACTTTTTCAACCAAAGATGTTTTCGACAGGACCAATTAGCAAACCTAGATAAGGGCATGGATATTTACAAGTCCTATTTCAAAGGCTAGGCACAGACTGAAGTTTCCTCAGCTGAAAAGTCCCTTCTTTTGGTCCAAGACAAAAATTGTTCTCATTCAGGGACAGCCTAGAAGTGTCAGAGTGGCCAAATAAGTGGTAATCTGAGAGACCAGGAGCTGGAGCAAAATCATAGATATAGAACTAAAAGGGACCTTGGCGACCATCTAGTGCAATTCGCTCATCTTACAAACAGGAAACAAAAACGTGATCTGATCATAAGCAGTAAATTCTGAACTGGGATTTGAACCCAGGTCCTTTGACCTGAGAGAAAATATTCATTCCAAAGTATCACATCAAACTAGTACCAAGGTCAAATTAAGTCAGAAGAATGACAGATAAGAGTTATGGTCTAAGATATAGACTGAAGTATTTCTTTCAGAAGAATTAAGAAGGCTGCAGTTTCACAAATGTTGATGAAATTTGTTGTAGTAATTGTCTTGGCTGATTTTATGACCAACCTCATGAGTCAATTTCTGCTTCACAATCTCCCAAATTAGCTAGAGCTGGACAGTTCCTGATGCTACTGGCCTGTGTTATTCATTGAACTATGAGATCCAGCTGGAAAGGGGTTTGACAGTTTATCTAATCCAAGGTCTTCCTTTAGGTTGAAGAATTTGAAGGGGATAGAGCCAAGATGGCAGAGTAAAAGCAGGGATTTGCTTGAGATCTCTACCAACTCCTCCAAATACCTATAAAATGACTCTAAACAAATTCTAAAGCAGAAGTACCCACAAAATGACAGAGTGAAATATATTTCCAGCCCAAGACAACCTGGAAGGTTGATAGGAAAGGTCTGTTACACCAGTCTCAGAGAGAAGCACAGTCCAGTGCCAAATTCTCCAGCACAGACTGGCCCCAGAAAACTTGGAACAGTCCTCAGGGAACTGAATCACTGGCAGCTGTGGCAGTTTCTAGACTTCTCAACCAACAAACATCAAAGACAAAAGCACCACAGTGGTGGCTGCTTCTGGAGCTCTTGGCCCACAGATGGTGGAAGGATTGAGTGGCTGATTAGAGGAGGATTGCAGAGATCTCTTTGCTGGCACTGAGAAAGGATTCTCTTGCTTTGTCCATGCTTATATCTGGGTCATAGTCCTGGGTGGTGATCCTGGGGTAATAAGGAACACTGTCGTGGAGGAGCTTGTGGCAGTGGAGGAGAAGGAATCATCCTCACAGTTTCAAGGCAGCAAAGAGTGCTTGTGATCACTCAGACACCAGAGCACAGGTCAGGAGAGGACACAAAACACTTTTCCTTGGGACAAGTACACTCTCCACAATGGAATCAGAGTCCTACCATAAGAAAAGTCCTAAAAGTCAAGTAATTTGCTGGGGAAATGGGCAACAGTATAAAAAAAAACAAAACCAGAATATAGAATCTTAAATTAGTGACAAAGAATATCAAAAACATACAACCAGGAGAAGATAACAAAGTCAAAACTCCTCCATCCAAAGCCTCCAAGAAAAATATGAATTGACTGCAGGCCATGGAAGAACTCAGAAAGGATTTTGAAAATCAAACAAGAGTAACAGAGGAAATATTGGTAAGAAAAATGAGAGTATTTCAAGAAAATCATGAAAAATGAATCAACAGCTTGCCAAAGGAGATCCAAAAAGGACTGAAGAAAACAACACCTTAAAAAATAGACTGATTCAAATGCCAAAAGAGGTCCAAAAAGCCAATGAAGAGAAAGGCATAAAAATACAATTGACCAAGTGGAAAACAAAATACAAAAGCTCACTGAAGAAAATGATTCCTCAAAAATTAGAATGGAACAAATGGAAGGTAATGACTCTATGAGAAAGCAAAAGAATGGGAAAAAAGAAGACAATGTGAAATAGCTCACTGGACAAACAAATGAACTGGAAAATAGATCCAGGAGAGATAATTTAAAAAAAATTCATGATCAAAAATATTCATGATAAATAAGTAGCCTTGACATGATCTTTCAAGAAATTATCAAGGAAAACTGCCCTGATATTCTAGAACCAGAGGATAAAATAGAAATTGAGAGAATACATCTATAACCTCATGAAAGAGATCCCAAAAGGAAAACTCCTAGGAAAATTTTAGTCAAATTCCAGAGTTACCCAGGTCAAGGAGAAAATATTACAAGCAGCCAGAAAGAAACAATTCAAATATTGTGGAAATACAATCAGGATAACACAAGATTTAGAAGCCTCTATATTAAGGTATCAGATGGATTGGAATGTGATATTCTGGAAATCAAAAAAGCTAGAATTAAAATGAAGAATCACATACCCAGTAAAACTGAGTATAATCCTTCTGGGGGAAAATGGCTATTCAATGAAATAGAGGACTTTAAAACATTCTTATTCAAATACAAGTCTCAAGAGAAGCATGAAGAAGTAAACAGGAAAGAGACATCATTAGGGACTTACTAAAGTTGAACTGTTTACATTCCTTCATGGAAAGATGGTATTTGTAACTCATGAGGCCTTTCTCAGTATTAGAGTTGTTGCATGTATGATTATGTATGTATATGTTTATGTGCATAACATACACACTCAACTGGGCATGAAATTCTAGCTTACCCTACAGGAAAGTAGAGGGGAAGGGGATAAGAGGTGGGGGGATGATTGAAGGGAAGTCAGATTGGGGGAGGGGGTAATCTGAAGCAAATCCTTTTGAGAATGGACAGGGTCAAAGAAAAGAATAGAATAAATGGTTTGAGGGTGTGGGGGATAGGATGGAAGGAAATATAGTCTTTCACAACATGACTATTATTGAAGTCTTTTGCATGACTATATGTGTATAACCTATATTAAATTGTTTGCCTTCTCAATGAAGGTGAGTGGGGACAGAAGAAGTGAGAGAATTAGGAAGTCAGTGTTTTAAAATGATGTTAGAAATTTTTACTTGCAACTGGGAAATAAGAGATATAGTAATGGGGTATAGAAATCTATCTTATAGGAAAATTGAAGGGAAGGGGATATAATAAGGGAGAGGTGATAGAAGGGAGGGCAGATTAGGGAAAGAGGTAATCAGAATGCATGCTGTCTTGGGGTTGGAGGAGGGGAGAGATGAGGAGAAAATTTGGAATTAAAAATCTTGTGGAAGTGAATATTGAAAACTAAAAATAAATTAATAAAAATTATCTTTTCCTAAAGAAAAATAAAATAAAATATTTTGAATCTGTATCTATCTCTCTCCTTTTCTCTGTATCTATGTGTGTGTATATGTAAGTGTATATTGTGCATGTGTGTGTACATACACATCTCTAAGTAGTATTGCACAGGAAAGGAAAGTAAACATCTTTTTTTCAGATCAAGGCTTAGGCATCATTGTAGGGCATTCTCATGAACTTTGCATTGGAATTACCTAAATATCAACTCTCTTTAGTGGAACTGAAGTCCTGAGTATTGACTACCGTTTAACCAGCACCATTTTACATGCATCATATGGGAAGGGAAAAAGGATATATTTTCTAAAGTTGTATTTCTCTAGTTGAAATTATTGATGGCCTTACAAGATTTAGTATTTTGCCAAAGCAACAGCCTTATTTCTTACACTGAATAGTGGGGCATATCATTAGTGCCATCTTTGAAAAATGCACTGATGCAGTAGCATAATTGTAAATGTTATTCAGCCTAGAAGGTATAGGGCCACCTGTTATTTGGAAAATCTAAACAACATGTATTTAGGGGATGATAAAATTAAAGAAGCTACTACTGTATGAATCATAGATGCTAATTTGCTGGCATAAATGTGGAATGATATATTGTACAATCCAGTAATTATGTCTGAAATCAGTCTAGAGAAATTCATTAACACCTTTTTTTCAGAGGAAAAAAGGGAAGCTGACATCTGTAACTAATATTATGATCTAGGTTATTTTATGTTTTTTTTATTTCATGAACAGTAGAAAACTATAAAATAATTTTAATAGCTAATTATAAAAATGCTCTCCATTTCTTCAGTCACTTCATCTGGGGATGTTGATTTTGCAAATGATAGACCTGTACTGATACTGATGAGGAAGAAAACAAAAAAGAAAACAGAAATAATTAGGGATGTGGGTTAACTCTTTCTTGGGGCAATTAAATGACATAATGGAGAAAATGCTGGGCCTGAAATCAGGAAAACATATTTTTGAGTTCAAATCTGGTCTCAGATACTTATTACATATCTACATCTCTATCTGTCATTACCTATATTTTACCACTCAGTCTCTGATTTCATTGGTGTATGTAATACCTATTGACAAAACCCTCTACCCATGTAGATCAGCACCTACTCAAGTACTAAGAGCTTATGTGACTTATCCAGGGTCATACTGCCCGGATACGTCATATGTTGAATTTCAACCCCGATCTTTCTAATTCTGAGGCTAGTTCTTTATTCACTATTCCATAGTGCTTCTCTTCTACATATATACCCATATTAATTCATTTAGTAAACATTGGTTAAGTACCTGTTATATGCCAATTACTGCATAGAGAACTGTGTAATACATGTATGTGGATGTGTGTACATGCAAAGTTACACTTAATACTGTCTCTGTCACATAGTAAATGGTTAATATGCATTTTGATTGATTATGTATTCATATAGTATTTGCACATGAAAATAAACATACTATTTTAGATATTTTCCATTTCTGGTCAATTCCTGCTGAACAAATCTCTCTTCATAAGTGGAAGAAAAATCAATTGAAAATACGGTCATAGTGACTGCTTACATTTATACAGTGAATGGGCCTCAGTAACTAACTGACATCATAACTATAAAATCAATGAGCAAAACCAGGAATGAACAGCCCTCCCATTTCAAGAAAAAAAAGTATTTCTTGTTAGACTCCCAATCTTACAGCCAAGATCATCAGGGCAGCCTAGGCTACATTGCTTGGGTGACACCTGTCATAATCAATTAGTCAACAAGAAAAATGGTATAAAAATGGATTGTAGATTGAGAGCAGTTCAATCACCCACAAATGCTCCCTTAGGAAATGAGTCTATTTAATCCATTCAGCCATCTTTGATTTGCTGAACAATAGTCTTTCCTTCATTCATTCAAATCCTTTTTTTTTAAATGAGAGTATGGGACTAGCAATATTTAGAAGAAAAAAATGTAGCATTGAAAGATAATGAGGCTAATTGGAAATACGGATAAATGTGATAGCACATTAAAAAGTGTATATGCCTGTCTGGGAGATTGTACCCTATCCAGCAGGTCATTTAAAGAAATTCTAATATGACCCATATTCAAGGACCTATGGAAATCAGGGTCCTATATTTTCTTCACTGTATCTACTTACAATATTTCTATATTCTGTCATTTAAATCTCAGCATAATTTTCCATCCCACCTCCATCATGCCTTACAGAAGGAGTCTCAGCAGCTACTAGGATCTGCTATTATAATTATTACCAATACTAATCACTTATATTTACATAGTGCATGGAAATTTTGCAAAGCACTTCATTTGCATCTTATTTCCTTTTTTCTTAACATGCCTCTGAAGTAGGTGCCTTTCTGTAGGATTAATGGAATAATAAGATCTTCCCTGTCTATTATGTGACTACAAGTCTTTTTTTTCCCCCTTAGAACTTGGGCCATGTTGCCAGGTATAAAGGTACACAGATATTTCAATGAAAAATATCTTGGTGCTTTGAACTTAGGCTCAGTTCACACCTGTGACACATCCTGAGTCACATATTTCCCATTAGGTGTTTCAGGGAGATTTATATTGCCTTGGATGGGGTGTAGCAGCAAGCACACTAACATACCTAGGATGGCTGCTAGCACAGGTTCTTTGATATGCTTTTCTAAAGGAAAGCAACTCAAAAAGGGTTAACAATCTTACTTTAATCAACCAAACATATATCATTTACCTAGTTCAGGGGGAAAAGTCAGCATGCTGAACTGCAGAGAATACAAACAGAAGTTATAAGAGAAAACACAATTCAGCGGACAGGGCTTCTAGTTGGCTGACCATTACATCCATATTTAGTCACCAGAGAGAGAAGCGCCAACATTTGGGTTTTCAAAGCCAGGGGGCTCAAAGGCTGCCCAGAGTCTCATGTGGTCAAATCACACAACTCTTTCCAAAGTGATCCCCAAAGCAAAACCTCAAGTCAGAGGTATACATAACCTTCTCCAGGGTCAGAGAATATCACAACCCTTGTCACCTACTTGACCATAAAGTAATGAAAGTTGTGCTTTCCTGAAAAAAAAAAAACAAGCCTCCTGCCACAGGCTCCAGGTGAACACATGCAGCCTATTAGGGGGCAGAGAACATTTTCAAATCAGGAATGGTCCTCAAGTTCAACTTGGGCTTATTAAGGGGCAGGGAAGATCTTAAAATTTTATTATCATTACAGGATGGAACTTGGCTAAGAAGAAGCTTACTTAGGGGAGGCTTGCTTGTAGGAAGGCTTTCACACCTTTTGGCACTGAGCCAATTAAGCACTCAGTCATGTGGGTGATGATGCCTTTTGGCTCAGAGTCTATTAGTTGAAAACTAGTTGGATTCTTCCCTGGATACTCACTTCTTTTTACTTATGTGTACTTATCTGTCTGTTAATAAAAGTAAGAAAGTTATTCCCTTTAAAGTTGTCTTTCTTTTAGAAAAGCAGATCAAAGAGCCTGTGTGCTAGTATGGTTGCTAATACACCCTCTGAAGTAGGTACACTCGTTTTATTAATGGAAAAACTGAGGTTGTCACTATCAGTACTAGTCTGAAGCAGAACTTACTTCCAAATCTCCTAGATTTCAATTGTAGCTCTCTATTCTCTAAAGTAGTGGTCTCCAGAGTGGGGCCATGGTCTATCCTCAAGGAGTCTATAATCAGTCAGTGCAGGAAGATAATCACATCTCACCCTCCCTGAAATAAATCTCATCTTCTACCAAAAAAAAAAAAGTTTTTTTTTCTAATCCTTCCCAATGTTAGTGTCTTGCCTCTGTTGACTGTGTTCAATTTATCCTTGCTATATATTGTTTGTACAAAGAATCAATTTTCTTTCACCTTTCTCTGTATCCCCAGAGCTTAGAACCATGTCTGTTGTCGCTTAGTTGCAACTTAATAAATGTTTATTGACCTCACCCAGCCAGTTGGTAATATGGTGACAATGGGCAGATAAACTATGTGTAAATATTCGCTGATGCCTTGGAAGGAGGAAATCCAAATGATATCCATGCAGGTCCTGAGGATGTTTTGTAGCTTAGCTTGTAACTGCCACTCCTATACATGCTCAGAAAGGGAAAGTTGGGAGGTCAAACACTAGGAGATAGCTTTGGGGCATAAGCATACCCACCACACCATACTAACCCCATTTTCTAACACGGACACGCGTATAAAGTGACATCAGAAAATGTCTTTCATAAAATGTCATTTGAAAATGAGCCAGGTAGGCTTACTATGTGGCATGAGTGAGGAGGAAAGAGATTAATAACCGACACATTCTACTGGTGCTCATGAAATACAAAATAAACAAATGAAGTAAAGGATGCTGTCTTTGAGGAACATGAACAAGACCTATGCAGTTTGAGAAAGCCTGGGTATGTTTTATGACCTGCCCCAATGGAGAGAATAGGCACATCAATAAATTTAGATAGCCATTATATTATTTTAAGCCTTAAAAATTACATATATATGTATAAATAGATACATATATACATACACACATACATATATATGTGCACACATACATGTTTGTATGTATACAATATTTTAAAAACTGTCCCAGATATGTTATTTTGGTTCTGCTTTTTAATAAAGTTGCAATGTTGTGTCTGTCTTTGTATCCTTTGAACGTAGCTGCACAATAGGAATTTAATACATAAATACACCTTAATACATTATATATATATATATTTATATATATTTATAGAGCAGTATACAGTGAACATGGAACTGAGCCCTTAAATTTTGTTGCTGAAATGCTACTTCTTAATTATTTAACTAAATCATAATCAGGTCACAGAAAACAATAATCGGAATGGAAAAATGAACCACTAAATGACTATAATTAAGTGTATGTCCTGCTTATTAGAAATGATTACCTGCAAGCATTGTAGTATGCACCTTTGCCTTCTCAACACACACACACTTATACCTCAACTCTATGATTTTGTAACAAACTATAATTTATTTTTTCCTTCAACTTACTGTTTGGAAACTTCACTAAAACATAGACCTTTAGAAGAAAGATGTACTCTAATGCTTCCCTAATGGCAGTGGATAGAGATTTGCTTCTAGGGACAGGTATTTGTTATTATTAAGTTGTTTTTTAGTTGTGTCCAACTCTCCTTGACCCTGTTTGGGGTTTCCTTGGCAGAGATACTAGATTGGTTTGCCATTTCCTTCTGCAGCTTATTTTACAGATTAGGACCTGAGGCAAACACGGTAAAATGACTTGCCCAAGGTCACATAGCTAATAAGTGTGTGAGGACAGATTGAATTCATGAAGTTGAGTCTTGCTGACTTTAGGGCCAACACTCTATCCTTGCACCACTTAGCTGCTCATAGAGTCATAAAGCCTGAGTTTAAATCAAATTATCAAATGTCTATTTGCTTCAGTTTCCTCATCTGTTTTTCTTCTGTAAAACAGTCCTAAGCACTATATAAATGTTAGATATTATTATGACTATCGGTATAGAACAATCAAATAATTAATGCAACGTGCATGGGCCATTTGTTCTTTCAAGGTGTTTGACAGTACTAAGAAACATTGGCCTTGCTGTCACCATTTTACAGAAGTAAACAAACCTGACACCCAGATTGGCAAGGCCCAGATTCGGGATGGAAGTGGGCTCTGAATGTCTCAGCTGTTCAATACTTAGGCAGCCTTGAAAGTCAGGGAATCTCTCTCCACTGTTCTTTGACAATCACTACCTTGTATTTACCAGTGCACTGAGGTGCTCTTATAAATATCTTCAACTAAACTACATCTGACAGCCTAAATGAACAAGGTACATATTGGGATGAAGTATCCTTGACTTTTATGAAGCTGGTTCAGGAACTATCCAGGGAGACAAAGGCTTGGGGGCAGAGCAGCAGACTGGAAACGGGTGAAAATGAAGCATCCTGGCTTTCCCAGAAATTTCACTCTCTTACCTCTGCCAATCTCTTAACCTCTGACCCTGCCCTAGAAAAAGGTATATGCTTATCAAAGCTACCAGCTCATCAGTATCATGCACCAAGGTACATGAGTCCAGCTACTTATGATCACAGTTGTGAGGATGACTGTAGAGGCAACTAAACCAGAACAAGGAATCAGGGACAACTTTAGCCAGGAACTGTATTTCTTAAGAAAATGTCTTGGGTAGAGAAGTCTGGCCCATTTTGCTGAGCTTATTAATCTATTTGTTATACAAATATTTTTTTTTTTGGTTTGGGGTGAGAGACTACAGTCCTTAGAGTCCTCAGAGCTCACTGTGCAAAGGCAACCTCTTTATTACTTAGCTAAATCAAAATTAGTTCATAGAAAACTAATTAAAATGGAGGAAAGTGCTACTAAATGACTGTAATTAAATGTGCGTTCTGCTTTATTAGAAATGAATATCCTTTCTGCAGCTATAAAACTTAGAAAATCAATTTTAGTTTCATGTAAGACCCATCCTTCAAGACCCACTTTAAATATTGTACATATTCTACATGTACATATTGTACATATTCTATATAACTGACATGACCATCCCAGCGGGATGTGATTTGTCCTTTCTATGAACTCTGGTAGCAATGACTATGTCCTTACCCATTCAGGGTGGGTACCTGCTGGGTGGGGAGTCAGCACGTTCACCTTTAAGTGTTGAGTTTCGGAATTATGACAGGTGAGGGCAGGAGTTCATTGGAAGGCCCAAGAGAATTGTCAGTATAAGACGTCATAAATAAGAAACCAAAAGATATTAGCCATTAAACTTAAAGAAGGGAAAGATACATTTTATTTACATATCTCTTACATTCAACCCCTTCTCTCCACTCACATGAACCTCATAATTTGTTTACTAAACTAATGAAATAGTTGGGTTCTTAATCTTTCCTTGTTTCATGGACCCCTTTGACATTTTGGTGAAGCATCTGAATTTTTCTCAGAATAAATGGTTTTAAATGCATAAAATAAATAGGATTTCAAAGGAAAATAAAAGTTAGTAAACATAATGACAATAACATCCTCTTCCTCATCAACAACAACAATATTTATATAGTTCTTATGTGAGGCAGGGACTATGCTAAGTGTTTTAAAATCATTATTTCATCGGATCTTTTCAGTACCTCTGGGAGGCAGGTTATTATTATCCCCATTTTACAGAGTAGGAACTTGAAGCAAACAGATTATTATAAATTAAATAGCTTGCTCAGGGTCACACAGCTAGTAAGTATCTAAGGCTGGATTTGAACTGGGGTTTTCCTGACTCCAGACTCAGTGCTCTATCCATTGTGCCACCTAGCTTCCATCAAGGGTCATGGACCCCAGGTTAAGAAAGACCCCCAGTACTGACTAATCACCTTGGTTCCAGTCTTTCTTCTTCTCCAATCCATCTTCCTGACAGATGCCAAAATAATTTTCTTAAATCAGAGATCTGACCATCTTCCATCACCCCATCCCCTACACACACAC
This sequence comes from Pseudocheirus occidentalis, assembly GCA_028646575.1. Classification (NCBI taxonomy): domain Eukaryota; kingdom Metazoa; phylum Chordata; class Mammalia; order Diprotodontia; family Pseudocheiridae; genus Pseudocheirus; species Pseudocheirus occidentalis. The sequence goes on along the minus strand of CM053594.1, from coordinate 288,024,450 downwards.
ACACACACACACACACACACACACCACACGCACACATGCACACACACATACACAAATATCATCTTCAGGAATGATATCTAAAACATCCTCAAATTTCATCCTTCACTTTGAAACCCAAGGGATGAGGAAAACCAGAACCTGTAAAGGCAGCATACTCAACTTTTGGAGAATTCTAATTGAAAGAAAATGTTTTCCTTACATTGAGCTTAAATTTCCCTGTCAACTATTTCCCTTCATTGCTTCTAGTGCTGTCTTCTTTGACCAAGCAGAAGAAATCAAATCCCTCTTTCAAGCTCCAGACCTTTGAATACTTGATGGCAGCTACCATGCCACCTTCACCCCACAAAGCTTAGTTCTGTAAACTGATTCACTTATGGGATGGGTTCAATTTCCTTGCTTGTTTGGGTTACTTTCCGCTAACTGCTCTACCTTGTTAATATACTTCCTATAATGTAGCACTCAGAAATCAATATACATTGGAAATGTGGTCTGACAAGGAAACTTTACTTATTCTAATCCCTGTGCCTCCCATCTACATCAGCTTTTGGGTTTCAGTCTTGGCCTTTTGACTCACAGTGAGTTTGCAGTCCAATGAGCCCTAGACCTTTTTAACAGAAAGAAAAAAAAGTCATTCCTTTTCTTCTTGAACATGTGATGCAGACTTTTTGCACCTAAATATAAAGCATAATGTCAGTAGAACTAGAGGAAGGGTGTAAAGATAATAGGAATTTGAAGACCTTCCTTGCTCTTAATAAGCCAATGTAATCACACTGAGCCCATGGTGGGAGGAGCTTAGTAAAAAGCAGGGGACAACACAAGCAGAGATGGGAGTAGACAGCATGGAAGCAGAGCAACCAGTGTGCATGACAGAAGGGCAGTTTTGCTTAAGGAGACCCGTTTTATTTTAAAGGCCTAACAAAAGGAAGGCTTGGGGACATCAGTGCTTGCTGCATTGGTTATGTGTACCAACTTCTTGGCTGCTATGATGCATTTGGCTTTCAGGTGTTAGAATTTGGTTTTCTGGTATTTGAATAAATGTTTTGGTTCTGTCTTCCACTTGGAGAATCTGTTATATTTTGTGATTCACAACTACACCAGCATATTCATAGTCACCAGGTGTGCTGTGAATATCACAAGGGCATTACAAAGGGCTATAGCATATTAGTGAAGACCCAAGGAGAAGAGATAAAAACACATGCATGAGTTGCAAGATGTATAAAACAGGAGGGAGTATTCCTATCAGTGAGATCAAAGATACATTGAAGGATTAAAATGTAAGACTTTATGATTATCTGGTAAATTTCATTTCATTAGATTAATTCCAGCCTGTTGTCAGTCAAAAGCAACTGCAGCATCTTCTGGAGATTAAAAAAAAAAAGTACTGACTTTAGCAATCCTTAAACCTTAAAGTGCTCAGTTTGAACAGCAGACATTATTTTTTCCCCTAATAAGCTTTGTAATTACACATTTTCAAAAGTCTGCTTGAGAGACAAATGAAAACTCTCATGCACACACATTCCTTTGTTGTTTTATTTAAATAGAGAATACAAAACAATTTTGCTGATAAAGCAGTCCATTTACATTTTAAAAGAAAAATATATCTTTTCTCTCAGATTCCTTATGACATTTGTATGGAAGATGGGCACTGCACCAATCTGGAGGTGCTTTGCTGCCATGGTGCCAAAAAGCAAACAAAAGAGACTATATCAGCTTTGCTGAAGGTGACACTGAATGGGTTCCACAATGCTTAACTCTTTAATAACTGCAAAACTCTCTTTTATAAAGAGATGTTATTCCAACCATTGACCAATAATGGAATGCAGTAATCTTAGATTGTTCCAAGAGAAATATGATGTGGTGACCAAAAAAGTTCATATAATCTTGAGGAAGAGAGGGAGGAAGGAAGGGAGGAAGCAAACACTTATTAAATGTCTCTATTTGCTAGGGGCTGTGACAATTGCTTTACACGTACTTCATTGGATCTTCACAATAATCCCGTGAGATAGTGATGGTTATTATCCTCATATTAGAAGTCAGGAAACAAAGGAAAATACAGGATAAGTAACTTCCCCAGGTGTCATACAACGAGTGTGTGAGGCAAGATTTGAACTCATGCTGACTCCTGACCAGAGCTGTATCACCATGTTACTAAAAAGGTCCTAATGAGACAAAGATCTTTTCAAGTTGCCAACAACATGTATAATTTTGTGGCATTTAAGTTTTCTTAAGGTACAGGTGAAGTTTAAAAAGACACAATAGAAAGGAACAATACAGGGGTAGAATTAATGAGATCAAAGTCGAGGAGGTAGAAAGGTGCTGGAGTTACAGGGAGACAAGAGGAAGAACAATCTAACTGAATTGCAAAGTATTTGCCACATAGTAGGTAGAGATAAGGCTTAAAAAGTAAAGTTGTTCCAGAGTGTGCATAGCCCTAGAGTCCAAATACAGTTGTTTTTAAATATATATATATTTATTTCTAAGCAATATTTCCCTTAAGCCAGACTAAATATATTACAAGATAATATTCATTGAACTGTAAGAAAAGCTATGGATGCGCCACTCCTTTGTCAAGCAGCATATGATCTGGTGGAAAATGTACTTGATTTGGAACCAGAGGACAAGGATTCAACTCCCAACTCTGCCTCTTACATCCTTTGTGATCTTGGGCAATCCCCTAATACTATCTGGGACTCAGTTTCCTCATGTGTAAAAATGAGGGGTTGATTAGATGGCCTCTGAATGTATTTCTAGCTCTACATCTGTGATTCTATCCACATTAGAATTAATTCCATGGATAATTCTCTCTCTCTATTCAATATAAATATGTGTATCAGACGTAACTTTAATTTAATCAAGTTGATTTTTTAAAAAGCAAACATATCAGAATGTCTATATCCAAAACAGTTTTATCATCTACAGAGTAGGCAAAAGGAATATCCTAATGTAGAAGGGAAGAAGAGGAGCTTGTTATTTCTCCTATTTAAGGTACATGAGAAAATAGCATAAAACATGGAGGAAAGGATGGGGGGTAGGCATTTGATGAAACTCACTTTTTATCTGAAACAAAGAAGGTTTGAGCACCCTTACAAACAGAGTTTGGTGTGGAAATGTGTCCAATTAAATACAGAAACAAGCAGGGCCAGGGTGTGGTGGTGGGTTAAGAGGGAGAATAACATCAGAAGGAAAGAATTCCAAACAAAACAAACCTCTGAATTCTGAAAAGGATGTTAAATAGGAATAATGGTAGTAAATAGAGCTGGATGAGAAAAGGTTTCATAGTATATATACAACTGACTTCAAGTTCTGTCTTTGAAATCTACTGTCAATGTGACATAGAAAAAGTCACTTAACCACTCAGTCTTCTAGGCATTTCTCTAAGTTAAATTTGCATAGAAGGAGTCAACCAAAATTGGTAAAGAGTTTCCTGATGTAAGAGTTCTACATACGAAATTGTAGGTTTAACCCTGAAATTAATTTTGGGAGTAGGACTCTATCTTACAAGCAGCATTCATAGAAACAGCTTAATAACTGCTAAATGTTTCAAAAATATTATCTCATTTGATCCTTACAGTGACTTTGGGAGGCAGGTACTATTATTTTTCACATTTTATAGATGAAGAAACTGTTAAATACTGTGCATACTCTGGGGTTTTAAGCTTTTGAAAAGAAAGATCCATGATCTCTCGTACTGAGTGCTGAATAAGTGTTCATAAAGAAAACAAAAAACAAACTTACTTTATTGAAAATAAAGTAGTTCTTGGAGCTCTTGCATTTTATTTTTCCATCTTTTATTGTCTATTACTTTTCTGGTGGCAGATATTTATGTTACCTAAAATTTCACAACCACCGAAGTTTCCTTTCACTTTCATTTGGTACAGAGAGTTAAATAAATATAGCTAATACACACACACACACACACACACACACACACACCAAAAACAATAACAACCAAAAAAACCACATCAAGAATATGAGTTTCAAAATGAATAATGAAAAGTTGAGATGGGAAAGGGTTCTTTAAAAAATATATGGTTCAAATGTGGACAAACAACTGGACACAAAAGGTTAAAAGAAAAATCTATGAGCAATGCAGACACAAATGTGTAAAGTTCTAAAAGCTCTATCTTTTCTTGGCAGGTCCCTTTGCTTTTAAAGCATAAAAAGGTAACACTAGTTCTTTCTAGCAACAGCTCGAGCAATCCCTCAAGTAGTTGTCACAAGGAATACTCCAGCTGCCATTGATAAAACAGAAGGCAAACATTGTCTCCTAAAGAGCTCAGACTGTCTCACTCTAGTTAAATGAATGCCAGAAAAAAAATGTTAAAAGTGTTACTGTGAAAACCTTCAGCTATATGGGATGGGAGGGAGAACAAATGCAAGATCCTTTCAAGCAAGAAAAACACAAGTTACATTTGGTGGAGCAGAAATAAAGATGCTGTTTCTTGGGCTCCTTTGGGATTAAACAGTAAGTGCCAAGTTGAGCCAGTAAGAATGGAAGTCCATGCAGCAACTTTAATAGGCTAAGACATGTTTAGTGGAAAGGAAAGGTGATAGCCAACAAGGGGAAAAAAAGATTCTGCCCTTCAACCCTCTTATCCCCCTATGACACAGCAGCATTTCCTTGAGTAGAGTTGATGAAACTTTGGTATAGTCAACAAATCATGAAAAGTCTATCAGACAGTTAACAGAAGATAACCATTGCAGTGAGTTTTTGTCCCTAAACTAGCACTTCAGAAATGAAGGGACTTGATGCCACCATACCTTTCCAAATAAACAATAATAACCATATATAGAAAGGGCAATAATAAAAAAAATACGTACATGCTTCAAGGAAATTTTGGGATTTCATCTTTGCATTTCCCATACCTTGCTATTGGTAACAGTTCAGTAAATGGCCTATGAATGGAAGAATGAATGATTGAACGAATGAAACAGCCTTGCTGTTGGAGATACCTTCATATCTGTTAAGTCTGTAAATCTTTAAAAGTGGACACCTAGAAACATTTCCCCACTATTAACAAGAGGGGAATGAAGGCCAATAAGAATATTTTGGTATGCTGTGTGACTTTGGGGAAGTAAATCAATCTCACAGGGTCTTAGTTTCCTCATCTATAAAATAAAGGGGTTGAAATTACATAGCTTTAGCAATTCAGTCTAGTTTTCTGTCTATTTCCTTATGATCTTATGAAACTTCTAATTTTAAAATAAGCAAAAGTCAATGTCTATGCAATAGTGATAATAGTGATATCAACAGTCAATTCAGTGAGAAAAAGACTCAGATCAGTAACACTAGTGCTTTGTATGGATAACTCAGATGAATGACTCAATTATTCATTTGACTATAGCCATGATATAAATCTCAAGCACATAAATAAAATAAATAATGGCTTTGTATTCATTGTAATATATACATACTTTCACATATATGTACATATGTACAAATATATTTAGAATAGTTGAAGATACTGAATCTACATGTGTGTATATAAGCATGTGTATATATATGTGTGTATATATCTATACATATATACATAAATACATACACACATAAGTGTATACACCACATATATGCATGTGGTAGCTATGTGGTACAAAGGATAGAGTGTTTTCTTGTAGTCAGAAAAATCTGAGTTCAAATCTGGCATCAGACAGTAGCTGTGTGACCCTAAATATGTCTCTCAATCCTGTTTGCCTCAGTTTCATCATCTGTAAAATGAGAGGGAGAAGGAAATGGCAAATCGCTCCTGTATCTTTGACAAGAAAACTCCAAATGGAGTCATAAAGAGTCAGACATGGCTGAAATAACTACCCAACATACACACATGCACATATAAACATAAATATTTTTATATGAATACATGCACACACTGTTCTCCGTTAAAGTTCTGCTCTGATGCCTTAGATATTCACAGAATTAGAGTTGAAAGGGATGTCAGACACTGTGTACTACAACTTGTCCTCCCAAAAAAGAATCTCCACTTTGACACATCCAACATTATATCACAGAACCTCAGCCTAAAGATGACCAACAAGTGATCACAGGATTATAGATAATTCTACCTGAAAGGCTATACCTCCTCTTTTCTCTGTCTATCCTCAATCCCAGACATCAAGTCTAAATTTTCCTTTTTGTAACATCTATCCCTTAGTTCTGTCATCTAGGGCAATTATAACAAAAAGAACCCATTTTCCTTGATACCCTTTCAAATAAATAAAAGACAACTATCACACCACATCTTTCTGCCTGAGTCTTCTACTTTTCAGGACAAACACATTCAGTGTCTTCAACTATTCTTTTATGATATGGACTTGAGAACTTTCACTATCCTGTTTTCTCTCTTTGGAATACTCCCTAGTTAACCAATATTCATCTTAAACTGTGGTATCCAGAACTGAACACTGAACACAAAACTCCAGAGATGGTCAGATCATGGTCAAAAAATAAAAGATTATCTTCATGGTCTGTAAAGTAATGGGGGTGGCTCTCAACACAGAACAAGGCAGAATTAACTTTTTTTCACTACTATTGACCGATTTGAATTTACAAAACCTCACATCTTTTTTTTT
>CM053594.1:287990573-288017383 GCA_028646575.1 Pseudocheirus occidentalis | reverse complement strand
ATGACTACATTTCAATACTGTTTTTTCCCCTTGTAATTCTATATTTTATTTTTTGCCAAGAGAGATAATTCTGAAAAGGGATCCATAAGTTTCATTGGATTGTCAAAAGGATCCTTGATATATAATTAATGTGTTTGTGTGTGTGTATATATATATGTGCATATGTACATTTATGTGTATGTGTGTGTATATACATATATGTGTGCATATGTATGTATATATATATACGTACCATATTCTGTATAGAATAACTTCATGCCACCCAACATTATGCTTATGAGGTTCACTTGGAGTATTAAGCCCCAGAGGACTGCACATAATCTTAGTCTGAGACAGAAAAATTCAGATGTTTTGCAAGTTTTTGTGATTAATTTTAATTTTTCTTTGTTAAGTGAAACATCCACTAAGTCCTTTTTTTTTTTCTATTCATCATCATTAATGACTTGGTGATAACCTGGGCTTCTGAAAGGCTATGCAAATCATTAAGAATCTAGCAAATCCAAACAAGGTATGAAGTGTTTAAGTAGCAAATCCTGTGTCTTTTGTCAAAGGACAATTCTGCCAAAATTTAGAGATCAGTAAGTTGCCTCAGAGTGAAGAATTTTTTGGCAACTATAGATGACAACCTGCTGGGTTATGGAGGAGTTATAGCCTGCATCAAGAAAAAAAAAACAGCTGAAAAACCCAATCATGGATCTTTGAAGTTCAAAAAAGGGCCACACCTGTTCTTTAGATCATGAAGAAGAAAGTGAGGGACCTCTAAGAAGCCATCAAAAATGATGTGGTCTTCCACTAGACAGGCTTGCCTTTCATAACATATATAATAATGTAAAGTTTTTTTTTCTGAAATTACAAATTTGGGGATGCAACCAATTCCTATGCTAACCGTTCACCCTACCTACCCCTCATCACTTCTAAGGGATTTTCTTCAAATCACTGGCTTACTAATAGATACTAAGTGCTGTTTCTTTAAAATAAACTTATAAAGCCTAGAGTCCGCTTGAGGTAAATGAGAACCCTAGAGATTATTCAAAGGAGAGCTTGGCTCTTGCAAGGCTGAGACTGTAATGGTTCATGCACTAGCACTGATTGCAATGGGTCTAGCTTTCAGAGTTCGAAATAATAATTGCTTTTGGACACATTTCTTTCATCAAACATATAAAGATTTCTTCATCTGTATTCCATTTAGCCCAAAATAAATGAACTGGCTTCTTTTTATTTTTATTTTTTTATAAATTTGTGAATCCAACCATAAATGTAATCAAGTAGAGAGGGCCCATAGAAATCTATAGCTTTGGCCTAGTCTATTCAGAATGATTTGAAGGCCTGAGTTATTCTATACAGAAGCAATTCAGCACTGTGTGGCTGATCTGCATGTAAATACTACATGACTCCAGCTTGCAATGGGAATAGAGTTTGCAGCTACTAACGCAGGCCCACTGGCTCCATTTGTACTACAAGAGAGAATGGGCTGAAAATGGCGGTTTCCCGAACCCTCCCCCCCAAGACTTACTCCTACCTTAAAAAAAAAAAAACTTCTACAAAACAAATTTTAATATATGCTAAATTTGAGGTGGAAGAGCGGCATCATTTGAGTTTGCTTTATACACAGAATTACCTTTTTATGTGATTTCTGTTAGCATATGCAAGTGCAGATTCTCTAGAGAGTTCATTATGCAGTTGGCAGGCAGTCACTTTTCTATTGAATGTTAACCATCTTATACAAAAACAAAACCCAACTATTTAAAATCCATTTTCATTTTCTTGGCATCATCTTTCATTCAAGGCAATAAGAAAAAAAATGAGAGGGTGTTTTCTTTTTAAAAATGGGTACAGTTTGGAAATGAAGCATTGCCAAGATTTGATATAAATGCTACCAACTGGTGCCACTAATGAATATTTGGTAGAAACTCATTAAATTTACATGAAAATGAGTATATTATGCTTATGTTATTATTTCAAAGGGCCATGGGACATCAGTGTCTAGATGGATATTTGACTTGTCCTCCTTTTTTATTAGTGATTTGTAATATAGCTACATGAGCCAGAGTTTCATTTACTAAGCAGGGAGCTGGGGGTGGGAATTAGGGGTGGCATTGGGATAAACTGTTATTAAATTCTGCTTGAAATGGAGAGGGAATGAAAGGTTAGGAAGGAACATAAAATTTCGTGGGTGGGACCAAAGGAGAGAACATGGTCCTAGTATACTGTGAATGGAAATCAGAAAAATCAACATTCAGAAGTAGCAAAGAACATGGACTGAAGAGATATAAAATTGAGCAACACTTCTCAATAATTTATTAGAAGGAATAAAAAAAAGATAAAGCTGCTTAACTGCATTATGTCAGTTTAATATTCCTGTTGGTAATTGTTCATTGTCAATTAACACAGTAGACTGGTCTTTTAGATCATTGTTTCAGTTGGGAATATAAAGTAATATTAAGTTTGAACAATGATAAAAAGAACTTAACTAAGTTTTCTACTCAAGATATGCCATATGGTAACATTTTATTTTTATGGTTCTAAAACATAAGGTGATTTATTTAAAAAACAACAAAAAATAAAGATAGTACCAATATAAAGAAGACTATACTTTAGAACAGAAACACATGGATTTCACAAAGGAAAACAAAAGTGCAGTGTTTTATACATTCTTATTTTAATCAACGAGAACTTTAATATATTCTTAACATCATTAACACAGAATTAATGAATTATCTATAGAGATGTAAAATGCAACTTTATCTCTCTGTAGCCCATTTATTGAATGCTCTCAGAATGAAATGTTGCACCCCACTGGATTTTTCATCCAATATAAATATTTTAAAGAAGATAAAATATACATCAACTTCTTCAAGCTAAGATTTTACATTGTTTCCAAAAGTATGTCCAGGGTCTTGTTATTCAGTGGGTTCAGTTTAATTTTTAAAATATATTTTAATGGAATTTTTTTTTAATCATTGGAGCCCTAGAAACCCATTTAAAGAAGAAAAAAAAACCTCTCCAGACACTGGGCCTGCATGCTATTGATTCTATGAATCACTCATGAGCTAAAGGACAAGTAAAAGTAGTGGGACAGAAATTTTTTTTTCTTTGAAGGGGAGTAGACAAAGGCCTCTAAAAATATAAGTCAATATTCCATTTTCAATTGTAAAATTATATGATATAAATAAGTGATGAGATACATGTGGATATGAATAATGTGTATAAAACTTAACTATTTGGTACCCATGAGCAAACAGGCTTCTAGGGGAGGTGAACCATATATGGCAATTAATGTTATTTTCACAGCTCAGTGGTCTATTGGCAGTGAGCAGCAATATTTTCTCCTTTAGCTCCAAGAAAGTATCATGTCTCCATGGGCCTGGTGATGAGAGAAGAAATTATAGCCTAAATTTGATCCTCTAGTTTTTCTTGAAGGGCCCTACACAATACATTGTTGAGCATTATACAGAGAAAGTTATAATAAGATGACATAATCATCAGCTGCAGATTTCTTCTATCCAGTGCTTTCTGAAATAGGAAAGTCTTGTCTCAAAGAGATTTTAAAAAAAGTTCTGTTTGAAAAAACCTGCATGATTAGTATTTGGGTGGCACTTCTTTCTCTTCAATGTCCACATACTGCTCTGTTACAACACAATATCTTTGATTGATTCTTCTTCTTTGACCCTAAAAATGGACATGCACTCAAGATAATGCCTTTGTCTCTCTTCTATTCCCTTTTCCCACATTAGTTCAGCCAAACTCAGCCACTAAAATGGTTTTCTTTCTTCCCACTACACAAAAGATTTCCCCAACCAAACAGTCAGCCATAGTACCTGTCTTCAGTACTGGCTTTGGATTTCCAGTTGCCTGTGGGACACGTACAGATGTTTTCTTGTTTGGAAACTTTTTATCACTAGCGCCTGGCACAGGGCTCTCCATATTGTTGGGCTTAAATTCACTCTTAGAGAATTTAATCGTTCAATTGAATTTTACATATGTTTAGTAAATACCTACTCTGTCAAGAGCACTACATACTTTGAGGATACACAAATGAATAAGGAAAATCCCTGCCTTCTAGAAAATTACATCAGAGAATAAAATATAAGATAATAAAACTACTATAAGCAACACAATAATTAAAAGCAACAGTTTGCAGAAATTTTTTAAAATGTTAAATCTCATCTTTACTATTTACTACAAATGTAAACTTGGGCAGTTACTTTCTCTGAGTATCTGGTTTTTTTTTTTCCTTCTTGATCTCTTTCAGGACTGAATCTATGAAATTTGACAATGGGGCATAAGGTAATCATTTATTTATGGATCTTACTTGGAAAAGGAAGAAGTTTCTTCTTTTACTCTCCATATATATCTCAATGGCATTGACTACAAAATAACTATATAAGCAAACCCAGGTTTTCATTGAGACCAGCAGAGAGATCACTTTGGAATGGTCATTTTCTCCTTTCAGAATACTTACTTCCTGGTTGATCAATGCTGTAAAGCAGTACTAAGGAGACTTTGGAAATTGAAACGATAGATTGCAAGATGAAACAAAAGTTTAATATGAAGGGTGCTCATCTGAATTTTCAAGCTTCCTTCACTCTTTTTCAGATTCATTTGCGTTAGAAGAATGACTCATTATCTAGTTGTCCAGTTATCTGAGCAAAGATGAAGACAGAAATGGTCATTTTATCAGTCTCAATTTCTCAGGATTAAATCCGAGGAAATAAAAAAAGATGTGATAGTAGTGCCCCCTTGCCTTTTTCACATGCATCCATACTTTAAAGCTGTTTATAAAAGCTTTATGACTGGTAAAAGAAAGGATAACAACTCAAGAGTGGGAACTCTTGTTTCTAAGGGCACTGAAAAAGTTCCATTAAGTGTGTCTCTAGTCCTCTCTCATGAGGAGGGAAGGAGAGGGAATACAGAAATTTATGGTCTTTTTGATCTGCATCTCTATCAGAGATGAAATTATCACAATTTATTTTAAAAAACAGGTAACTCTTCAATGTTCATGCTTTCAGACATACCAAAGAAATAAAACTCCTTAAAAAGCAGGCCCAACTTCCCTTGAAATTCAGAAAGGTGAAAAAGCTGCTGATTGCCAAACTATTTGATTTCACTTAACATCTAATCTACTTCACTAAGATAAAGAATTGTCTTTTAATTTGTCTGCAGAATATCCCATGAAGCTAAAATACCAACTAAGGACTTTTATTTATCTGTTGACACATCTAACTATTGATGTTATTGATGGAGCCATTAATGAAGTTGTGCCAATTCAGCTGGAAAATTGGGGATCTACAAGTCACCTCACTTTATTCCAAATCTGTCTTTGGAGCATTTAAAATGGCTAGATCAATGTGCAGCTTTCTAGTTTAAATGTAAGTTAGATTCCCTATGTTATGTGAATTATGAAAACAGATGGCTTAAACAGTTCTTAGTTTCCATTTGGTCAAGAATCCACATTTTTGATAATCAGAGTGAATATTCTATAGATAAAGCTTGTTAAATATTCCCATATTCTCAGAATAAGGGCTTTCCAGAGAGTCTTCTAGAAAACTTGTCTGGAAGTTCCTAGTAGAATAATTAAGGTACGTGAGAACAGAAACAAAATAATGTAAATAATTTCAGAAATTCCTAAACCTCTGAAAAGATTTATTTAAGTTTTTGGCTCATACATGCAAGTTGGTTTGTAGTTAACCCTGGAATATTTTAAAACTTACCTCCATAAAGATGGTCAGGAGGATCAAAAGAGAAGTGTTAAGACAGAAAACAATGAAAGATTAATGAGTGAGGAGAAAAAATAAAGAGTGAGAAATCCAGAAAGAAAAAAAAAAAAACCAAAACCCAAATTGAAGCAACGAAAGAATGTGAGTTCCAGCAAGAGCAAGGACACAGCAATCTTCATCTGCACTCACTCTCCTTTCTTTCCTTTCCTTTCACTGGTCTGCCCCCTCCTCTTTCCCAGAGAATACACAAAAAGCAGTATATGAATAAAAATATTGGAATATCCATCTAATGCAAATGAATACATGGAAATATTTTACAATTGACTGTATGCCTTAAGTATTCCCCTGTTGTGCTTCCTTGACCAGGAAACACCATTTGTAAATAATAATAATAATAATATCCGGGATAGAATATTTTTGATACAGCAGTAATATTTCATGAAGATTCTGTAAATGACAATAATGTTAACATCAACCAAAAATTGTTTGTTGTCAAGATAAAGATTAATCTGGCACAGTGTTTAGCATAACAGACTTGATGTCAGAAAGATATGATTTTGTATCTTGCCTTGAACATTTACTAGCAGTATGAATTTGGATGAGTAACTTTAACCTTCCAGGCTCAGGTTCTTTATTTATAAAGCAACATTAGGTTGTTTTATTGGATTGTTGTTACATATGTAAGGTGCTTTGGAAACTATAAAGTGCTATACAAATGCTAAATACATAAACAATAGCAAGTTATTAACTACTACCGCAAAGATCCCCTTTTCCTTTGAAAAAGAGTTTGATCAATAACCCTGGGAATAGACATGTTCACTATTTTTTTTTATTTTAGTTCTGTATCTTTGTTCTGTAACTTTGTTCACATTGGTTACTCCTAGGATAGAACTTAACTCCCTACTGAAGCACATTGGTAAATTATAGTCTTCAGCAAAGAGCATGGGATACTGACAAGTCAAGTCTCTTGTCCAAAGTCATGGAGCTAAGATATATCAGAGGTAGGACCAAGCTGTGTCTAAAGCTGCCTCTTTACCTCCTTGTTAATGCTATCTCTTGAATTGTATTGTCCTAGAACACATAGCATATGTTTAGTTTCAACATGTGGAAATACAGGATTTCAGAAATGGAAGGGATATTGTGGACCATCTAGTCCAAAAGTTCCCAAACTTATTTGGCCTGCTAACACCTTTAAAAAAAATTACTCAGTGCCCACCTCCCCCCCCAAAAAACCTCCTTTTTAAAATCGTTTAATGTTTTTTTAATTTGCATCATTTCAATAAATATAAAATGCTTTTTAAAAAAATGACACATCCTAAATTTAATAATTGATGTAAATTTGTGTTTTTCCTGCATTTAAGTTTTGATGATGCAATATTGTATCATATAGCCATATGGTATTATATTGTAAACAAGTCATTATACACACACTTACCTGTCAAAATTTGCTTACTAAGACCTGTCAGCAGACTTGACCACTAATTGGTTATAAATTGTATTTTGTGTGTTTATTTGGAAAATAATGTAATCATTACAAACACCATATGTATGAATGGCTTTTCAAATTTTTCTTGTCTTCTTTTCTTTTTCTATGATTCTACCACCCCCTTGTATTTGTTTAGCACCCCTCAATTGCACTTCAGGCTACTACTGTAGCCTGCCCCTCCCATTGTTCTGGAACTCCCAGGGGGTGGTATGACTCATTTTGGGAACCTATGAATTTAATCTCTATTGCCTAAATTTTCTTTGAAATTTCTATTCCTTCCTTCTCATTCTGTCCTCAGCGACCAAAAGAACAACTTAAACTCACATCTACCTGATAGTCTTCAAATATCTGTAGACATCTGTTATGTGCCCACTGTGTCTTTTTCAGAGGGAAAATCTCAATCACCATCTTGCACCTTCTACCAAGATAAGGTCAAAATGGGTAATTAATTTATACCTAAAAGGAGATACTATAAAGAAATTGGAGATGTATAGAAAAATTGTCAGATCTCTGGATAAGTGAAGAGTTCACGACCAAACAAGAGACAGAGAATCACAAGACATGAAATGGATGATTTAGACTATATCAAATTAAGAATTTTTTACACACAAAACTACCCCTCCCCCCAAAAAAAACACAGAAAATATTGCAGCCAAAAGTAGAAGGAAAGCAGGAAACAAGGGAAGGGGGAATTATAGCAAGTTTTGCTGGTAAAGATCTCATTTTTTAAGGTCTCATTTCTTAAAATAAAAAGAGTCAAATCTATTTTTTTTAAAGAGCCATTCATTCCCCAGTTGATAAATGGAGGAAAGGGATTGGCTAAGACAGGAGGCCAGTTCGTGTATATAAGCAAGAATTTCAGAGAGAGAGAGACAGAGATAGAGAGAGAAAGAGAGAAAGAGTTTTTCTCTCAGCATCTGGAAGCTGAGAACTGAGTTGGAGTTTTCGAGGGAGGGAGGGAGAGAGGTAGAGGGACAGAAGGAGAGGGAGAGAGAGAGAGAGAGAGAGAGAGAGAAAGAGAGAGAAAGAGAGAGAGAGAGAGAAAGAGAAAGAGAAAGAGAGAGAGAGTTTCTTTCTCAGCATCTGGCATCTGCAAGCTGACTAAGAACCGAGATGGAGTGTTCGAGACCAGAATCTGGTGAAGGCCACTTGGAAGGATAAGACAGCTTGCCTGGAAGGTCAATATTATGTCTGGGTCCTGGTGCCAGCTGAACTGCTGGAGGACTAAAGAAGCATGACCAGGATAAGATTTTATTTGTGACCTGGCTGATCCTTCAGTTCCAAGCAAGATAAGTGGTGAAGTGTTTGAGATGTGCTGGACCCTGTGAACTTCAGTGTGTGCCAGGGACTACCCTGAGGACTGGACAAGGAGTTGGGATCTGTCTACCTCTGGGGACTGGATAAGGACCTAGGAGCTGTTTACTTCTGAATCCCAGTCACAGTTTGGTGGATTCAGGAGGGAGCTGGGACCATGGAAGGGGATCCAGGGAATCATAGAGACCACTCAGAGTCAAGATGAAGAAAAGGCTTCCCCTTGGATGAAACTGAAGTTTGCTGGACACCAAAGGGTGGAGGGTTTGTGCAGCTTTTTAATGACTGTATTTAATGACTGATTGAGTTGATATATGATTGCCCCATGAGTGGAAGATTGATTATTATGTTGTGAATTGATTGAATGACTAAGTATTGGTTTGCCCCATGAGTGGAAGACTGATTATTGTATTGTGGATTAATGGAATGTTTGAATATTGATTACTGTATTGTGAATTGATTGAATGCTTTGTTCTAAATGTTGTGGCCACTGTAGTGAAAACTATGTGGCCATTCTAATGTTAAGCTGTTATGAACACTATATTGTTATTTTCTGTGATAAGATGTAATGTTGTGAATATCATATTGTGATATATTGTGAATGTTTGCCCTGATTTGTAATGGAATAAACAGTGTTCGCTATACTGTGCAATCAGAACCTTAAAAGCTGTTCACAGTAGCATTCTTTTGCGAATCTGCTGGTGCATGGTGTTACACACCTCTTCGATGGTGGCTAAGAGTTCGAAACTGAGGGGATGCCCATCAGCTGAAAAACAGATGAACAAATTGTGGCACAAGATTATGATAGAATACTATTGTGCTCTAAGAAATGACAAAGTAGTTTCAGAAAAACTTGGCAAGACCTACTTGAACTCATGCAATGTGAAATAAGCACAACAAGGAGAACACTGCACACAATAAAGGCAATTTCATAATTAAAGACTTAGCAAATTTGATTAATACAATGATTCAAAGGACTCATGAGAAAATGTTAGCCACTTCTAGGGAGAGAACTCATGAACTTGGAGAGTATATAAACATTTCTTCACTTTATTTTCCCTGCTTTTTCCCCTCTCAACATGACTTGTGTTGAAATATTGTTAATATGAATTCATAGGTATAATAGGTATTTCATTTCTTTCTCAATGGATGAGGGAGTGGGTGGATGGAGAGAATTTGGAACTAGAAATTTAGAAAAAAAACCATAAAAATTACCAAAAACTTGTTACTGAGAGATAGACATCCTCTTAATTTAAGGAGCACTTCTCTCACAATTTGTATTGATCCAGAAGTAGATGGGCTGCTGAGTGGAATAGTTCGTCTCTCCCTCACTAAAGATCTTTAAACAGACACCGGATAAATATTCGTTGACAATGTTTCAGAGGGGGTACTTCCTAAGATAGAGGATGGGTCTGATTTTTTATGGAAGTCTTAAGACTCTGCAATTTGTTAATTATAATGGGGAAATTGCCTTTGATAAAAAATATCATTGACAAATCTAGACTAATAGGGAATTACACAAAATTAAATTTGAAGGTGTTATTAAAATAAAGTATTAAAATATGACATTATAACTGCATAACATGAATACCCTTATGAAGATACATCATATATACCCTGTAGCCATGAGTTGCACAGATTCAGCAGTTTGGTATATCTGGATTATTCATGTTTTTGAAGAGGGAGATCTTAAACTTCCAAGAGGAAGGTGTGGAAATTGGGATATAGAATCACTTGCCATTGACCAACTAGTAATTTTGTTTTGTTTTGTTTTTTAATGGAAAGAATGCAATGTGTTTTTTTTATGATATTTAGTCCCCAAAAGTTCAATAACAAGAAATTCAAACTATCATGATCTGTTAGAAGTTTTGATGACAGTAACCTCTTCTAAGGTCATGGGCTAAGTTTGAGAGAAAATGCAGAGGAGTCAAACATGTTGCCCATGGACCACCACACTCTAGTACTACATAAATAAATTAAAATGTAATTGAGAAATATTTAACAAAATGAGTAACAGTACAATAAATTTTAGATAATATTGCATTTTAATGTCAATTTAAATGATGCTGAATTTATTTTAAAGTTGATATGAGCCCACAGTGGTCCTCATATATGGTTTAGTCACCATCATTTCTATTTAAATTTGACACCTCTGGTGTGAGGGATAGGAAAAAGGCAAGGTATCTCAAGAATAACTCAGGAACATATGGAAAGAAGACATTCAGAAGATGGAGTCACTAGAGTAACTATTTCAACCCATATGATTGCAAAAAGCAAGGGTGTGAGACTATGAATTGTCAGAGACTGATAAGAGAATCATCTATTGGCTGTAAAAATGCAGTACATTTCCAAAGCCCTAGGAATTCTTGTTAAAATAGCAGTAATTTCAGAATGAAATCTAGTAACTTATCCTAAAATTTGACATCATTCACCTTACTTATTATAAAGTTCATATAGATAACAGATTAAACTGCTTTATTTTTTAAAAAATGGCAATTCATAATATACACTGAGTATTTAACCTTTCTAGGAAAACTTCAATATTTTGTCTCCTTTCAAAGTGATTTAAGGAAAAAGAAATCTTGAGAGCTAAATTATATCATTTCAAAATTAATTTTTGATCAGTTACATTAAAGAAAACTATGCTGGGAAAATCATAGCTCTTTTGTATGTCAGATGCTAAAGAAAAAGTCATTCTTCTGAGGCTTCCTTTCTGGTACTAACATTACAATAAATTTCAAGTGATTATCCATCTTTTTCCTCCATATTGTGTCCCGTTACAGGGCCATACAATTCAAGAACCACCTAAGATGCTTCAGGGGTTAACAACTCCAGAGAGTACTTGGCTACTCACCTAAATGACCTGAAGAATCCTCTCAGCTTTTTAGCTTTTCCATGGGGGGTAAGAAAGGAAGATAAAAGCAAGAGTAACCTGCTGCTCCTAGGAACTCTACTTCTTTATAATGACCCGGCGTCATGGGAATTCAATTGTCCCTGCCTCCTTTATTGAGCCAGTCCAATTCTGTTTGTAGGTCATATCTTCTGGGGCACAGAATGCTATCTGAAGAAGCTCATTTATCGTGAATAGAAAAGCATTTTATTTGCAGGGTATTCTTAGCCCTGTTGGCCAAAAGATCATGCTTACCAATGTATTACTATGCAAAACAATCACTTTTGATCTATACAGACTCCATCACACTCCATCCATCTATCCCTGCAATATGTTGGCCCTATGGTCTTTAATATTTTTGACAATGTCTTGGATAAAGAAGCAGAGGGATTTATCTAAATTGCATATAACACAAAATTAAGCAAGATAGCCATCATAATGGATGACAGAGCTTGAATCCAAATAACAAACAGTAGAACCACTATATTGAATCAAGGGTGGGATAAGGATGAGAGTTAATTGGTTACTCACCAATTGGAGGGAATATCCATTTAGACACTTGATGGTATATCATTACTTTGAATCACAGTTGTATTTCACAAGTTTAACCAAAAATATTGGTTGAATGGCCCTCTCTTTTCCTTTCCATACAGACGCAAATTCATTCATGACTAGTTGTAATGCTCAGTGTAAGTGTATGGATTACCAAATAGGGTTAGGATCTTACAGGAGAATTTGCTGTTCAAATGATTTGACCCTACTTTGATTGTTCCCACAGTTATATTTTTATAGCGCTACCTCTGAAGATGATGTACAGTCCATGTTCTGTGACATATATAAGATAATGACTTCTATTTCAAGCCTCAGATCTTTTAAAACCTGCACACTTGATTTTTGGCAATCTCAAAGATGACTTTCTTTCCTTTCCCTCACTATAACATTCCTGTTAACAGGCATGCAGTCTGAATCTCAAAGGATAAAAAGCAAGCCATTCTATTTATTTATTTTTCTTTCAGAATGACTTGAATTCTTGTTTCTTTAAAAATGAAAAAAAAAAAACAACCTTCTAACACAAAATGGCCCTATAACAAGGAGACATATTCTGTTAATTTAACCAAAGGAGAATGAGTCACTTCAATTATAGTCTTGGATTATTTAAATACACTTAATTCTCTGTCAGTTTTTAACAGATTAGCAATCAGTAATCTGTAATATAATCTAGAGCAGGCAGGGACCTTGAGCTCTTCTTCTATTATAATCCCCTCATTTTCCTCATCGTTAAGGATACTAAATAACAGAGATAACAAATACTAAATAACAGAGATGAATTTGAGCCCAGAATTTCTGACTCCAAAGCCAATAATATTTCTATTACATCAGATGGCCTTTTTAATTTTTTTTGGAGGGCTGGGTCTGGAGTCATGAAGATCTGAGTTTAAATCTGTCCATGGACACTTTCTAGCTGTGTGACGCCGAGAAAATCACTTAACCCTGTTTGCCTCAGTTTGCTCATCTGTAAAAAGAACTGGACAAAGAAATGGCAAACTGGTCCAGAATTTTTGTTAAGAGAACCCTGAATGGGGTTATGAAGAGTCAAACACAACGGAAACAACTGAATGACAGTAACAATCTCAACGAAAAGTTTAGAGATCTTTGAATACCAGAATAAGTTTGTTATTTATGTGATCTCTTAATATATTGAAAAATATATGGGTTATGTGACGCCTTACCCCTCCAATTTTCACAGCATTCAAACAAATCAAGCTATCAAGACCCATTGAAGTCCTACTCTGATGCTTCATTGGTATGTGAGAATGGCATTGAGTTCTTAGGGGTTTGATAGCAGGCTTCCAACTCAGATAGATTTCAAGAAGCTAGATCAAATTAGAAATATCTACTAATTAAGAGAAGGGTTATAATGGTGTAAATGGAGCCATTACATATAAAGAGGAAATTATATGTCCTTGAAGTATTCAAGAATAAGTTGGAAACATACTAGCTTTACTTGCTAATCTGGAAGATTTCCTTTGATGTAAAACATGACCTTTTCTCTTCCTTTGTACCTGAAGAGGCATGCCTTTTTCAATCTATTCTGCTAGAGTAATTATAGACTCAGGCAATGGATGTTTGGGGTAACTATGTGAAAGAAGGAGAAAAATCAATAACAATCTAAAGCATATCTCAAGCAAACTTTCCAATGACAGTCACTCACATGGTGTGGAGCTGTCTTGATGAGAGCTCTGGTGAAAATAAACATAATTCTATAAACAATACCATATTATCTATCTTCATTCTGAGAAGACAGAAGAACAGTATATCAGTGGGTCGTGAGAGAGTCTTTATGTTCTCCCTAGTATATAGGTTAAGAACAGCCATATATAGTCTACCTTCATGCAACTTATGCCCCTGTACTGATAATAAGTGATCAATAGCCCAGGAAATATGTTACATAAATATAACTTTTCTCCTTTTGCCTTGGCTAGTTAAACCTCTGTTTAATATCTTTTTAAAGTACCATTATTGGACATAAAAGGAAGTATAGTATCACAGAGAGTGAGCTCCTCAAAGCCAGGAGAGTCTGGATTTAGTTCCCGCTTTTGATCTATCCTAGCTAGATGACCCTGGACAAATCAGGACCTTTCAGGTCTCCCTCTAGGCAGGCCTCTAAAAGTATGTTTCAGAGAAAGCAACAAACAACATTGATAGAGAAAGTTTCCTCCCCTAGCAATTTCCTTGACCAATGAAATTTCAGTTCCTATCTTTATCTCTATCTCTAATCAAAGAACTTGCCCAGAGGCAAGTATGTTAGAAAATCCTATCTTACTATATAGGCTGGATTCCTTTCTCTAAGAAGCCAGGGGAAGGTTGTTCTCAGGTTTCAGCTAGTTTGACATTGCCACCTGAGGCATAAAAATCCCAGTCCAAGGGGCATGTTGCTGGGAGCATTAGCAGGATTTCCCCTGTTCTTCATTGGTCACTTTTCTGACCCACAGCTACTATTTTCATATTGAACGAGAAGGAAGACAAAGGTATCATTTTATTTCAATTGCATAGTTTTTCATCTTAGATTAAGTAAAGTTATTGGACTGCATTTTTATTGTCCAGGAACATCTCCTTGCATTCAAATCATGAATTAAAATCACTGGACCTACCTGAGTTAGCCCTGGCCAAGAATAGTAGGCTTATGGATTTAATTCATGTTGCAAATCACATTTCCTTTAGAACAGCCTTTGATATTTTAATACTTAAAGGTTTATAGACCTCATTTCCTCAGCTAGATGCTAACAATTTCACCCCCCCACACACACTTTTTTTTCTCTCCCCTCACTGGCTAAGATTGTCCTTAAAACCCTGGTGGTGCTTATTAACACTGGGAATAGTCAGGTGAAATACATACTTTCCACTAAGATCTACTAATTACCTGCATGCTTTGTCACAAAGTCAATTTCTTTGCACTCATCTTTTGACATTAGCTAGCAGGAGGAGCTCTTTTCCAAGAATATTTCATGGAATTCCAATTCTCCAGTTAAATTCTTCCTAGTTTTCAACTTTATTACATTTAAGAAAAAGTTGGATATTAGAAGTAGAAGGTAAGAAGAGAGTGAGGAGAGGGAGTGGGAAAATGAATTGTAGATGTCTTTGTCAAAGAGTTTAGCAAGGGATAAAAAAGCCATTAACAGCATAGATAAATCAGGTGAAAGGTTTTTCGTTTTGTTTTGGTTTTTTGCTGATGGAGAGATTAACAAGTTTCTAGGCATCAGAAAATAGTCACCATATAGGAAAATACTAACAATTTGTCAGAGACTGGGGATAATCCAGAGGGTTAATCTTGTGGCAGCAATATAATGAAATGAGATTAAGGGTGTATATACAATAGTTAGTCTGGGCAAGGAGAAAGGCTTCTTCATGTGAGACAGGAGTGAAAGAAAAGGAGTGAAAGATGGCATCTGAGTGATATGCAGGAAGGGTAAGTATCCATAGAAGTCTTGAGGAGAGATGACAAAGTTTAATATAGATATTGTGGTGAGCAGGATAACAAATTAATTGTGGGTGGGGTGGAGAGTGTGGGGTTTGGGGGAGGAAAGACAATGTAAAAATATGTCCTTGATGACATGAAGGTCCAATGGAAATTATGAATTATAAGTTTGTAGTGATCCCAATCAGTACAGTTTTGTGATTTTCTTCAGCTCCTTTCAGCAATACATGAGTAGGAAAGAAGGCAGCAGAATATGAAAGTAATTCATATTTGGGATTTGCAAGCCATGATTAGCAGTAGAACAAAGTGTATAGTATAGAGTTGAACTAATTCACCAAGGGGTTGAGATGAGAAAAGGAGGAGAATACATCCCATACAACAGTGATGGCCTGTGTTGAGGAATGGAGGGACTAGAGATCATGATAAGGAAGAATAGGATTAATTGGAATATAACAGAGAAGAAAATGGAATAACAAAAGATTATAATCAGGTAAATTATTTTCACCACAGTTTATCACACTTTCATTCAATATTCTATAGTTGTACAGGTTTTCATTTTAGTAACTGTTATTACATTACAAATACTCAGGAAAGACAATATGTCTTATTCATCTTGATGACCATAATTTGGACAAAATGGCAGGCCAACATCAGATACTTTGAAGCTAAACATTTCATAGAAGTTTCTGATCAAGATATAGTAGGTATGGTTCATCTAGGTAAGCATTCATGAAACCAAAACAGACACAATTAATCAGAGAAGATAACTTTGAGTTGAGGATTGCTCCAGACAATAAGTCTTTGACCTGGTATATCAGTATGTGTCTTGCCAAGTAACAACCAATGAGAATGCTACCACACTTGACAAATCTTGACAAATATTATCGATTCTTAATTACTGGAATCATAGGAAGGGCAATAGAAACACTGTTTTAGTAATCTGGACCTGTCAGGATAGTGCAAAATTTATTATGAAGCAGAATGTTTAAAAAGTTAGTGCATTAATTAAAATAGTGCTTTAATTAACATGTGTGCAAACTATAAACTGAATAATATTACCTATCACCAATACATTTTATATAGTTAAATTATGTACTACTACTAGCTACTATTTATATAGGACTTTGAGCTTTACAAGGTCATATAGTGAAGATGAGATTTGACATCTGGCTTTCCTGAAACCAAATTCAGCATTCTACTTAGTATGTTATTTATTTGCCTTTTGAAATAATACAAAGACCAGTTGATAGGAAAAAAGAAGCCCTTTAGTTCAACTCTTCCTTCTTTACAGATGAGGAAATTATGATTCAGACAAATAAAGTGCCTTGCCCAAGGTCCTATGATGAGTAATTGCTGAAGCCAGAAATCAAACGCAGGTCTCCTATCTCCAATTAAGTGATATTTTTCTACCTTCCAAATATATTCTAAATTATCTTTACTCTAAATTATTCCTCTCTATGTCCCCTCCTATTTCCTTTCTATTTATTTCTCTTCCTATTTATCTGTAGCTATGTTATTTAGCTTTGTAAACCATTTTGGAACACAGTCCATATGAAATTCACTACTCTAAATATTAATACATTTTACTTCATTATAGAGTAGTTATGATATTTTTAGCATGGTAATTATGCTAATGTTATCATGGACAAGGATCATAATAATAATTATCATATCATAAACTCAATCTTGATTGTTTCAACAATTGATTCAGTGCTCTTTTTCCCTCCCTAATCCCTCCTTCTCTTCCATATCAATGTCTAGGTGAATACATTATGAGGGGAAATACAATTTCTCTTCTTTTCTCTCTCCACACTCTCTTTCTTAGTAATGTCATCAGCTCCCAGACTTGAAACAAGGAATTTTTGCTTCTGGAGCAAGTGGCAAGTGGGAAAAGGGTGTAGTGGCTTTCTTGGAATGTGGTTGTATATGGTAGAAAGGAAGCACAACTTTAAGAACCATGAGGTTCTGTTAAAGTCTTATCCTTTGCTACATAAAAATTTTGATTTCCAAAAGGGCTTGAAAAAACATTTAAAAGTCTGCCACTGATGGAATCAATTTCTGAAGAAATACATCTCATTAAAGGCACTTAAGAAAAGTTGAAAACTTTTCTGAGAGGACCAAAGAGAGAACAATCCCTCTCAGAGGTCAAAACATTGACTGGACTTGGAAATGGCTGCAAGTCATAGTTGTCCATAAGTTCAATTCTATATGACTCATGGGTTTTTTTAAAAGTTATAACTGAGAAACTATAGATCAGATTAGTCACTAAATACAACAAACTTTTAATATTAGATTTCCCTTGAAGACTTAGTTTTAAAAATTGAGGATAAAGGAAATATAGTACTCACATCCCAAAAGGCAGATAGTTATGGTCTTGATAATTGTTTTGATAAAGGAGAGGAGGATATTTGACATTCTGTGCAACAGAAATATCATAAATCATAGGATCATTCGTGCCAGGCTCTGAGTGACTTTAGGGTGCTAGCTCTCACCTCAGCTTTACTAAGATTGAGGGTTTTTACATGGTTTGAGGTTTCTTTGGAACAGCTTAAAAATTCACTTCGGCTATAATTCTGATCTCAAAGAAACGGCTTGCTTTGTGAGTAGTAAGGACTAGCCACAGGGTGATAATGAGGCCACTGAATCACATATCTTTACAGAGAGTTTTTTAAGTTGCCCTCGTTAGGTTTTGATAACTCCAATTAGAATAATGTACCTTCATTGAACTGTTTTCCAGTTTATGTTTGAATCATACAACTCTAGAAACGAGTCTCTGGGAATGGTGTTTTCATATACATACAAACCTAAAATCAAACGTGTGATATACATACAAATATGTGGGATACATATGCACATGCACATATATACAAGCTGATGTAAATACATATCCATTTAGTCTTAAATGGGTACAT
Source organism: Pseudocheirus occidentalis (assembly GCA_028646575.1). Classification (NCBI taxonomy): domain Eukaryota; kingdom Metazoa; phylum Chordata; class Mammalia; order Diprotodontia; family Pseudocheiridae; genus Pseudocheirus; species Pseudocheirus occidentalis. The sequence continues at coordinate 287,999,091 of CM053594.1, read as the reverse complement.
AGAGTATAAAAATAGCTACACACATAATTTTTATTAAGATGACTCAGAAATTAACACAGCCAATAATCAGAGACTATTGAATACCACTGGAAGTGTCCAGTATTTTGTTTTGTTATTAAAAAACACACAAAGAAGGCACATTTTTAACATTCTTTTGCCTAGCATAATTAGGATTCTTATAATAGAATTTAGCCAGCCTTTCCAGAAATTGCAGTAATAGCAACATATAATCATGGCATAAGGAATGCTCCATGTTCCTTGTAAAAAAAAAATCAACAACAACAAAAAACCCCAAAACTACTAGAGACAAAGTAGCTTATCTAAATTAACATCACTCTTTTTATCATCTTCACTGGTTTAAAATACTTGTAATAAGTAAATATAAGTGCTCAGAAGTGTCAGGAATCATTCAAGTGACAAATAAGAATGAAAAATAAAGATTAGTATATAACATTCTTAACCTTAGGTCAAAGTTATAAAAGAAGAAGGCAGAAAAATTCCATACAGTGGTCTTCCCATAATACTTTACTTTAGATATTATTATTTTTTTTGATTAGCTTATCAGGTCTCTGTATTGGGGAAGCCTATTTTTATAGTGAACAAAATCTCAAAGTATCTGGATCATTTTCTCCTAAATACCATTCAAGTTTTGTTAAACAGTTTGTGAATATAGTTTTCAGCTCATGGCTTGAATTCCACTGCACTTTTTAGAACTCCATAGGGATTCAAAAGACGTTTGACAGACCTGTGATGAGTTGTCAAGGAATTATATAAAGCAATCTACTTGATGAGTCCTTCAGAAACTCAGAATTGGGGCTGCCAACTTACTGATTCCTGAGGGAAAAATCAGACTTCAAGGTTGCTGATCTTCTAGGTCTAATGGCTTTAAAAGAGAGATTAGTTTCTTCCAAAAATTACAAAAGTTCATGTTATATTTTTTCTTAAGAGGTTTATGAAGCCCAAGTACTCTATCCAAGTTGAAAGACTTACTGTCAGTTCATTTATTCCTTCTCCCACTCTTTAAAAGCAAAGTTGGTAATACTAAATTTATTACAAAACTAGTCTGTTCTCATTATGTAAATCAAATGAAAACACCAAAAAAAGCTTAAATATTTCTTTTTCTAGCTAGAAAATTTTGGCTTTGTGATTCACTTATAAACCAATTCTACTTATAGGCAAATTTACATATGTTTCCCATTGGTCTGAAAGACTACAACATTCCAGCGTTCAAAGTTAACATGTGGGGTCAATAGATGCATGTTGGAGGAAAATAATACCATAACTCCACCATCCCGGTATTCTCTTATTAGTTATTCTCTTATGTTGAATCAGTCACTGTTGCTAAGGCAACAGACAGGAAATACAAGTTAAACAGAATCTTTCAACTAGTGAGAGGAAGAAGGGAATGGATGAGGGAGTTTGAGCAAGGTCAGGCATTTACGCCGAATACAAATCTGTCACGCCTAATAGATGAAGCTCTTTAGTTTGTGAGCTGCTCTGGTTGCTCCCAGCAGCCAAGGAGAAAATAAAAAAGACATTCAAGCATGAATGCCAATCAGTTTGTGTTGGCAACAATGATGTATTTGCGTGTGCCATAGCAGCTGTACCAAACCTGGCTTAGGATAAAAGCATAAATTAAATATGTGTCAATAATTATGGAAAGTCAGAAATCTAAAAGCTGAGCGTATTTCAATAAGATTGCAAAGTTAGAGGAGAAAGGTCTGATCTTACTGTTTCAAACAGCCTCAAGATTTCTTTCTCAGATGTCAAAGTTCAAAATTTCCCACAAGACCCAAGCTCTATGGTACCTTAGTCAACCCTTTCAAGAATGTTTGCCTAACCTGACAATCTTTTTCCTTTGACAGATTTTAAGCGTCTAATTCTAACCTCTACTTAGAAGATTTTAAAGCCCCCATTAAGATCAAAGCTGATTGACAGCCCTGCTATCCAAGCTCCATCTTTTGTTGCCATTGCATGATGGAGCAAAGAATTGAACAATAAAAGTAATAATATAAGGAGATCATCAGAGCAACATATGATCAGAAAAGTATTTGGACTCGACTGGAAAATTGACTTAAACTATACCTTCCTTCTGCAAGTACTCATGTAAGTCAGGAGATAAAGAAAAAGCTATTTAGTGAACCATCTATAGAAGATATATGGGAAAACATAGGTAATAATGGAAACAATGTGCTAACATTAAGGACTAGAAATTAGTTTTCCAATATGGGTTGACATGGCAATAGCGCAATATTCTCTATGTACAAACAATAATATTTAGAATAAATAATCACATTAAAATTAGATGGAAAAAGTAATGAAATAGTTTAACAGATCACGGCTGGAAAACTAAAATGTTTTGCTATTTGATAAAACTCCAAAACAATAGGCACCATGATGTTTTACTTAGTGTAAAGGGGATTAAAAATAAGTTGTGTCTGTGTGCATATTTAAGGCAAGGAAACAATTGTGGAAATGAAAGTCAAGTAAGCCAGAAAATAGAGATATCAAAATAACATCAAATCGGTTAGCAAACTGACTATCTTATGAAAAGGAAGTTCTACAAACTGACAATATATGAATAGTCTGTACTTCTAAATGCTGGTTAAATATCAGGTGATTTTTTTCAAAAACTGGATATCTAGAATATTATTAGACTATTAGGTGAGGTTGAAGACAATATGCATATTAGTTTTTGTCTTTGTATTCATAAGACCTAGCACAGTTTCTTTTTCTTTTTTAATATTTGTTGTTAAATAAGTGATTATTGAACTTAATGTTATGATGTGCTATAAGAATTATATATAATATAAATGTGCTTATATACGAATTTAAGAGTGAAAATTAGCATTATAGATACCAAAGTAACAATAACATGGCATGTTTAATGTGTTAATAGGTCATCTGAGTAACCATGATCAAACTCACAATATCATTCTTAAATATAGATTGATTAGTGCATTTAAGATGGTGGGACACACACACACGTAAGTGAGTCTCATAATCCTCAAATACCACAACCCTAGAATCCTTGCTTGGTCAGGCATTTTCATAGAGAGATTTTTAAAAAGAGGATATTATACAGCACAATCACTATAAAGATGTTTCTGAGAATAAAGATGATCCCGGTTCCATAAAGGTCTTTGTATGTTTGGGGATTCTGATGCCAAAAATACAAATTCAAGAGCAAATTTCAAGTCCTTTTTTATTAAAAGAATTATAAAAATGAATATACAGCCATCTATGTGTTTGTATATATCTAGACGTGTGTATATATCTATCTTTATATATGTATATGTTAAAATCTGATATGGAGATTTTATATAGATATCTATGTTTAACCATGCATATATGTATGTATATACATACAAGCACGTATGCACACATATATACACACATAAATACAGAAATAAAAAACACATGCCAACATCTTAGGTCACATATATGTATATATATACATACATACATACACACATATATATTTATGTTACATACAATTGTATATACTTTTTAATATGTGCTTATCTGTGTATCATGCTTACATATATTTCTTTTAAGAAGTTAAAAAAGGAAAAACTTCAATAGGCACATTTCTATAAATAATTCTTTTCACATTGTGGTCATAGACTTAATTTCTGTCTTAATTTTACCAAGCTCAGAAAACCAGGGTCTCAAGAAACCATAACAGCTACATGAGGTGCCAGTACATTGAACATTACATTTATCTGAAGTTTTTGATTCACATCCACCAACTTAACACTTGCCCTTTAAGCCACCCAATTCTCTGATTTGCTCACATGTGATAGATGGTTGAGCTCAATTCCTGGTAGGATAGAGCCTTTCAAGGTTGAGTTACAGCTTCAGGATGTGGAATTGATGTTAGAGTGCTGAACCAAGCTTCCTACACTCTGTTAAGATCTCAGCTGTCAGAGAAGTTGTCTATCAAAGTGGTAGCAAACTCAGTGACCAACCCCCTTCCATCCTACAACTGTAGATGTAGTCTTTAGAGCATGACAATGGTGGGTACAATATATAGTCATGCTAAGTCTGAAATGCATTTCGTTTTCTCAGTTTTCCTCTTTTGTACACAAAATGTAAAAGCTTAAGGATAAAATAGAAGTAATAACATTCTTGTAATTTATTGCAATATGTATGTATTTGGGATAAATTAAGGATTAAATAATTAATTCATTAATTTGGGATTAATAAAACGTCTCTTTTTTGAAAAGAGATGCTAAAATTCAGCCTTTTTAGCAGATACGTTTCTGGAGGAGAGGGTTAATAGAATCTTCACAAAAGGAAGACTTAAATATAAACCTCTTTTGATTCATTTAAATATTTTCTATTCTATGGATCATCAAGAGGGTAAGGAAAGAGGAGGCATCCCCTACTATCCATACAGCATTCATAAATGAAGATAAATATTTGAGATAATAATGTAAATCACTGGGAAAATATGATGCTCTAACAAAAATCAGTCATAAGTTCTTAGAAACTTTTTAAAGTATCTATATAAAAATTATTTGCACCTGTATAAGTTAAAATGAGGGCTTATTTAGAAGTAAAATAAGGGGTTTTTTTAAGTCAGATGGAAATAATTACCATATGATTCTCATTTGAGGATTTCAAACCAGATAAAAATTCAGATCTGGGATTGTAATTATTCTTGTGAATTTTTACAACAAGAAGATGAAGAGTAAGTATGAGGGGTTAGGAAGGGAGAGAACCAGGAATGATTCTCTTTCTTCTTTCTGTCTTCCACACTGATCCAAACTACTTTCTCCTTCCTACTTCCTCTATGAGGGTAGAGAGAAGAGTATACTATAGAGAGCTCTGTGTTCCAGCATCCCTATGATGTAGCTGTAAAATTAGGCTAATAAAAAACATATAGAAAGTAAAATCAGTAAAGAATCTAAAAGTAGAACTGCAGACTTCTAAAGTCTCTGCTAATTAACCACTAGCATGCTTCTTTTTTAAAACTACTTTTTAGAAGAGTGCAAGTTCATCAGTCTAGTTAAGAAACATTTATTATTTATCTACTGTACACAAAATCTTTTTTTTTTAGTATGCATTGGGAAAATTTAACTTTAGGAAGGATTCAATCCCTCTTCACATTGAGCCCTATAGCTAACAGAGGAGAATATGCATAAACAGTTAACAGGATGGACATTATTACTGGAGGTCTTAAAAAAATCCCACAAGTATAATGTATGGGTATGAGAGAGAAAAGACAGAGAAAGAAAGAGGAAGAGAGACAGACAGACAGAGACAGAGACAGAGAGAAAGAGAGAGAGAGAGAGAGAGAGAGAGAGAGAGAGAGAGAAAGAGAGAGAGAGAGAGAGAGAGAAGGAGATTGGACAGTAGAGGGTAGAAGGGTGGGAGGGAAAATTCAGTGAGCAAAATTATACATACATACAAACATATGTATATGTGAATTTACATATTATGCCATATTATATACATACAATACATACATTTATGTGCTGCATGATTAAACATTTATAGCAAGTCAAAACTTAATTCAATCAGCATTTATTGAAGAGAGAGCTCAGATTTGTTTGGCATGCAGATAATCAAATTCACCAGGAAGATGTATTCCTAGAGGGAAGGGGGAATTAAAAATGTGAAGTAAGGCTATAGAGAGGAGATATTATATAGATAGAGGTAGTGTGATTTTAGTGGATGGAGAATGGGTTTGAAGACCTAAGTTCAAAACCTGACTCTGACACAAATCAACTGTGTGAGGCTGGATAAGCCACTTAACTTGCCAAACACACACATAGTATAAAATCACAATGCTACAAGTAAAGCTATTAGAGAATAAGTTACATAAGAATTTTTCATATGTGTATATAGATATACACAAATGAGTCAGAGGTTTGATGATATATATACACATATATGTGTATATAATAATTTTAAATATATTTTCTATATGAACAAAGACATAAGTACTAAGCACTTAAAGAATGCTCATTGATGGGGGCAGTTAGGTGGCATGGTGAATAGAGCACTAGCCCTGGATTCAGGAAGATCTGAATTCAAATCTGGCCTCACACACTTAACACTTTCTATCAGTGAGACCTTGGGCAAGTCAAATAACCCCAATTGCCCTGCCTTACCCCTCCAAGAAAAAAATTTTAAAAATGCTCATTGATAAAGATGACACTATTGCAGAACACATGTGTGTATACACATATATGTTCTACAATATGCATATATATGTATATATATATATATATATACACATGTTCTACAATGGTGTCATCTTTATCATTAAGCATTTGTTAAGCACGTAGGACTTTCTGTGTCTTCCAGGAGCTGTGTTATTAATCATTGTGGTGATAAGACAAAAAAAAGAGTAATTTGTAATATTAATATATACTATAAACACTAACACTGTCATGTGTGTTGTATGCATGCATGCATACAATATAGATATATAGATTTGGGTTCAAATGATTTAAAACTATAACTTTGTACAATTATTTTTAAGAGAACATTTCCCATAAAGCTAAGCTATGCATACTACCAAAGGACCATTTTATTTAACTTGAAGGAATATGTTAAAATTAAATTTTAGGTAGTTCACAGTTTCTTATAAAGTCCTCTTCCTTGTTTGTTATATCTTGAAATGTTTGTGTTAGTGGATGAACATTAAGGTTGCAATAAAAATAATTTTAAATTGAAATAAAAAGGGAGAAAGAAAATATTATCAGTTGTAGTTTCTTCCTAATACATAAAGGGCATCCATAACAAATACAACACAAAGTTTTTTTTTATGTTGATGTTTCAAGCCTTTTGTTTTTCTTGTTAAATTTAAGTAGAATTCAGGTAGTATGTTATTCTTGTCTAATAATCAGAGTGAAGAAGGCAAGGTAATTATCTTTGATCATATGAAAAGCAAATAAAATGTAAAGCAGTGTGAAATTACTGCTGTGAGTAGTAATATGATCATTTTCAAGTGATTTTGTATAGCAAATATATAAGAAAACATGTCACAATTAGATGCTGAAATGAAGAAGCTGAGATCTGTAGTTTATATAAAGCCTGGGTCCTTATATTATCATCCCTGAAGAGTGACTGGTTGTTTCACATTAATATTTATTGAGTCCACAGTGCTTGAAATGTTTTTGTGAGTCTGACCTTTGTGACATATATTTAAAAGTGCCATTCTTCCTCTAACATTTCAGAATCAGTGGATGCCTAATATTGTATGCATATGTTAAAAGCAGAAAAATAAGTGAATTCACGTTTTTGAATAGTTAAACCTTCTTTCATCATTCCATCTATTAAGTAATTGTGTAAAATAAATTCTGTAAAACTCATAATATATTTAAGTGAAAAGAGCACTAAATTTCAGACTTAGAAATATATGTTCATTGTGCATCTTACGTCCATTTCTCTTTCAGAAGATGGGGTCCTTTCATTATCAACTGTCCTCTAGAACTATGATTAGTCATTGCATTGATCCAAATTGTTGCCTTTAAAGTTGTTTGTCTTTATAATATTGTTATTGCCTAAGTTGTATTTTTGGTTCTACCAAATTAATTTTGTATTAGTTCATAAAAGTTTTGACAGCTTCTTTTGTAACTGTATTTTTCATCATTTCTTGTGAATAATAGCATTCTATTACATTCATATGTTGTAATTTGCTCAGACACTCTCTATGTGATGGGCACACCCATGGTTCCTAGTTCTTCGTCATCACATAAACACACGAGATGAAATAAATACATTTGAACAAATTGACAATGTTCATCTTTTTTTATATCCTCAAGACATAAATATACTTGGGATTGCTGGGACAAAGGTTATGTACAGTTTAGCAACGTTGGGGGCATTGTTTCAAATTGCTTTCCGGAATAACGAGACAGAGAGATACTCAGAGCCACTAACAGTGCTTTGATGTGTCTACTTTCCAAAAGGCCTTTCGATATTTGTTATTTTCCCTTTATGTTAACTTTGCTAATCTGATGGGTGTGAGGTGAAACCCCAGAGTTCTTATAATTTGCATATGTTTATTGATAGGAGAAATTTTTCCTTTGAAAATTGTTCATATCTTTTGAAAATTTTTTAACTGGGGAATATTATTCTCAGACATTATATCAGTTCCTTATATATCTTGGGAATGCTTTATCAGCATTTGGCTCCATAATTCTTATGACTGAGTTATTTATTTGGTAATTAATTTAATCCTGTTTTTTAAAATGTTGAATATATTTATCCTTTCATTGAGCTTAGAAAAGGATGCTGTTAAAGGAGGACCTAACACCAACAGACTCTTAGTTTAGGTTTAATATTGAGAGATAACAATGTCACTGAACAGTTAACAAAGATAGTTTACTGTGCCATAACATAGAAAGGATATACAATGTGCTATCATTCTTTTCTATGTTTGGCTTTTGTTTCTCTTTTGTCACTGTTCTCTCCATTGGCCACAACATCTATACAACCAGACTATTGTGCAATGTGAAAGAGTTTGCAGATCCTATACATGATTGTATGCCACCATGGC
>CM053594.1:287956851-287990073 GCA_028646575.1 Pseudocheirus occidentalis | reverse complement strand
AAAATTACTATGTTATTAGTCAGGACATCTTTTTGTTTAATTTCTAAAGGAGAATAAAAACAAAAAAAGTCTCAAAACAAAGAAAGGATATGCAATGAAACAGTGGCAGACTCTCTGGGTTCCAAACTTGCAAAAGAAAACTAGCTAGCAGAATAGGATACAGTGTCCTCAGAAATCCACCCAGTCAGAAGAGTCTCACTTTTGGTTTGAATGTTTTATGCCTTTTGATGACCAGGAAGATACATCAAGTCAGGCAGGGGCCAATAAAGTCCAAGAGACAACTTTATTTACTTTCAGGGAAAACTAATTCCTATTTCAGGAAAATAGGGGAACCCTGGTCATATCACAGATGTGTTTAATATGCTTTTCTGCATTTGTAAGCCATTTTTAATATACCTTAAAATGAGGCTAATTTTGCAGAGGTACCATTTAGTTCTGAGAAATAGACATACTCCTTTCTATTCACAGTCTTTCACCACTAGAGATCTTTCATTTTTAATATTCTTAAAGTTCTATTGTGGTACTCAACTTCTTTCTTATTTAATTTTGGTTAGATTGATATATGTCTGAATGGAGTACATTCAAGTCTCTAACTACTGTAATTTTACTATCTTTCTTCTATTTGTAACTTATATAAATTTGCACTTAAGTTTTTATATGCTGTTCCATTTGGTGCATATAAGTTAAGTGTTTCTATTTATTCATTGTCTATGGTGCTTTTAAGCATAATGTACTTTTCCTAGTTTCTCTTTTTAACCAAGTCTATTTTTTCTGTTGTCTGGGATCATGATTTCTATCTCCTTTTATGAAAGCTTATTTAAAGTATAACAGATGTTGCCCCAGAACCTTATTTTAACTCTATATGAATTTTTCTGCTTTAATTGTGTCTCTTATAGTCCACATGCTATTGGCTTCTGCTTTTTAATCCATTCTTCTATCCTCTCCTATTTAATAAGTGAGTTCATCCCATTCACACTTACAGATATGATCATTAATTATACATTTCCCTATACCCTATTCTTTAATGCTTTTCCTTCTCCTTTGTCCTCTCCCTTTCTCTTTCCCATGCCTAGTCCTCAATCACAGGTTTTTACTTTTTCTTTCTTTCCTTTTAAGACCCTCTTTATGAGCCACCTTTTGATGCTGGAATTTTTATTCTATTTAAATGTTCATAGAATCTGTGACTTGAGTCCTGCTTTGCATCTACTCTGTTAAGCTGTGAATTGTCCTTCCAAGTCTTTCCTTTAAAACTGTTATTTCTTTGATATCTTAAAAGCAAAAACAAAACAAAACAAAAACAAAACTCTTGCTTCATTTTTTTCCAAGTAGTTTAATTGACTGGGATTGTGTTTTTCTTTGATGATTTGCTCATAGATGGCAGGAGCAGCTCAAGCAAGACACGGATCTCTAAACTTTTAGTATACCCTCAGGAATGTGCCCTTCAAATCAGAGATTTGTAAACTCTAAATCCAATTTTGCAGTTAGGCAACATTTAAGTTTCAGCTGAAAGGCTTGAGGCCCATTCCATATCAACTACTTGCAAGGTTCTTTGGGTTTAGAATGACAGAATTTTAAGATTGCTGCTGGCCCATACTACCTCCCCTTCAGTTAGGTCTGTGTACTGAATCCTTGATCCTATTCTGGGACCAAAGGAAAAGATCTATAGTTTCACTCCTGGACTGCATTTTCTGCCCTGGAATAGTCACAGCCCTATCTTCTTTACTTCCCAAATACTACTCTGCAGTTAGGGCAACAGAAATTAAAGAATGTGTTAGGTCTGTGATTCTGGAACAGATAGGCAAACCATAGTACCTAGCTACACTATGTGCTAGAAGGCTCCAAGGCCTGACTCAGGTATCAGAGCAGCACAGCTGCAGGATTACACATGGTCTACACTCTTGCTATAGTGTTGTTATTCTCACTTACAGAGGTGTGGTAGTACAATATATATATATATATATATATATATATATATATATATATATATATATATATATATATATATATTGTGTTTCCTCCTTGAATTTCCCAATCATCATTAGGTTGGAGGCTCCTCTTGCATCTTCTATAGAATACCTGACGTAAATACTTCTTGTTACTCTGCTACTTTCCCCAGTCTTTTCTTTCTAAATTCCATTTGCAGTTCCTAGTTCTGCCTTCTTGAAATAGAGTAAGTAAAATACCTCTTTCATATATCAGAAGCCAGCTAGCATATCTACTCCAATCCTTCTCCTCTTTAGTTGTAATGGTAATGGCAATTTGAAGATTTTCCCTGCCCCTTAATAAGACTATTGAAGATCTTCCCTGCCCCCTAATAGGCTGAATGTATTCACATGGAGCCTGTGGTGAAAGGAGTTTGCTGAAGGGTGGACCACAGCCCACAGGAAGCTGGGAGTCAGAGAAGTTAGAGGTGGAGGGAGGAGAGGATGCATGCAAGGAGACAGCTAGGCTTGTGAGTGTTTGTTTGTGGGAAGTCTAAAAAACAGTGTTGCTCTCTGCTATGTTATACTTTATTAACTTCTTCACTGCTAGGATGAATTTGGGTTCCTGGTATCAGGATTTGGCTTTCTGATGTCTGAATTAAAGTTTTGCTTTTGTCTTCTATATAGAGAGTCTGAGGGGCGGCTAGGTGGCGTAGGGGCGGCTAGGTGGTGCAGTGAATAGAGCACCGGCCCTGGAGTCAGGAGTACCTGAGTTCAAATCCGGCCTCAGACACTTAACACAAAAAACTAGCCGTGTGACGTTGGGCAAGTCACTTAACCCCAACTGCCCTCCAAAAAGCAAAAAAAAAAAAAAGAGAGTCTATTATATTTTTGAGACTGAAAATTATGCCAGCTTATTCATAGTCACCATCAGCACTGTGAATATTGGATTGGTGCTATAAGAATCTGAATATTCATAGGTTCATTCATCTTTCCTTATATGGCATGAATTTTAGACCATCACCATATAGGTCACTATCTTCCATATAGCTTTGGGGATCATCATGGTATGTCAAAACATGTGGTGCCAAGAAATAAGGTTTATAGTCCAGATGTGGTCTGATCAGGGTAGAGTACAGTGCGATTATCACCTTCCTAGTCCTGGACACTATGTCCTTCAATATAATCTAATATTTCATTAATTTGAGGGGTTGACATATTAATCCACAGTGAGCTTGCAGAAGCCCACACCCACATTCCAAACAAACATAAAAACCCTCAGCTTTTAAAAATTTTTTATCGAAGCAAAATGCTAACTAAACATCTTATATTTATGGAAATGATTCCTAGAACCCAACAGTAAGCTTTCACAGTTTTCCCTGTTAAATGTTATTTTATTAGATTTCTCCAATGCTCTAGCTTGCCTTGAACTTTTATATATATAGGCATTAAAGGGAGACAAAATATTATGCACATCCTAAATGAGGAACATATATATATGTATATATATGTGTATATATGTATATATGTGTATATGTGTGTGTGTGTATAAAGAATGACTAATACTTCAACAAAGATGTTACATTTCCAAAGATAAGGAGCACCATGAACCATGGCACAGAGACACATGGTGATGTCTTCAGACATGCCCCAGGAAAAAGGGGATGGAGAATCATAGAGTTCTTCAGTTTGGGTAGAACATAGAGTAAATGGAAGGGAATATAAGTCACAATGTGACATTCTCTAGTAGCACACTGGACACTTTTGAAAGTTGCATGAAATCTTTAGGTCATTAGGTATCCTTAGAGCATGAAATTGATTTTGTAAAGCAAGCTTAAGGTAGGAAATAGTAGCTTACTAAGATTAAAGAAAAAATCCACTCTGTTTTGGTATTCAAGCAAGCTAACTCATATTAGTAGATAGAGCTTTTTAAAAAAATTGTCACAATTCTTTCAGCCCACAATTAATCCTTCAGATTGGGTTATTTAGTGTTCCCAAACTTTTGAAAAAGTGTCCACCCTTTTTAAAGAGGATTTTGTAGATAAGAGAGTAAAACTGATACCTATTATTTCACTCGTGACATCATCAAAGTGCCTTATAGTTATAAATCCCAAGATGTTACCATATCCCCACATCCCTTCAGGCACAGATGTGTTTTGTGTCTTTAAGTAGAGGTCAAGGGTTTTATCTAAGTATAAGGAGATGTCTGGTATTGTCATGACTTTACGTAGGGGAAAGACAATGCATGGTGTCCAGGAAGTAGAAAAAAAATCTCTTAAAATAGAGGATCACTATCCAGAGCTAGAACTCAGTTTTCAGCATCTCTTATGCTGAAATACACTTAGTTAACTGCTCTTACAATCCCTACTTCTCATGAACAGTATAAAATTTTTTATGCCTATTTAGGTTTTTGATGCAGATTTGTGATTTCATCCATCTAGGGAATTTCTGTTGTGAAAACTCCCTCCATTAATGCTGACTGGGACCTTGGCTGTAAATTAGACACTTAGATGCCTGAGATCACTAAGAGATAAAATGATTTGCTTGTGATTACACAGATAGTTTAAAAAAAGACAGAATTTGAACGTGGTATTTCCAATGTCAAGGGTACCACAGAGAGGTACCAGCACTACACCATTCTGCTTATTTTATTTACATAAAGGTGAAAATATTCAATATATTTTATTATTCTGATGTGAAAAGTTTGTTAGCAATCTGTCTACCCCCATCCCCCAAAATAAAACCCTGTAAACTAATGAGAATAGATCATAATTTAAGGAAGGCAGTTGAGAATCCTGACTGAGACTTGTGCTATAGTGAAATTTCTATTATTGCTGTGTGGGGACCAACATGTTCTCCTTTGACAAGGACAGATTTTAGATTAAGCACTCTGATACTGTAAATTACCATTCTTGATGGCTAGTCTCTCTGGTCTAAGGTGCCTTAGAGAAATGAAACAGAAATGTGAAAGGGTGTAGATTTCAATGAAGGTAAAGCTCTCTTTCCTAAACATCTCCTGCCCCCACTCCCAAGTCTCCACATTTTAAGGGAAGGAATAGTAATGTAAGGACACTGCTGAATTTAAATGGAGATAAAGGACATTATAATTACAAATTTAAGGATCCAATCCCAAAATGATAGGTTGACAGTGTCAGACCCATCCAGTGACCAATTACAATTACATTTAACTCTAGCCACCCGAGATAAGGGAAGGGGTACAGTTGAGGGAAAGAAGTGCCTCTTTGGATTCATCTTCAAACTTATAAGGTATTTCATTTTACAAATTATCTGCACATTGCCCAGGCTAAATAATTAATGTTTAAATAAGGTACATATGACTATTTTTGAACAGAGGGAAAAGAAGATGGAATTATAGACAGAGTGAGGGAGCCTATTTTTCCCCTGTCACTCAGAGATAAGACATTAGCATTGCTGCAGAATGAAGACTGCCTCCCCTAGGAGATGGCTTCTGCTTCTAGTTCATTGTTTTCATGCCCACGGATTGGGGTAGTGGGATATTTTTACGGGGGGAATATGAGGAGGGGAAAAGGGGCAATAGCAGTAGGTCAGATTTTCAATAGGTCAAAACCCTGGAAGTCTGCTAGGAGTTCACAATACAGTTTGGAGCAAAGTAAGCAGACATTTCCTAAAGCACGTATGCTTTGCAAAATCAATTTGTGAGCTCATTACATAAATCCATATTAAACTATTTAGTCTATATTTAACACTATAACAAGGATAGTCAGGGTAAATTAAATGGATTTTGTTTCCAAGGTGGCAGAGAGCCAAAGTTTGTCCTTTCTATTTTAAGTTAATGCTAGGCTCTCTAATATGTGTACACCACAGACAGGAGGGATAGAGGGGAAGGATGATGATTTCCCCACTTTAGATATTAACAACAAATCATATCTATATTTTTTTTAGTCTTGAGAGTTTCGGGAACCATATGCGTTTATTTCCTCATGCCCTCTGAATACTCTCTTGGCCCTATTATTTAAAAATAGCAGGAATGCAGGACTCCCCTCCTCAATCTTGTGAAACATGTACTGTTTTGTGTTTTGTAAGGGAATGAACTTCATCAGTGAAGAGAGGGAAAAAAAAAAAGAGACCCTCTAGCTCATCAGGGAATTATGATGCCCATGGTACTGTCAATTCCGTTATTAAATCTTTAATTACCATCATTGTTATTTCTCTCTCCTTCCCATAATTCTACTCTAAGTCAATGCAAAATGACTCCCATTTCTTTCTTTCTTTTTTTTTTTTAATATTTTCTGCATCCATTCTTTCTTTTCTCTTCATTAATACAGAGACACTCCTGGTCTACCTTATACCTGAACTACTACAAATTTGTCTGAGCATTTATTCTCTGACCTACTCCAACCCCCAACCCCATATTCTGCACAATAAAAATAAGCAAAGCCAACAGATACCATTTTGATCTAATGCCTCTGGAAAAAGTAGAGTTAATGGACTGTCCTATTCACCAACCATTTGACTTTCCAAACTAAAACACTCTTCCTTGGAGACCATTCCCCTATGTATATTTTCTCCTGTTAGAAAATTAGTTCTTTGAGGTTAGGGACCATCTCACTTTTATTTTTGAATACCCAGAGCCAAGTATAGTGCTTGGCAGATGGTAAATGCTCATAAATGGTTTTCTAAACATTCATCTATTAATTCAGCCAAGCTGGGAAGGCTTCGTGTATGTCAGCGACATACTGTGTGTTTGATCTAAGCACCAACTTAACTATTCCCACAAAAGTTCATCACTGGGATACAGATCACTACATTGTAAAAATCTTTGCCTTAGAAAACTTGAAACCAAGACAAAATATATAAGTGGCTCTCAATTCTGTTCAATTGTTTTCTACTTCTACAATGATAGTGATGGAGAGATGTAAAACAGATCCAAAGGTATTAAGTATCACTGCTTTTTTGGTTATATATATAGATTAATTTAACTACTGGTATTCTAAATATGAAATATTTTAGCAATGACTCATTGCTTAATATTCTATAGAGCCATTTTCTGTAGATAGTATTTTGACATTTATATCAAATATATGTGTTTTAACTAAAATGATTAATATATTCAGTCATAGAGCCATGTCATGACTTAAGTCAAACCACTGCTCTATTGATTTTTTTCCACTGAAACAGAACTAATAAAATAAAAAAGAGCTCATTTTCACATAGTGCTATATATTGTAAAAAACATTTTCCATACAATAGCCTCATGAGGTAGGTGGTGCAGATATTATATCCTAATTTTATGAATGACAAAACTGCATGTCAGAGAGCTTGAAGTACTTTCTTTAGGTCACACAGCTAGCAAATAACAGAAGCCAGGATTTAAAGCAAAGTGTCTCACACCAGTGCTCACCATTCAATTGTTTCAGAACTCAATTTAGTGAAAAGCAGGCTTTCCCCAATTGACAAATGGTCAAAGATATGAACAGGTAGTTTTCAGATGAAGAAATTTGTTTTCCATAGTCATATGAAAAAATGGTCTGAATCACTATAGAATAGAGAGATGCAACTTAAAACAACTCTGTGATACCACATCACACCTACAGTTTGGCTAACGTGACAAAAACAGAAAATTTTTAAATGCTAGAGAAGATGTGGGAAAATTGGCACATGAATGAATTATTGGTCAAGATGTAAACTGATTCGACCATTCTGGAGAACAGTTTGGAACTATGCTCAAAGGGATATAGAATGTGCATTTTCTTTGACCCAGAAATACTACTTCTAAGTCTGTATCCCAAAGGGAACATACAAATGGGAAAAGAAATCATATGGATACAAATACTTATGTGGTTCTTTTTGTGGTAGCAAAGAATTGGAAATTGAGTAGGTGCTCCTCAGTTGGGGGAATAGCTGAACAAGTTGTGGTATATGAATATAATGGAATACTGTTGTGCTATAAGAAATAATGGACTTTAGAAACATTTATAGGAATGAATTCTGAGTGAAGTAAGGAGAATTAGGAAAACATTGTACACAGTAATAGCCATATTGTGTGATGACTTTGATAAACTTATCTCTTCTTAGCAATGCAAGAATCTAAGACAACTCCAAAAGACTCATGATGAAAAATGCTGTCTGCATCCAGAAAAAGAATATGAAATCTGAATACAGATTGAAGCGTTCTATTTGCTCTCTCTCTTTTTGTTGTTTCTTTTCTCATGGTTTCTTCCATTGGTTCTAATTCTTCTTTACAAGATGACTTATGTGAAAGTAGTTTCAATATGAATGCATATATAGAGCCTTTATCAAATTGCATGGTGTTTCAGGGTGGGAGGAGGGGAGAGATAAGGAAAAAAAATTGGAACTCAAAATCTTATGGAAATGAATGTTGAAAACTAAAAATAAATAAATTTCATAAATTTTAAAAAAGAAAAAGTAGACTGGTATTCCCATGTAGATATAGTATTCATCTGCTGAATTAACCATCCTTCATAAATTCTACAAAATTAATTAGAATTTGTTCTAAATTGCCTCAATTTCACATTACTTTAAAATTAGTCCATTACATCTTAAAACAAAGGCATCTCAACCATGTAACTAGACAGTTTGAGAGTAGAAAGGGAACTATAATTGTATATTTTACACCTACTTCCCAATTAGTATAAACCTTGCAAAGCGGTCACATGTATTTGAATTAATACTACTAGATGTTACAATTATGTAAATTATAATAATTTGTTCTGGCCCAATGGAAATAGGAAATATGAAATCAAATAGTGCTTAATACTTCACAAAATATTCACAGTAATCAGGATTAGCTGTATATACCTCCTATAAATAATCTCTATATACTTGGCTAGATTCATTCTGCCATAAAGGTCCACTTATTCTTTCTCCAGAATATTACATACGTATTATTATATTACTGTATCTCATCCTCGCTATTCATAAAACCATTGCTCAAGTCTTGGCTTTGCTCATGTTACACCTGGGATGTTGCAACTGGTGCCACCTACAGGTCACACATAACAATCAGATTTTATTTTTTTTAATATTGCACATCTCTCTTAATAGATTGTCTAGCAAATTCTTCTGCCTGCTCAGTTCAGTACCCAGTACAACACCTCACACATAGCAGACACTTGATAACTGTTTGCTAAATGAGTTAATGACCAGACTCTTTTACTGCAGTTCTAACTCTTTTGCAGAAGAGCAACACTCTCCTCACATCTGCACACATCAAAGGGCATTGTTTTTATGACCCCATTTTCCTCCTGAAGTGGCTCCCAAATAGTTCCTGAATCCAATCAAAAACATTCAAGAATCAACCATTCAAGGATCTGATTAAGGATAGGATGATGAAGTTCAAATTGGGAGACACAAAATGTTAGAAAGGAAGGGAATATTGGGGGCAGAGATGAGATGGCAGCATAGAAGCAGGAAAACTCCCTGATCTCCCCCCATAACTACCTCAAATACTTATAAAATATGACTAAACAAATTTTAGAGCTACAGAATCCACAAAGTGACAGAGAGAAACAAATCTTCTGCTGAAGGCAGCCTGGCGGGCAGATAGGAAGGGTTCATTGCAGCACACTTGGGAGCCGTGGCCCAGACCTGTATGAGCCAGCAGTTTTAGCCCCAGGGTGGGCCCCACCAGTGGCTTCAGCAGACTTCAGGAGAGTGGATCATCAGCAGCAGTGGCGGTTTCTAGAAATATCAACCCATAAATGCCAAAGAAAAAGTGAGAGGTCAGTGTAGAGTTCTGTTGGAACTGGGGTTCAGAGGAGGAGGTCCAGCATCTGCCCCTTGAGCTAGAAGTGGTGGGGGTGTGGCAACCCTACAGCTGCTTCCACATGTCTGCTTCAGAGGGCCTGACCTGCAGGTTGTAGAGGGGGCCAAGTGAACATTCAGAGGGTAATTGCTCTTGCTTTAATCTGCCTGGATCTGGATTGCAGTCTTGGGTGATAGTCCTGAGGTGTGTGACAAGTGAGCTAGAGTTTGTGGGGTCTGCAAAGACTGGGCCCTCCTAATAGCTTAGGCAGCTGTGAAAACCCAAGCAACTTGGGACAGCGCTCTCCCATCTGGAAGTGGAGTTCTATTGTGGAAAAGAGCTCAAAAGTCAAGTCATTGAGCAGCAACATGAGCAAGCAAAGGAAACAAAGCAGGCACAGCAATCCAACTTTAGATTCCTCTTTTGGGAGCAAAAATGATCAAAGCATGGAACAAGAGGAAGAGAACGAAGTCAGAACTCCTGCACCAAAAGCACTCAAGAAAAATATGAACTGCTTACAGGACATGAAGACGACTAAGTCAGAACTCCTGCACCAAAAACTTCTAAGAAAAATGTGAACTGGTTCCAGGCCATGTAGGATCTCAAGAAGGATTTTGAAAATCAAGTAAGAGAAGTGGAGGAAAAATTGGGAAGAGAAATAAGAATGATGCAAGAAAATCACAAAAAGAGAGTCAAAAACCTGACTAAAGAAAATAACACCTTAAAAATAGATTAACTCAAATGACAAAAGAGGCCCAAAAAGCCAATGAGGAGAAGCTGAATTAAAAAACTGAATTTATCAGATTGGAAAAAAAAAATTCAAAAGCTCACGGAAGAAAATAATTGCTTCAGAATTAGATTGTAGCAAATGGAAGCTAATGACTTTATGAGAAATCAAGATAGTATTAAACAGATACAAACCAATGAAAAATAGAAGGCAATGTGAAATATCTTATTGGAAAAGCCACTGACCTAGAAAATAGATCCAGGAGAGATCACTTGAAAATTATTGGACCACCTGAGAGCCATGATCAAAAAAAGAACCTAGATACCACCTTTCAAGAAATTATCAAGCAAAATATCCCTGATATTCCAGAACCAGAGGGCAAAATGGAAGTTGAAAGAAATCACCCATTACCTCTTGAAAAAGATCCTAAAAAGAAAACTCCTAGGAATATTATAGCCAAGTTCCAGAGTTTCCAGATCAGAGAGAAAATGTTACAAGCAACCAAGAAGAAACAATGTGAGTATTATGGAAACTCAGTCAGGGAAATACAGGATCTAGCAGCTTCTACATTAAGGGATCAAAGGGCTTGGAATATGATACTCCAGAGATCAAAGGAGCTGGGATTAAAACCAAGAATCACCTACCCAGCAAAACTGAGTATAATGTTTCAGGGGAAAATATGGTAATTAGATGAAATAGAGGACACTCAAGCATTCTTCATGAAAAAAAACAGAGTTGAATAGAATATGTGAAATTCAAATATGAAAAGCAGGTGAAGGTAAACAGGGAAAAGAAATCATAAGGAACTTATCAGAGTTTAACTATTTACATACCTACATGTTAAAACAACCGTTGTAATTTATGAAACTTTTCTCAGTATGAGAATAGTTGAAGGGAATATAAATGTATCTATGTATGCTTACACACATATATGTGCATATATATCTATAAGAACATATATGTGAATATGAATATATATGTGAGTGTGTATATATATGTGTGTACAGGTATAAATAGACAGAGGGCACAAGATCAGTTGAATTGGAAGGGATGATATTTAAAAGGTGAAATTGAGAGGTGAGAGATGAATATACTGAGAGGAGATGGGGAGAGACAGGAGATTATCTCATATAGAAGAGGCAAGGGATGACTGTTACTGTGGAGAGGAAGAACAATAAGGCAAAAGGGAATGGGTCAACCTTACTCTCATTGAATTTGGCTTAGGGAGGGAATGACATACACACTAAATTGGGTATATTGCCCTACAGGAGAGTAGAGGGGAAGGGGATGAGAGGGGGGATCACAGATGGAAGGGCAGGTTGGGGGGAAGGGTAGTTAGAAGCACACACTTTTGAAAAGGGATAGAGTCAAAGTAAAGAATAGAACAAGTGGGGGTGGGATAGGATGGATAGAAATACAGTCAGTCTTTCACAATATATACATTATGGAAATGTTTTACATAACTACACATGTACAACCTATATTGAATTGCTTATCTTTCTAGTAAGGGTGGGTGATGAGGGAGGAAGGGAAAGAATTTGAAATTCAAATTTGTAAAATCAAATGTCAAAAAATATATAATACATATAATAATATCAAGCATAATTATTTAATATTATTATTATTTTATATGCAACTGGGAAATAAGATATACTATCACTGGTGTATGGAGATCCATCTTGCCCTACTGGAAAGTTGGAGAAGGGATGGGGGAGGATATAGGAGAGAGCAGTATACAGTGGGGTCACTGTTTTAGGGTGGTGGGTAGGGGAAATATGGGGAGAAAATTGGTAACTCAAAATCTTGTGGAAATGAGTGATGTAAATGAAAAATAAACATAAAATTTAATTTACAAAAAAAAGAAAGGAAGGGAATATGGTTATCAACTCAAAAAGTTTTTTCATCTGTAAAATGGAATACTTATATTCTATCTTTCTCAAGATTGTTGTAAAGAACTTAGTTAACTTTAATAATTAGGTAAAATATGATACCTCCCAAACAACATGATGCTTCTACCTACCTACTCTCCATCATACCTAAGCTTCACTCCATATATGTTCTTTTCTTACTTGGCCTTGTCCTGGAGTGGTTTCTCCATTAGTGACCTCCTAGCAATCCAGAGGTTGCCTCCTTATGTACCACAAAACCCTTCGTCCAAGCTTCAGGGCATCCTGTGGTATTGTCCTTGGATACAAAATTTAATAGCAGTCTGTGACCTACTTGACAATAGGCACTTGTCTTTTGCCTTTCTTTGTATCCCCAATGGTTAAAAGAAGTAGTTAACAGGTAGCCTCGAGGCCAAATGTGGCCTCCTGAAACCCTGTGACTGAATCCAAACTTCATAGAACAAATCTCCTTAATAAAAGGATTTGTTCTGTAAAGTTTTTACTCAATCAAAAGGCTCTACCCAAGGACCTAGATGACCACATGTGGTCTTGAGACTGCAGGTTCCGCACCCCTGGGTTAGCACAATGATACCTGACCTATAAAAGCTGCTTGATAAAGGCTCATTGACTAGCTGACTGAATGATTTTGCTCACCATTATCTATCTAGTAATAGATTACTTTTACTTGAAGCTATAATGATAAAAAAGGAAACTTTTTCCCTCCTTTCCCTATCCTCTTCCCAGTAAAGTGAAATGTTTAGGCTAGGAATAACTAAGTCGAGCCCAATATTGAAACTTTCTAGATTAATAAACATTGGTTGTGAAAAAGAAAAAATAAAAATGAATATAATAAATTTTAAAATTAAAATGAATGAATGAATGAATGAGAAAATAAATAAAACACATCTTGTCTTGACTGAGAGGCAAGAAAAATAATGGGGCCAAATGTTGCAGAGATTTGTTCATTTAGTCGTTTGATTTTAATAAATTGTTTTCTTTGTCACAAGGGAAGGCCCATTAGAAGTAGGGACTGAAATTTAATGGGGTATAACAAACAAAGCACATTAATAAAACTTCAAAGAAATACTTTTCCTAATATCAGGATGAGATAGTTACATCTTAAACCTTTCTTGCTCCTGAGATATTTGCTTTACCCAAAAGTTTGTTTAATTTCAGTTATATGATATAGTAAAAAACTCTTGATTTGTTATAACTTAAAACCCAGTGTTCATTTGCTTGTCTATCTCCACACATACACATACACACACACATATATCATGTGTACCTATATACACCTATGTATGCATGTATATACACATTGATATATCAATAATATATGCACATTTGCATACCCATATGCAGATATTTATATGATCATATAACTATTATCCAAAAAATATACATGAACATATACTTGTATTCAATGTGATTGTAAATATGATCCTAAGAGTCAATGTTCTTATCATAAAAAATACATTTACTCATGAAACCAGGAGAAATTCATCAAGTTTCTGTATTTTTTAGAAACAACCCCTGGTTAGCCTTCTCTTACCCATTAAATTATGCTTACATTATCCAAAGCAATCATGCTGAGAAAAAGTAAATCACTTTAAATAGGAGAACTTTGAAGGAAAAATCATTTATACCAACATTCTCATTGGAAACTTCAGACCAATTAATAAGTACAGTAGAAAGAACATTGGATTTTGATGTGGATCTGAGTTTATTTTTGTCACTTACTCCTTATATAATCTTAGCCCAATCATTTAACTTCTCTGGGCCTAAGGTTATATATGTATAAAGTTAGGGTGTTAGCTTATGTGGTCAATAACATCCTTTTCAGTTCTGAATCTATACTGCTCAGTACTACCTATGTCTATGTGATCCTTCAGTTTACTTTACCACTTTGACTGTAAAACGTACATTTCTCTTTTGTATTGCTGCAAATGGACTGCATAAAACAAGTGGGGATGGTAGGCCAATAGTTGTAAACATATAACTTTTAAAAATTTCTAAGTCCCTGAGGAGCAAAGAAATAATGACTGGACAAATATTGTAGTATGTTGAAGCCCTTTTTAACAGACAAACCATTAGAATGCATACTTCAAAAAAACATTTTTAATTGTAGAACTTGGAAAAACAGGTATTTGTGGGTAATAGAGTTCATTTTCAAGGGAGAAAACCCTTATCATGAAAAGAAAAACAATACCTCATCTTATTTCATTAAACCAAGGATTCATTGCCATGTAGTAATGTGCTGATTTCCTAGAACTTTAGCATGGTGCTTCTAAAGGCTTTTAAAGTTTGAAAGTGTGATGCTATATTTTCACAATTACCACATAAATGAGTCAACACAAAATGTAATATTACTGAAATTGAAACAAATCAAAGATGAAATATATGGGGAGATAGGACCTAGATTAAAAAAAAAAACCAAGATAAAACAAAACAAAAGCCAAGAATGACTATTTACCTTATCATATAAATGCAGAACCTTGTCCATGGTCAGGTAATTGACTTTTTTCTATTCTACCCTATGTTGTGATATCATTGTTCTACTCAGTGAAAACAGAGATGGACCAAATAACCAAATTTATGATACTGTGCTCTGGATTAGAGAGAGCAAAAGGTAAAGCCAGGTCAAATAACGAACCTGTTTTGGGTGGTATACAAAATTATATTAGAGGAAAAGGAACTTTTTTTATAAAGGTGAGCAAAAACAAAAGAAAATAACAAAGGGGAAAATTTTTCAAGCCTCTTTAATAGTTTCATTTTGAAACAAATCAATATTTACACTTACAATTATCCATTAGTTAGAATATATTTCTGACCATATTAGTTTAAATGTGCCTGAGCCTAAAATGACTTATTTAATACAAGTATTAAAAAAAGAAAGTTATTATTGGGTACCTATTAACTATTTGAAGATATTCCATAGTTAATCGCTTCTGCTTAGGCACCCTTTCTTTGAGTCAATGGCGAAAGTCTTTTTTTTTTAATGCTCTCCCATAATATTTGAGAACACCTTAATTCAACTATGACAAATCTGAAAAGCCTATGCTAGCTGACCCACCTGGCACACAGAATTCTCACTGACACTGACTAGGACATACTTTTGGTTCACTGCATCTGCATTTATAGGTGAGTTGAGAACACTTTTATTCCTATCCCAAATAAAGTGAAGGCCTTAAATCAGTCACTTTTTCCAGTAAGAATTGATAATTGCACCTAATTGTCTGCCAGTAACTAACGCCAGATTAGGGAGTACACCACTTTAGTGCTAGTTACATTCTTTTGCACATTCACTTCAGTGCTGTTGTGCTGGCAAATTAAATCCTAACAGATCTTGAAGTGTTAAGACTAATTGTGCAATTACTCATCCCCTCGAACAATCCTGTTGAAGTAATGATGTAAAAAAAAATTAACATTCAGGAAGAAATGTTGTAATTAGTGGCGGTTAATATAGTTAGAAAAGTCAATCAGTGCCTATAGACTTTCTTCTTGCCCTTTAGGTTTTCCAATTTTTCTCTTCAAATTGATAAGGCACTACATACAAAAAAAAATAAATCTGGGATACAACTTGCACTTTCTATGCCTTAAAGCTTAAGCCTAGCCTTAAAAAACTTTATCTAATTCTAGGCCATGTGATGTAACACCTTATTACAATGTGCAAAATTCAGCATCATTCTTAATCATAACCTTTCTGAGAAAGACAAGTAATTGATAGCAATTCACAGTTTTCTAAATGCCTAAGCAATATATTTCCCGTAGTACAGAAGAACTCCATCATAACAGTGGTTTTGGGGAATGCAGATAACACCAGCATGAAAGGATGTTCTTGTTAAAGTGAGAGGCATGCACTATAAGTTACTCTCGGGAACATGACTTGCTACATAATAAGCTTGAATTCATGGGCCAAGCTGGTGGTACTTTCTAATAGGATTTACTGTTCTTATGATCACTTGCCTTTTTTTTTCCAGAAGTCTTTTTAGTAGTTTTGGAAATAAAACATCATGTCACACCTTCAACTGGGATTCCAATTTTGTCTTAGCTCATTTTCCATATTCATTTCAAATTGTTCTGCCCAGCTTTCACTCCATCACAGCTGCTTTCTGAATGCTAAGAACTACTTATTGTAACTACTATTTTTCACCCCAGCTGTTCCAAGTTGCCTTCCACTAAAAATGAGAGCACAGTGTTACTTAAGACATGGTAAAAAAAAAAATACCTGGAACAGGGATAAGAAACTGAGTGAAGTAAGGACTTCAATCTTTGTCTTCTTGTGTTCTGTCTGACTCCCCAAACATTGGCATATTCTATACTCTGATCCACAAATTTCCTGTGTTTCTGATACTTTTTATCCTGACCAATATAGGTACTGACTTCCTGTATGCACGTTGGGTCTCAGTACTTCTCCATCCTATAAAGTGGACTCCATGGTTCCCACTGCTCACCATCCATGTCATCACACTTGGTAGTATGATTTTTCTCTGCAACTTGGTTCAGAATAGACACTTCTTATACATAAATAGTCCATTGTAATGTCTAATGTACAGCTAACAAGTACACAAGTAATACAACCAAAGCAACATAATTGACTTCCTATTCATTATTGAAGAATCAAAATTTACATACCAAGTAGAAGCATTTTGACATATAGTATGGAACTAACCTCAGAGTCAGAAAAAAAAATCTGATTTCCAGTCCATCCTCTGACACAATTTAGCTGTAGAACCCTGAGAAACTGATTTAAAATTCCAGCATCTCCACAGGAAATTTAATGCGTCTAAGATATTGCAGAGTGGGAACTAATATGAAGGGGTTTTATCATCAAGAGTTGTTCCCAAAACCAAGTAAATCACATGTCTACTAAGAGGAAAAAAAAACACGCAGTGTGTCCCAAAAGTCTTATTTGAGATTTTCGCTATTAAAGCTTGAATGCTTTAAGACTAAAAGAATTAGTGCAGATTTAAGCTACTAAACCTTAGGAAAAGCTTTAGTAAAAAGTTATTAAAGCCTTAGGAAATGGGTTTAATACCTTAAAATTTCACTAAGACTTCTGGGACCTGTATCATGGTTCCTCTCCTCTTTGATCAAGCAACTAACAAAACATGCAGTTAAATTCTTTCTATTGGCCACATGCTATACTAAAGTTTGGGCATGGAAAGAAAAATCAAGGCTGTTCATGGTAACTTCTCGTGCCAGTTTTATATTGACAGTAGTGATGAACTGAATCTTAGGTTGCGAATCTCATTCTCTTATTGCTAGAAGCTCTTTACTATTAACTAGGTTTTCAAAGATTGAGCATAATACATTTTTAAGGAATGTAAATGATGGGGTGGATAGTGGGGATGGGGAGGCATCTGACTTCCACCTGCAAAGAGCTGCATTTCTTTTACTTGTGACAGCACTTTAATGGATAACACTTTAATTCTCACAGAGCATTGTCAAGAGAAGGAAGAAAGCAGTTCACTCAAGTCAGTGATCAATAAAATGCTATTTTTTTTCCCTAAACAACTAGTTTCAAAAAGCGGGGTTGATAACTGTTTATAAAAGATGATATTGAAACTTCATGATGCTTCCCTAAGTACCAACTCACACAGAATAGGTCATTGTCTGGGCCTCACTGAAGAACAGATTGTTGGGGTTGCCAGGAGTAACTCTCAGTCAGAGGCCTGTGGACAGGCCAAAACTGAACAGCTGGGCAACACAGGGTTCACACTGTGCCTGAATATATATGGTGACCATTTATTGACCAATTTTTAAAAGAGAGGGCTGTGTTCTCATCACCATGGTCAGCCCCATCACTTAATTTATATGTATATCTTGCCTCTCTGCCATCTGTGCATGCTGGCCTCCTCAATATCTCTGAGGAATTGGAGTGGCATTGTTTGAAGATCTGATTAAATAGCCAGGAAAAAGTCATCCATCATTTATAAGGGGGAAACACAGACAGTTACAATGGTATCCTGTAGCCCTTTAGGATTTTGTCTTCATTTTCTTTTGCTTTCATTCTAATCCAATGCCAAACATAATAAACACTGACCATGAGTACAGAATTTACTGACAGCATTTTAACATCTAGGTGGATGAAGAAATGAATTATCCAGTTTCCTCTAGGCAGGTTCTGGTAATGTATTAAAACTACATTACTGCTAAGGGTAGCCCTGTTCCCCCAGGCTTATACCTACTGAAAAATAATCAAAGAGTCCAAGCTGAATGCTGGCTTCTGTGATTAAAGGCTACCTGTTGGATTATGGTTTTCCTCTGTGATGAGGCTTCCTGTGTGTAACTTAATTTGAGGTAAAATGTGTCCGTCTGATTCCCTAAGTAATCATCAGTGAGTCAAAATGTAGTATACATAGCTCTGGTTGAGTTGGAAGAAGTCTTTTTAAAGTTTCTCTTCTTTCTCCCTTTCCCCCACCTTGTTATTATTATTTTGGTTTGTTTTAAAGCATATATTTATCTGCACCTAGTAACTTAGAATGTAGCATACACTAAATTGGAAAAATAAAATTATCCAATAAATCAAGGGCCTTGAATGATGGTTTAATGTTTTATGCAATAGATGGACTATTCTAATCCCTATAGTTTTGAGATTCTTCCCCTCTATACCCAACTTTATAAAAGGGGGAGTGATCTTGAATGAAATCACATTGTGAGCATTATATCTGTGTCTCACATGATTGGTTTCAGAATACATTGGATCTGAAGACTTAATAGCCACATTAAAAAAAATCATCTAAGACATCATTTAAATGTATTTAGTTTGCTTCTTAGAAGAGTAATTTTTTTAAAAAGGCCAAGAATAACTGAAGAGTTAGCATTATCAACAGAAAGAAAACAAGAAAAACATTCAGAATTTATGCAATAAATACATGCTATATGAAACATCTACTAAATGAGTAGTTCATGTTCATTTGTAGATTATGTTGAGGCAAAAATGAAAAGAAAATTTCAATTTCCTATTTTTTAAAGATAAGATTCATTCTTTTCGGTCTTGTTTCTTGATTATTCCACTATTCCTAAGAAGTTTATTTCCAAGTGTTGTAGTATATTTATAACAACAATTTTATATGAATGCTACAAAATACAGTGTTTTTTTAACATTTATCCATTTTTTAATGATCAGACACTACAAAACAAGATTCCTTCTTCATTCATCATAACAAAAACATCTCCAAAAACACTTAGAAAGAAGATATTGACCTAACATAGGATGTATACCTGAATATCTTTCAGCTCCCACTGGTCTGAGACATTTCCCAAATTTTTGAGTCCTCACTCCAAAACTCTTTTGATGAAGGAACCCCCCCACTTCTTTAACAGCTCATTCTTTAGTAAGCCAAATAATTTGGTACTGTATCTGGGAGAGATGTGAAAAGCATTTTGGGTCTTCTAAATTGAGTACTAATCACATTAATTACAAACAGCATTTCAAATGTTCTCAGCTTCTTACCAGGTTCAGGGATGATTAGCTGAGCACTGGTCTGTGTATTCCCAGCATCGTTCTCAGCTACACATTGATAAAAACCTTCATCTGACTTTACTACTCCAAGGATCCGCAAATTGCTGCCACCCTAGGGAGAAAAACAAATGACTGAGATGTTTTTTAAAAATAACAACACAAATCAGCACCAAATTGTAACTTCAACCAAGCTTTATTGTTAGTTTCTTGTATACACTGGGAGAGAGGATGCACTCACTGGATCTTTGCTTTTACTCACACCTCTCCATAAATCTGAAGCATTTCATAAGTATCTACTAAACGTATCTGCAAACATGTGATCGGGTATTACAATTAAGTTTATTACCTTGAGTCCATGGACATAATGAAGTACAGACAATATGCTTGCGAATTGAAGAATCTTCATTAGGTGAGTGATAGGCTGTAACAATGACTAGGGTTACTTCCTGGCCCACTCTCCAAAATTATTAGAGTTCAATATCAACAGTTGCTGGGGAGGAGAGGGGAACGTGTGTGTGTGTGTGTGTGTGTGTGTGTATGTGTGTGTTCTTGCGATTGGAGGGAGGGCAGAAACCACAGCTTCTAGTTCTTATGACATTGTATTGTGACCAGTGGTGGACATGAGCCATCTGTTGGTTCTCCCTCCCTTTTTACATATGACTAACTCACTTTTCCCAGTCATATGTCTCTTTGTTGAAAGTTTATCACTTTTCAAATAAACTCTATCATACTCAGAGAATAATATTTCAGTTTATGGAAAAACTGAAGAAAAAATGTATTTCGTTTTGCTGACAAATTTTAATTATCTTGTATCTCCCATTAAAAAAACAAACAACTAAATTAAATGAACATAAGTTTCCACTTCCATGTGGCAAGCCAATCTGTTTCTTTTTATATGAGGAAAAGTGATTTAATGATCTGAAGATTGTTTTTAATTTACACTTAACTCATTTTATTTTAGTTATTAGTAGAAACATTATTCGTGTAAATTTGAGGCAAGCTAAATCACATCCCTTTAAGTCATTAGAAGAAAAAATATTCTCTCACAGGGAATATTTAATTGTTTTCAGAATCAGGTAGCAAATTCTCAACTAATATAAAGTTCTTACATATGAGTCATTTCTAATTGGCAATTCTCATAAAAGTTCCTATTAATATTAGATGTATTGTCAGAGGCACATAGTTATATATCACTTTGGTCCATGACTCTTAGATTTCTGAAGCTTTTGAGGAAAGTATTTTTTTAAGTATACAATGAGTTCGAGACAAGCATTTTGCATTTTATTTTCCCTCTCCTTAAGATTGTAGACATTTAAATGGGTTGGCAGTAATGAGTCATGCAGGGAGAAAGATTATTCAAACTGTACAGAAAACAAATGTTACATTTTATCATGTGTCCTTAAGGGCACCCAGCAATTTCCTTTATATGCAAGCAGCATATATTTTATGCGTATACAGCACATTTCAAATTGCCCAATGACAGGTCATTTTTAATTCTGTTGTAGGGCAAACAGCAGTGCACTTAAAGGAACTAATGGATTGTAAAGCATTCCAAAGTTAACTTTTTTTTCATCATCACTATATTTCTATCAAATGATATGAAATCTATTGAAAATACAACTATCTTGAAATATAAAAGATAAATGAGAAAGGTGAAAAATGGAAATGTTTCCTTCAATCTTGGAATGTCATATAGGAACCAAAGGTACACAAAAAGATGGTTAAAACAAAGAAATGAAAAAACATGGTCTAAGCAAAGATTGCTGCCACTTAAACAAAGGAGACCATATGATATATCATTGGCACTAAGTGTGGACTAACTACTTGACATGAAGTTAGGAAAAACTGAGTACTGAGATGGCCTCTGATACCTACTTGTTGTTTGCCTATAGCCATGTTGCTTAACTGCCTCAACTTTCTCACCTATAAAATGGGAATAATTTGAAGTGACACTTATAAAGTATTGAAGTAATACTTATAAAGTAATGAAGTAATGTTATAAAGCACATTACAAACTATATATTTAACAGTGGCAATAGTAGTAGTGTGGTGATGGTAGTAGTAGTAGTCATAGTGATAGTAGTAGTGGTCATAGTGACAGTAGTAGTAGTACTAATAGTACTAGTAGTAGTAGCAGTAGTAGCAGCAGCAGCAGCAGCAGCAGCAGCAGCAGTAGTAGTAGTAGTAGTAGTAGTAGTAGTAGTAGTAGTAGTAGTAGTTGTAGTAGTAGTAGCAGCAGCAGCAGCAGTGGTATGAGGGGAATAAGAGGCAAGGAATAAGGAGTCCTGAGTTACTAACTCTGTTTCTATTAATTACTTCAGTTTGTTTTGCTTTTGAACTTTGGTGATTTCATTGGCGGCATAGGGAGTTCTAGAAAGGAAATTCCTTTTCTCTGTGCATATTGACATTTACCCTGAAAATTTATATAGTCTTTGAAAGTTGCTTGGGGGCACTAAGATGTGATGATGATATTGACAGTGGCTTACCTACAGTCACACGGTTAGGATGTTCAGAGGTTACTCTAAAACAGTGGTTCTCAATCTTCCTAATGCCACAACCCTTTAATACTTGTATGTGGGCCTATCTGCATGTCAGCAGACCCGCCTGGAGATGGATAGAGGAGCAGTGTCTTGGTTCCTAAGACCATTGGAAATATGTGTTTTCTGATGGTCTTAGGCGACCACTGTGAAAGGATCATTCGATCCCCAAAGGGGTCATGACCTACAGGCTGAGAAGTGCTGCCCTACAACCTAGACTTTCTTTGGTTACATTTTTTGCTCAGGTAAATGTATCACCTCATCTCTGTATGTGAACTTGGTAATATATAAATATATAAAACCATAAAGATTTTTGCCCTTTTTTGTGAAAAAGATATTTTTACTGAAACTTTGTACTTTAGCATAACAGATACTATGCAATAATCACTCAAATAAAGATTCAACAAAGTACATTTACTAAAACTGTTAAGCAAAAACCACCTAAGAGGGGCAGTCTATGCCTTTTAGGGATAGGTCCCTTGCTATCTTGTCATTCATGTAAACAAGGAAAGACAGAATAACTTTCCTCAAAAAAGGATAATGGCCAAGTTTCTGATAATAATAATAAAAAAAATAGGCACACACACATACATAAACATACATACATATATACATAAACACATGCATGTATATACACACATAGATAGATAGATAGATAGACAGACAGACAGATAGATGATAGATAGATAGATAGATACATAGATAGATATAATAGATAGATATCTGTATGAATGTATCCCTTCTACCTAAGCTATCTCCAGAACTCAAAACAATGTAGAACAATGCAATTTAAAAATTGTAAAGCCCAGAACAAAGCTTCACAGTGGGTAGGGCAACAAGTAGAAGGTGCAAAGGATAAAACATGGTGTTTGCAGGTGGGAAGACTTGAATTCATCAGATATTTGCTATCTGTGTGACCCAGGACAAAGAATTTTACATCTGTGAGGCTCAGTATGGTCTTTTGTAAAATGGGAGGTTTTAACTCTGAGGTTCCTTCCATTTCTAAATTGATATTCCTATTATTATTACCATCATAATTCTCAAAGTTTACATTTCTATATTGCTTTAGAGGTACAAAGAACTTTCATACAAGGATCTCATTTAATCCACACTATAAGATTATGAAAGAGGTAGAATGAAGCATTTTCATCATTATTTTACCAAGGAGTCTGAGAGCAATTGAGACTTGCCCAAGGTCACACACTTGGTGATGATAATGATGATAATGATTCCAAATCTTTTCTGTTAATGTCCATCTTTTTTATTTTCTAAAGAGAACTCACTACAAGAAAGACACTATACTAGAAACTGAGGGAGACCAAGAAGTTATCTCCACAATATTCCTAGAGAAAGGATATCCCAGAATTAAATAATTTTTATGGAAATTTAGGGCCATAAAACAATGTTGAAACATATTTAAGTGATGACTTAAATGAACAACATAATGAAAGAGAAAAAATGTTGGACTAGAAGATCTGGGTTCCAGTTTTGGTTGTGTCATTAATTAGCAGTGTAACCCCTTTCTAGTCATTTAGCCTTACTGGGACTCAGTTAATTCATTCATAACCCAAGAGATTTGGATGAGATTCCGCTCAATCTACATTGTTCTTGCTAGCTCTAAAATGATAATATATTATCATATCAAGTTTAAATCTACTTAATAGCAACAGAGATTTATTTCAGATCACTTCATGGACTATGATTTGCTTGAGGAAAATAGCTTTAAAATACTAATGAAAAATGTGCTTTCAAGGAATCCAGTTTGTTTCAGAAGACAGCTTTATAACACATTTGAAAATCAGGTACAAGGACCCTGTGCTCCCCAAGAAAGTCATATCCAGAAATAACTGAAGAACTACCGTACAATTTGAAAAAAAGCTGTAAATCTATTATGGCAAAATGTAATTACCACTATCTGAAAATAATCACTAGGTATGACCACATCTCCATTCTTCATCCAGTTCACTGTAGGCACAGGCTTTCCCGAGACAGCACACTCAAACTCAATGTCCATACTCTCATAGGCATAGAGATTTGAAGGGTGAATTAAAAACCATGGTGGAACTGCAAAGACAAAAAAAAAGGAAAGAAAAGAAAAAAGAAAACAAAAGTAAATTAAAAGGTTTGGACTTTAAACATCAAATGCTGAGGACTTCACTGAACTAAAAACATACTACAGTGAAATAGAAAACATTTATAATTCAAATTTTCCACAAAATCTTTAGTTTATTAAACAAGAACATGTGTAAAAAACATTCATTTTCTCAAACACAGTCAAATAATTGAAGTTAATAGTTTTTGCCACAAGGAAAGATTAAAAACCCAATTTGGAAAAGAAAACATAATTATATATAGTAAATATTCTGAGTGGCAAGGTGCTCACATAAAAGTGACCTGGACATGAAGAGGTAAATAGAGCTATAAAATTTATGTCAATTCATCAGGCAAGCAGAGGGAGACTCACACCTAAACAAGCCTAGAGAGAAGAAAGCTGATACTGAAAGCACTGCAGGTTTCCATCAATAACATGGAAATTTGGCTAAACTCATTCCCTGGTCGAAACTGGGCATGATGATAGGGAGCTAAAATGAGCTGGATTATCTTTATTAAAGAGACATCCTTATTGTTCTAGCAATTATCCATTGTCTTGTATGACTGTAATGTATTATTCTTTTCACATTATTGTGTACAATATGCTAATTTAATTTAATTTCTTCATTATCATAATGCTAGTTAGATGATGATGGAAATTTGCAATTGAAGGAAAATCGTTAATATAACAAAAAAAATCACTAATGAATTTTTAAGCTTATTCCATCATGCCTAAAAATCCTCAATAGTAAGCAAAAAAGACAAACAAATAAGATGATGACTTGAAAATCTGCTTTAGGCCTTAGACTCTTTCCCACATGCCTTTCTATCTTACCTCACTGGAAAAGGTTTGAAGTTGTTGTTTGCAATTAGAATTGGTGTTTTTCCCCTTGGGTTAGCAGAATGTGTTCTATAGTAAAAATTTAAGCATACCTCAGTTAATTTCTGTTTCAGAGTATTTTCCTAAGTTAGGTTGTTAGGTCCTATTTTTTATGTAAAATCTAACTTCTTTTTATGCTATGACTCTTTTTGGTTCATTTAAAAAATAAAGAGATTCTGTTATTTGACTAATACCCGAGTAAAATGACCTGACCACTTTCATGTGCAGAAATGGGTGCCCATACACCTTGAATGTGCCTTAATCCTTTGTCTTAATATTAAAAAAAATAAATGTTCAATGATGGTAATTCATTATGTCTTCTGGTTCTCTTCTTATTCTTACAATTTAGGGTCAATAAGGTTGTGTAGTACCCACACAACCACTCAGATAACAGAAATAGCCACAAATCAACTTTGTTCTCTCCTATTGAAGTTCATTCAACAATGCAGCGTTCAGTTCAATAAACACTGGTGAAGTGCCTACTTTGTACTCTCAATTGTCAGACCCTGGAGAGACAAAGACAAAAATGAAAAATAGTCCCAGCTTTCAAGTGATAGTTGATATAATAATGCTTTGATTTTATGTTCCATTTGTATGTATGAATAGTTTGGGAGCAGTTAAAAATAAAAGTTAGTTAATGTTTTTGAGAGCTGTTGCTGTTACTGTTACCCAAAATTTTCTTCATTGAGTTATCTGATTATAGAAAGAAAAAAATAATAAAGCTGGAAGATTCTAAACAAATAACCAATTTTTAGAGAGCAAGTTATATTTCTCATCTAAACCAAAACAGGACCATAGGAGATACTAGAATTACAGATTATCTATTCCTTCCCACAGTCTTTGGAAGAGGTATCCTATGTCCCACTTAAATAATTCCAGAAAAAAATTTAAAAATAGCTCATAGGTTTCCATAACCTTTTTTGTACCACATTCTGAAGCCATCAGACTTCAGCTCAAGTCCGTATCTTCCATATGTAATGGAAAGAAATGGAGAATATGAAGCTTATATCCTCCTCTAAAGAGTTTATATACCTTTTGACTTGTTACAAATCTCTAACTTGACTGCTTTCACTCAAATAACCTCAGTTCCTTTTATAGGACTACATTTTCAGAAAGTTAGATAGGATATTAGAAGATATCTAGTTCAAGCCGTACCTGAATGAGAATTCCCTCTACAAGTCAAGTCAACAGGACAACATGATTTTATTAAATGCTTACTATATGCTAGGCACTCTGTTAACCACTGGGAATAAAAAATATGAAAAATCCATCTTTCTGAGGAGGAGCCAAACATACAAATAACAGCCTACATACATGATACATACAAAGCAGCTTATAATTTCAGAGCAAAGGAAAGGAAAAGTAAGAGAAGACGAAAAAAAGGTCTCTTTCCTAAGGCGGGAATTTGAGTCTTAAAGGAAGCTGGGGAAACCTATAAGCAAAGTTGAGGAGGGAGAGCCTTCAGGACATAGGATACAGTAAGTATAAAGACAAAGAGTGGAGGTGAAGCCAGGATGGTAGAGAGAAGCTAGGAAACTGTCTGAACTCTGGAGTTTTCCTTGGAAACAACATTAAATCAAGCCTCTAAAAGAATTATTGAGCAACAGAATTCACTAAATGATGGAGTGAAATCGTTTTCCAGCCCAAAGTAACTTAGAAGGGCTTCAGGAAAGGTCTGTCTGACTTGGGTAAAAGGTAAGCATACCTCAATGCAGGTAGTATACTGGCAAGCCAGCAGGTGGCTCTTAGCTGCAGCAACCAAGGCCCCATGGTCCTGGCTCAACAGGCCAGCTATGATGCCTGCATCTACAGTATAGCAGGCCAATTTCCAGCCCCAGAAGCCAGAGCACAACAGGTGTGACTAGGCTAGTCACCCTGGTGTGGTAGAAAAAAGCCATCATCCCAAGAGGTCATGGTACAGAAAGCCAGTGACCAGACTCCTAGTCCTCAGCACAAGGAGCTTGGGACAGTGCCCCCTGAACTCCAGGAGCAAAGCTCAACATTTAAAAATGAGCATAAAACAAAAAGAACCCTGAAAACAGAAAGCTATTATGACACAAAAAAAGATCAAAACACAAACTCAGAAGAGGACAAAAACATCAAAATGCCTGTAAATAAAGCCTCAATAGGGAATATAAATTGGTCTCAAGCCCCAAAAAATCATCTGGAAAGATCTCAAAAAGGATTAAAAAACAGGTAGAAGGGGGTGGCTAGCTGGTGCAGTGAATAGAGCACCAGCCCTGGAGACAGGAGGACCTGAGTATCAAATATGGCACTTGACACATTTCCTAGATGTGTGACTTTGGGCAAGTCACTTAGCCCCACTTGCCCTCCAAAAAACAAAAAAGAAAAAAGAAAAAAAAAGAGGTAGAAGAAAATAATGGGAAAAGAAATGAGAATTGTTCAAGAGTAATAAATGGCCATAGTAATCTACTGTTTAATGAACCCAAAGACTCTAACTTCTGGGATCAGACCTCACTATTTGACAAAAAACTTCTAGGAAAACTAGTATGGCAGAACCTAATCATAGCCCAGCTTCTTGCATTATATATCAAAATAAGGTCAAAATGGGTACATGATTTAGACATAAAGGGTAATACCATAAGCAAATTAGAAGAACAAAGAAGAGTTTATCTGTTAGATCTATTAAAAAGAGAAGAATTTATGATTTAACAAGAGACATTATAAAATGCAAAATGGATTATTTTGATCTCATTAAATTAAAACAGGTTTGTACAAACAAAATAAAAGCAACTAAGATTATCGGGAAAGGAGAAAGATGGAAAACTATTTTTATAGCAAGTATTTGTTATAAATGCATCATTTCTCAAATATATAGATAAGTGAATTATAAGAATATAAGTTATTCTAAAATTGGTAAACAGTCAAAGAATATGAAAAGTCAGCTTTTAGATGAAGAAATTCAAGCTATCTATAGCCAGATAAAAATGCTCTAGATTATTATTCAGTAGAGAACATGCAAATTAAAACAACTCAGAGGTACCACCTCACAACTATCAGATTGGCTAATATATTAGAAAAAGAAAATGGAGAAGATGTGGGAAAATTGGAACATAAATGCATTGCTAGGGGAGTTGGGGACTGATCCGAAAATTCTGGGGAGCATTTTGGAACTATACCCAAAGGGTAATCAAACTATGCATAATCTTTGATCAAGATATACCATTACTCTATCCCCCCCAAAATCATAAAAATAGAAAAGGACTTATATGTATAAATATATTTATAATAGCTCTTTTTGTGGTGGCAAAGAATTGGAAATTGAGAGAATTTCTATCAATTGGGGAATGGCTAAACACATTGTAATATATTAATATAATGGAATAGTATTTTATTTAAGAAATTATGAGCAGGCAGATTTCAA
Source organism: Pseudocheirus occidentalis (assembly GCA_028646575.1). Taxonomy (NCBI): domain Eukaryota; kingdom Metazoa; phylum Chordata; class Mammalia; order Diprotodontia; family Pseudocheiridae; genus Pseudocheirus; species Pseudocheirus occidentalis. Next base: position 287,961,430 of record CM053594.1, on the reverse strand, counting down.
AAAAAAGAAAAGGTCTGGACAGACTTTCATGAATTGATGCTGAGTGAAGTGAGCAGAACCAGGAGAACACTGTACACAGTAATAGTAACACTGCGTGATTATCAACTATGATTGACAACTCTTATCAGCAATACAATGATCCAAGACAATTCCAAAAGATTCATGATTGAAAATGCTACCCACATGCAGAGAAGGAACTATGGAGTCTGAATGCAAATCAAAGCATAATATTGTCATTTTTTGTGAGTTTTTTGGTGGCTTTTCCCTTTTGCTCTGTCTCTTCTTTTACAACATGACTAATGTGGAAATATATTTGTGTGATTGGACATGCATAATCTATGTCAGATTGCTTGCTGTCTTGAGGATTGAAGAGGGACAGAATGGAGGGGGGAAAAATTGGAACTCAAAATCTTAAAAAATGAATGTTCAAAACTGTTTATTTGTAATTATAAAAAATAAAATATTATTTATAAAATAGACATGGAGTTGAGAGGAACACTACACAAACAAACAAAACAGCAAGTTGGCAATTGTAGCTGGATCACAGAGTTTATGGATAGGATGGTAGCTGATGACTGCAAAGGTGAACTAGGGGCAAAGGTGTGGACCAAGGCTTTTAAATGTCAAGCAAAGGGTTTCATATTTTATACTGGAGTTATTAGGGAGCTGCCACAATTCACTGAGCAGAATGAATAACATAGTCACACCTATGCTTTAGAAAAATCATGTTGACAGCTGAAAGGAGGACAATTAGAAAGATACGGTGAGAGGTGATGAGGGTCTGTACTAGGGTGGTAGTTATGAGAATGGAGAGAAAGAAACTTGTTTCTATGAAGGACATGAAAGTAGTAATAACAATATTTGGCAATGGATGAGATATGCGGGATGAGAGATAGGAGTTGAGAGTGTCATGTAGGTTGCATAGGTTGGTAGCTGGGAAGAGACCTTGACATGCTAGGTAAGGTGAGGAAATGAATGAGAAATTTTGTTTCAGTTACATTGAATTTAAGACTGATGTGCAAAATTTTAGTCCAGATGATGAGTTGTCCACACAGGCCTGGAGTTCACAAGAGATTATGGATGGATATATAGGCCTGGGAAACATCTTCATAAAGGTCACAATTGGACCCTTTGGACTTGATCATATCAACAAGTGAGACAAGAAGAAAGAGAGATGAGGGCCCGAAAGACACTCTTGAGGGACACTAATATTAGCTGATATGGCATAGATAACTGAGCCAAACAGACTGAGAAGAAGCAGTTTGATAAAGAGGAGAACCAGGAAAGAGAAATTCCAGAGACAAGAGAAGACCCATTAGGAGATGATGTTCAATGATGTCAAAGACTGCAAGACAATCTAGAACTGGACTAAAGGTATTATGCTTACAAATGTCTTACCACTGTTAAAAATGATAGGAAGACAATTTCACAAAGTCTTAATTAACTTCATGCATCTTTTTATATTATTTAATACTTGTAAATTCAGCACTAGAAACTGAATTACAAATAAATGATCATCCATGGCCATCAGAAGATGCATGCCCTTTGCTTAACTTAGTTATTAACTTCACTCTTGGAGTTTAGTATAATTAATATATATTCAAGTCTGTTGCTCCCACTTTAGTATTGCTCCCAACTCCAGGTCACTTTTGCTACAATATTAAAATATATATGTACTAATGTTATTGTATGTGTATGTATACACAATGAATATAAATGTACATATGGATAACTTATTCATACATATGGATGTGCTTATGTGAATAAGGCAGGGGATGGACTTGGGACTAAATAATTAGGGTATTACTGCTGTGAAAATTTTCTACTCCAAAGTACAACAGTAACTCATCTACAACTTCTATTTTTGCAGTAACCTGGGGTTTTGAGGGATTAAATTATTTGTCCAAGACCACACATCTACTAAGTATTAGAAATAAGACTTGAATTCATGTCTTCCTGAACCACAAGCTGGTCTATACATTTCTATCTGTTTGAAGGTGGACAATTCAATTAACTTATCTGTGCCTCAGTGTCCTTTCTTGAAAAGGGAGGAGTATTTAACTAGATGGGCTCTAGAGTCCATTCCAACTTTCAATCTATTTTATACTCATATAATAAAATATCATAGCATGTGTGTGTACACATACATATAATGCTCATCTATAAGTATACAAGAAAAATATTTTTAGGTATCACCATCTTTCTGGGATGAAAGATTCACAGTTTGAGCTTGAGGAAATGTGAATTATAAAAAGCAGGGTATTATAAATATGCTCATTCACATCTGCTATATGATGACAGAAAGTAGCTCATATAAGTTAAAAAGAACTAAAATTTGTTCTTATCACTTCCTAATACTGAATGGTGACAGTTTTAAAATGACCATTTTTTTTAGTCTAGTGATAATCTAGCATGATCTCCAAGAAATTTGGGGAAAATTATATCTGCCTGTCTGTCTGTCCATCCATCTATCTATCTATCGATTGATCTATCGATCTATCGATCTACCAAGGGAAAGTGAGTGTACATATTATGCAGGCATTAAGGGTCACACAGTGCTTTGACATCAACAAATATCAATTCAATGAATGGTTTCTCTAACTTGGATTTGTAGTCCCGAGTTCCAAAAGTTCGTATACTACTAGAGGAAATAAATCCTCTCCATACTGAGATTTTCACTATGAAGGATAACAGAAAATAAACCGTGACCACGTAGAAGGAAAATTCCTAAGTTCACTTTAGAAAATGAAATGAAGGAGATGGCAGCATCAGTTTTATAGTTTAGGTAAAGATGAGGAATATTTCACAGAATGCTTGGTCATCTCAAATTGGCGGGTGTGAAAAAAGTAAGTAAAAACATTACCATGAAGATCATTTCAGTTTAGGTACCACTATGTATTATAGCAGATGAGGCAGCAAATCTCTTCATGGAACTAAAAAAAAAAGCCAACTCCAAATCATATACACGTTTGTGTGTGTGTGTGTGTGTGTGTGTGTGTGTGTGTGTTGATTCAAATAAAATTCAATGGAAAGATGAGTCTTAAGATGTCAAAAACTGTGTTAGACCATATGGTTCAAGCTTTGAAAATGAAATAGACCAAATAAGATTACTTAGAAGCCTCATGGCTTCACACCACAAATCTGTTTGTAAGAAGAGTGTAGGAACCTGTTAGGCATGGCAAACATAGAATCACATCTTAAAAAATGGCACTATATAGAAGTTTAAATCCCCTATTGCTGGTACATTTCTCCAGATATTACTATTCACACATCTTACTGCATTGTCAATCAACATCTATTTTTTAAGCATGTACCTGTTACTAAACTAGTATGCTGGTGATTAAAACATGTAAAACCAGTATGCACTGCATATTACTCAGATTCTGACATGCAGTTGAATAAACTCCCATACATATCACACACACATACACACACACACAAACACACACACTTCTTTTATGGACAATAGATACAGTCAACATGTTGATCCTAAGATCAGTTAGGAGAAGAGGGGTTAGTTAGATAGTGTTTGGGTAACTGAATAGCACTTTGATGATTCCAAATTTATTTCCCTTTCCATATCCCATCTAAAAAAATTCTCTTAGAAATGCTACATGAGTGTGAATCATGTGGTGCTATCACACGTCTCAGAGTGATTGAAAATATGATTTAAAGGGAAAGAGATAGATGCATGGTGACTGGAGGCAAATTGTTGCATTCTCAGTGAAGAAAGATAAGGGGATATTATCAAGACTGTGTGTCAGGAAGAGAAGAGGCAATCCTAAAATGAGAGTGAGGAACAAAAGGAGTTCAGTAAATGTGCTACACTGGTAACTACAAAATACTGAAAACAAAACATTGGAAATATCCAAATATTCTCCTTTGAAAGATTTGTATAACTGTTAAAGAATTTTATAAATGGTATTATTATTATTGTTTTCATTATTATTATTATTATTTATCACGGAATATCATAGACCTAAGTTGTAAAGAATGAGAAGAGTGGAGGAAATGCATGGTATAGCTCTGAAAGAATTCATGGGCAAAGATGCCAAAAGTGGGAATTGTACAGATTGTATCCAGCAAAGAATCACTCTTATCATATACCCAACAAATGCTGGACCAGCCTCAGTGTAAAAGTTTCCTGTGAAAAAGAAACCATTCCGTGTTCCCAGAGACAATTTATTCCCTTGTAAATATTAAGTAGCTAGTCTTTATGTGAAACCTAAATGTGTTCATTTATATTATTGCCCTTAATTCTTCCCTTCCTTTAAACTATTTCTAATTCTTTTCTTTTCTAAGTTAAAAATCTACATGTCCTTCACTTCATCTTCATATGGTATGTTCTCCAATCCCTGACATTCTCCAGTTAAACTTTATCTTTCCTAAATTCACTCTCAGATATGTCCATAATACTTCACACATGACATAAACAGGACAGAGAAAATTGTGATTGTCACTTCTCTCTTTCTGGACACTCTTCAACTTAGTTAAGAAAGCCTAGAGCAGTATTACTATTTTAAACTGTTGTGTCACACGACTGATTCTCAGTGATCAAGAAGTCCACCAAACCTCCAGA
>CM053594.1:287945676-287956351 GCA_028646575.1 Pseudocheirus occidentalis | reverse complement strand
CTTAGTTTCCTCATTTACAAAATGTGGGGGATATTAGACAGATAATTGCTTCAACTAAATCAGTTTTTGATTTAGTGATATACAAACACCTTTCTGTAAAACAAAGTGAAATTAATGCTTGAAAATTATCCTTTAAAGAATGGTCAAACTAATTCTATTGTGAACAATGAAAACTCATAAAGGAATGTGACATACTCTACCATTCAAATGACTGGTCAAGTTAATTAAGCTACTGATTGCTTGACGGACAGCATGGCATTGTGGGTAGGGAACTACTTTCAGAGTGAAGGTAACCCTGGTTTGCTTTCTGTCTTGATACACATGGCCTTTGTCACCCTGGGAAACAAGACGCCCCAGGCATTTTTCTAAGCCTATAAATTGGGAACCCGAAGAACTAAATAAGTAGAGAGAAAGTTTCACCTATCAGTAAATTTAGGTAACTGGTCCAGAAATGAAGAAAACTATAGTTATTTGAATAAAGTATCTGGAAGAGGCAAATGTCTTTTGAGAGAACAGGTAACTAAGAGAAGGAAGAAAAAACCTCTGGTCTCAAATTAAAATCCTTCATTTACCTATGATAAATATCTATGAGGCCTTGTATATATCATTTTATACATTCAAGAATTGTATCTTTAAAAATTCTAATCATCTGCTAGATGGAAGTAGCTACAGTAAGTGTTGGAGATAAAAGAGGTAAACATTAGACACTCAGGAACTTCTAATATAATGAAGAGGTAGGGGGAAGAGAAGGTCAGGAAAGGCAAATGTCCATGATACCAGGGAGTGGAATAAGCCCAAAGAAGCAGTTCCAGATATCCCTCTGTCAGCTCAGTCACATAACTCCATAAGGAATAATAATTCCAAGAAATATGACTGGCATTTTTACAGCCTTCATTCTCACAAATAGATCATAAATACATGTGACATGACATTACTACTGATAGCTTTTTGAGCTTAACTAAGAAAATAAAGGAAAATATAAAACTGGATTACCTTTGGCCATCATATCCCATTGGGAATAAAGTTATACAAAGGAGAAAAAGGAAAAAAAATGGGGTGAATACATTTGGATGCCTCATACATCTACCTTTACTCACTTTTATATTATTTAAGCATTATCTTAAAGGAAGACCTTTTTTACTGTTTTTTAATTTTAAAAATGTGTTTCTTTACTTTTCCTTTACAAGATTCAGTTCTACAATCCCTTGAGTTTTGAATTTTCCCTGCTTCCCTCTCCTCCCCACCCCAGCCTCTCATTACAGCATGCAATCAAGTACAGGATCTCCAGATACTTTCACATTAGACATTAGGCTATAAAGGATTGTAACAGATGGAATGAAAAATGGGAGAGAGGAAATAGAACCAAACAAGAAAAAGAATGAGAGCAGGTAGTTTGCTTCAATCTGCATTCAAATTCTGTTCTTTCTAATTCTTTCTCTAAATGTAGAGATCTCTCTCCATCATGAGTCTTTTGGAGTTATCTTATAACTGTGTGTTGCTGAGAAGAGTTCAGTCTATCAAAGCTGGTTGACCCACATATGTTGTGTCTGTAATTATAGACAAAATTTCTCCTGGTTCTGCTCTTTTCACTCAGCATCAGTTTATATAAGCCTCTCTGGGTAAATACAAAGTCCGTCTGCTCCTCATTTCTTATAACACAATAGCATTCCATTACATTCATATACCACAACTTGTTTAGCCATTACTCAATTGATGGGCATCCCCTTTGCCACCACAAAAAGAGCTTCTATAAATATTTTTGTATATATGGGTCTGAAGGAAGACCTTTTAAGGATTTTTATTTGAAATAAATTTGAAAAAAAATGACAGAAATTTTATGAATAAAAAGACAGGCAACACATTAGCTGTATTCCATACATACCAAAAATTCCGCTGCTGAGTCAAAAGCTGGGTATAAAGAATTCTGACATCCCCCCATAAATATGGCTATTAGGGAATAGGAGACTTCTAGAAATGTTTTCAATGTGAGGTCTTAATTATGAGCAAAAACAAATAGGGTTTCCTATTTTGTCACTTGATTGGAAAATAAAAACACAATCATTCTACAATGAGTCTGTGGAGGCAACTCGGAAACTAATGGGACACAAAAGTGGGAACAGTTTAGTTTCAAAAGCTACATGTTTCAGTGACCTCATCATTTTTCTGAGATTCACTTCCAGATATGACAGTCGATCCAGAGACAAATAATTCCATCTCCCAGAAATGTCAGCTTTTCTCATGCAAAGAGCCTTTCTTTTGCATGTTTGAATAAAGGATGTGTTTTTACTGATCCAAAGCAAACTACTGCTGTCACCAAATGCCCAACCTCTGTCAACATCCTGCATGAAAAGATGCCTGCATGTAATTATTCGAAGTGGATCATCCACAAGGCCCAAACCTTTGGACATTTTTTTCCCCTTCTTGTATCTGCTAACATGCAATAATTATACATTTGAAAAACCTAAAGAAAGAGATGGTTGTTTGCTTTTCCTTTCTTGTTTCTTCTTCTTTTTCAAGAAGCAATATGGGCCCCATAGTAAGTCTTACTAGTTTTGTAGGATTACAATATATTAGCGCTAGAAATAACTATATTAATAATGATAACAAATAAGCTCTGGTAGCTACAAAGCTCTTTAAGTTTTGCAAAGTATTTTAAATATTTTATCTTATTTGATGCTCAAAAAACAATGGTAGGTAACTGAATATCTTTGTAATTTTATAGATTAAGAAACTGAAGAAAACATAGGTTTGCCCAAAATCACACATTTAGTGAGTGTCTAAGACTGGATTTGAATTCACATCTTCTGCCTCCAGGACCAGTGCTCTATTCACTGCACCCCCTACTCGCTTCCTAGATTTCCTGCAAGTCATAAGATAATAAACTAGAAATCATCTAGACCTAGAACTGGCCAAGTCTCTCATCATTAGAGATAAGGACATTTGAGGCCCAAGAAGGGTAAGTGATACTCACAGTAACCTAGGAAAGCCAGGGTTCTGCCACAGCTTTTCTGTCTCTAAATCTAATGCTGTATTCATTCATTATACCACATTGCTTTTACAATATACAAAATAAATGTCCATTTTCAACTGCCACATCTGTCTCCAGATAATCAGATATCATTGCTGCCATGCCATTATTTTCCAGTTATATCTGACTCTTCATCACTCCACTTGGCATTTTTTTGGCAAAGACCCTAGAGTAGCTGGCCATTCCTCTATTTCAAATCCTATTTGTTTGCTAATCTAAAGTTATTGACATTTTATATTGATTAATTATAATGATTTGTTCATGCTATGCTTGTGTGATATTTTCAATTTTAAAGAAGGTGAATTTTTTTAGGATAGATTTCATTCTGCTTTAAAAAAGAATCTATTATTGTCTATTCCAGATACTGTTTCTTGTTTGTCCTTCATTTTCTAAGAGGACCAATGATATCATCATGGGGTAAAATCATGGATGATGGGTGATGTCTTGGCTTGTGTGTGAATTGGATTTGAGTAAGGCAGAGCTTTGCAAAGTTGTTAGTCATATTCTTTTCCTAAGACATTGAAATTCAGAGGCAGGACAGAGGTCAAGAAGACTGGACGATGGCCCAGGATGCAGTGGATGACTTTGGAGTCTTCAATATCTATGTTCTAAGTGCTCCACAGGGCCTGCTTCTGCCACCTTTATGGAAGTTATAACACATTTTTTTTCTCTTTCACTCATTCTACCAGGGAAGTCTTCACACACTTGGGATAAACATCCCTTTAAGTCACTGATGGTTTTGAGGCCTGTTGGTCACCCTCATCATAGTTTAGCCCATCTGCTAAGATTATTTTACAAGTGTGTGGTCATTGCCCATGCTACCGCGTCTTGGAGCCACAGTTCCATATAGAAACTTGATGGCCAAATAGTTCTCACTTTCACTTACCAAAATATGTTCATCCCAACTTGGATACCTTATGGGAAGCAGGGTCAAGTATCCTTGAAAAATATATATTCATTTACTTTTAGTCTACAACATTCAGTTCCACAATCCCTTGAGTTATAAAATTTTCTCCCCTTCCTGGCCTCCACAGCAGCATGCAATCCTGTATAGGATCTACAAATATCTTCACATTAAACATTATTCAGGTTGTAAAGAAGAATTATAACCACTGGAGTGAGCAGCAAGAAAGAAGGAACAAAACTAAACACAAAAGAAAGAGAGCAAGTAGTTTGTTTGAGTTCTTGTCTCCAGATATGAGTATCACTTTCTATCATCAGTCTTTTGGAGTTGTTTTATAACCTTGCATTGTTGAAAGGAGCCCAGTCTATCAAAGTTTGTCATTGCAAATATGATGTGTCTGTAATTGTGCACAAAGTTTTCCTGGTTCTGCTTTCCTCACTCAGCATCAGTTTATATAAGTTTCTCCAGGTAACTATGAAGTCTGTCTGCTCCTCATTTCTTATAGTACAGTAGCATTCTGGTCAAGTATCTTTAGATAGAAAATTCCCAAGTTTTTCCATTTAACTAGAGTTCATATAATATTTCTATGAATATTACATTTATTTATAGGAAGGCATGTCAAATTATTTTTAAACATCAAGAATGAAAGAATTTTGATTTTAGAAAAATTCTTCAGTGATAACAAAACCTACTATCTGTTTTTCTTTAATCACTACCATACTTACTACAAGAAACAGAGTGAGCCATCTGTCCTTTACATGGTGGCTAGTTTTAAAGCATTCACCCAAGACTATCCAAGGGTAGGATTCAAATTCAGGCCCACTTCCTCAGAAGCTAATGCTCTTTTCACCATGATTCTGTCTTCTCTCTGCTATGGACTACTTGTACCCAAATTGTGGCAGAGCTTTCTGAGCTAATATTTGTCTGATCAGTCACAGTTGGACACACTGTACCTTGACCCCATCATAGTGATATCATTTTGATTCTCTTAAAGAATGAAGAACAATCAACCAACCAACTTCGGTTCAACCAGTATGAGAAAGAAAGATACTACACCTGATTAGGCTCTGTGTATTTTTCTCTGGGCAATATTCCAGCCATTCTGTTTGGAAACAGAAATATGCTTGCTTAGACTTAGAAATCACAAAGAAAAAAAAATGAATCCTTAACCTTTAGCAAGGGAGGAGGGAAGAGAGAAGTTTTAGATCATGAGTCAGGAGCTTCTATTCCTTCTGGGGTCACCATCTAGGCTAAATAATGCCTATAAGCATAATTGTTAACTCCAAGGCATAAGCAGGAGAGCAGGACAAGAGGAAGGAAGAGAAGCAAAGAACCTAAAGTTAAGGACTAGAAAAATGGAGGATTCAGAAAGTAAATGAGAAAAGGGGAGATATTTATTCAGCTCCTACTGTATGTGCTAGGCACTGTGTTAAGTTTTAGGAATACAAATAAAAGATGAAAATCGACAATGATTTCAAAATTTTTAGATACTAATAGAGGAACATATAAAGAAATCGGTACATGCAAAAGAAATATAGAGTAGGTGGAAGATAGCCCAAGAGGGGAAGGAGAGAACAAAAGAAGTTTCCTATGGTAGACAGGGAAAGAGATAAGCCAATTATTATTTTAGGGACAAAAATTCAACAGCACTAAAACCTAGAGGTTACCTACACTAAACAAATAGTGCCATGAGTATCCCCAGAGGAATGAAAATCCCTTGAGGGTCTTTCTGTGGAGAATGCTAGCACAGTGTCTTCCCCACAGTTGGACCTTCCTTAAGGTTTGTTTCTTTTGGATTTGAGTCTTTAGAGTTTTCAGGGAAGTTTCACATGTATTATCTCAATGTCCTGCTATTAATTCATGCACTGGAGTCTCATGCCTCTTATAATCAGTTTACTCAGCATTCCACAAGAGCCAATTCTGAATTTTATCAAGGACTCTATTTGAGGACCTAGGAATAAGATTATTTGTTTATTTATCTATCTGTTGTTTATCTGTTTATTTGCTTATCTATCATTAAATGTTCTTTGTGTGTTCAGCAGTATTAGATAGTGAGAGGGATGGAATGCTGTATCTTTATCATTAGATGCCACTGAAGGGTGCATTTCCCAAGCCTCATCTTTCCCTGAGGAGAAATCAATTAATCAATTTAATTAATTAGCCTAATAAACATATCCACCTTCCTTATTTGCCTTATACACCATCATAAAGAGTTTCCTGGACTATGCATTACACCATGCTGCCCCTCTTACAATCTAAGAGACTATAATAAAACAGATGCTGGTGTAATTATTAAATATTTTTATCAGTAAATTACTAATAAAATACTAATTTTATTTAATTACTAATTTTCTTAATTTGTAATAATTACTAATTAATATTACTAATAAAATGATTGTATGGCTAATTTTACTAATAAAATACCTGCATATTACTAATTTTACTAATAAAATTACTATGTGCATGTATGTGTCTATATATACATATATACATATGCATATAGGTATGTTTCTATTTACCTATCTATCTATCTTAATAAATACATAGGAATAATTTGTACAGGTAATCATATAAACTTTTGCTCTATGTTCTACTGAGGCAGACATAAGAACAATTTCTTAATTATGAGATTAATATAAATAAAGAACTGATCCAGTGATCATATTTTGTAATATAGCCTAGCATGGATAGTAACTTTACTATCATTGTGCACAAAACCTGGAGGATTCAACTCCCAGACCATCAGTTGACCATTTAAGAGCCAATATTAATCTGATCTTTCAGTAATATGAATTTAAGACATACATGTGAACAATATTTCTAAAGTTATGAAATCCCCATAAATCACAAGAGAAAGGTCAGATCAATAAATGTCTGTATCATATCAGAAGAAATGACAATTGTGAAATCAGATGGAAAAAAATGCATGCTGTCCTTAACAACTGGTCAAAGCATTCTCTCTCTGGAGTGAATGTCTAAATTCCCTTGCTTTCTTTCCTCAAAGTGAAATAAAGCACAGGAACTTAGAAGCCACTTTCAAAGCTCTTGTTATTGCTGTTTTGGCTCTTTTCTGTATCATAGAAATCCGTGGGCTCAGAATTCTCATAGCGAGACCACAAAATTGTTTTGAAAAGATGAAAGCATGTTTTGTCTATCACTTCCATCTGATGACATTTTTCCTCTTATACGGAAATTTTCTAGCTGACCCTGTGGACACCTCATGGATAGGATATGCACATTTGCCAGCATAGTAAAAGGCATCTTAATTTGTATTTTCCCCTAAACATCATATGCCTACATCTCCATATCAGTTGAAATCAGAACCTCAAAATCCTTGACTGTAAATGGTTTAAGCAACAGCAACAATAATGACTACAACAACAATGATGACCCTGGAGGAATTTTTTTTTTAACTTGCTAAAGATAAAATTGCCTTTGGCCACTCTTGAATGCATATTTTTGAAATTCATTCTAATAAATTCATTATACACTTATTTTGGGGGTACATAAAAAGAGAATGCAGTGTTCCTAGTGCTTCCCTATAATGCTTAATAATTCCTTTTGAGCAAAACATTTATCCCTCTCTTTAGTGGGTTTTTTTTGCTCCACTAAGAAAACTGAGCTAGTTTTAATGACTTTTGTATTTGACACATAAAATAGAAATAGTTTATGAAATTCTAAAAGTCTACATACACTTTGATAACATATTCCTTCAAATGCTGGCATTCTAGTTCCCACTTACCACTCATTAACTGTGTGATCAGAGACAAACTATTTGACCTTTCTGAGCCTCTATTTGCTCATATGTAAAAAAGGAAATAAGAAACCTCATAGTGTTGTTAAGGAGAAAGAACTTCCTTTCTAAGAATTAAAGCCCTATACATATGGGCATTGGAACTGAATTCACAACTTTAAATCTACCTTTTATTTCCCAATAGTATCATCCAACTTTATCACTCAAAGACTATTTAACTGGTACATTATGGTCTGCTATTTCATTGTACAGTTTAACTTTATCCAAGTCATTTGATGCAACCACAAGGGTTCTCTTCACATTATTAATCTTTACCCTGTGTCCTTGGATAGCTCTGGGACCTTGTATTAGTAGTTCATGTACATGCAAATACATTTGCCATCCCAATTCCCAAGTCCTATTCATCAGTGATTGTGAAGCTTTAAAAAATCAGCAGAAAGTTTTCACCAAGAAGAGGGATGACAGTTAAGGTGAACAGCAAGAACAACAAACCAGCGTCATGACAGAGCAACAACTATGGCTAATTTTTAAAATGTACGACTTGGAACAAAGCAGCCAGTACGGAGTGCTTCATATTTATTGGATGACTAAAGTACGTGAATACACTGAAAAATAAATTATTTTTGTGTTGTGTGTGTGTGATGCAATGTGACTAGTTAGTGAACGTACCATTTCCAAGTTAGAGCTCTGAAAAAACTTTGATTTGTTCTGGGTCAGGCCTTTCCTATAAGGTAGTGATAGATTTATTATTTGTATGTTTAAAATTACCAACTGAGGCCTAGAGAAAGGGCCTGTCTTTTGACTTTCTTTGCATCCACAGTGCTTATTTCACTGTATGACACAGTATGAACTTAATAATCATTATTGACCAAATGATATAACTAATGAGTTGAAAAGCAGAAGCTAGAACCCAGGTCCTCTGCCTCCTATGCTCTTATGTCATTATTATTTCTACTATACTATAAGGTGATTTCTAGAAGAACTTTTTTTTGGTGGGGGGGGTAGTGCAGAAGGCAAGGCAATTGGGGTTAAGAGACTCGCCCAAGGTCACACAGTGTCAAATTGAACTCAGGTTCTCTTGAGTCCAGCACTGGTGCTCTATTCACTGCATCACCTAGATGGCCCTGGAAGAGCTTTTTGAAAGAGTCATCATGCTATGATTCAAGAGGAACCACAATGTCATCTCCTCATCCCCAAATATTTCTTCTACTAGTCTTCCATGGTGCCTAAAATTATCACCAAAACTCTTCCTTTTTTGTAAAGACTTTATTTCTAGGAAACATTTACTAAAATGTAAACATGGCACCAAGCAGAAATTACAGCTTAGTATTAGGGCTAGTACTGCTTAATGATTATTCTTGCTATGTTCCAACAGAGGCCATTACCCTCTGTCGCCAGGAAACACGATCAGCATGCTTTCACCAAAAGATGGGATAGAATTCTATTTAGCGTGTCAGAGTGAGGTGAGATACTCCTGAGGAGCCCTCAGATGGCAAGTATGAGACTGGTAGGCAGACTGGCTAAAAAAAACGTCAAAGGAAACAGAATATAGGAAATTGTAGGATCATAAATAGACTCTACTCAATAAGTTTGCTAATGTGAACACAAGAAAGTAAAGTATGACTCATGAACAGTCCCTCCTACAAAATCACTGACAGCTTGCCATGTATTCTCTTCTAGAGAACCACACTATTTTCCTTATGAGGCCAGTTCCACTTTCAGGTAGTTCTACTGATAAAGGGAGTGGTTCTTTCCAATCAGAAGTATATTTCCCAGCTTAAAATGTCTTATTGGCCTAAGAATGTTGCCACATGTAAGGTGGTATAATTAAATCCAATTTAAATTTAATTATGGTGTTTGTTCACTGATACACGTGTTGCATGTTTGTAAGTATTTTGAGGGGTGACAGCAAATGCTGTCACTATTACCATGAAGTACGCTTACAAACTAAGTATAGTGTGTGTGTGTATGTGTGCGTGTGAGTATACTTGTAAGAATTTGACACACTTAACTACCATAGAAATATTAGAGTGTAATTTCCTTTTGTTACTTTCTTTTTGGGACCATTGTCTTTGTTGAGAGTGTTGTTATTAAACAAATTAACTGATGTCTAGGGGTGGGGACTTCATAGATGCTTTCTTATAAATTCATATACAATATGTTACAAATAATGAAGCCTCAGAAAAAAACCCTGAATTTGTAACTACAACCACTATCGTTTAAATAGTTCTTCAAGGTTTGCAAAACTCTGAACATGTATAATCTTCTTTACATGTAGAGCAACTAAAGGCTTCCCATAAATTGTCTGGCACTACTTTGATAATTGTGTAAGAAAACAGCACTTGGCAAGATTCTTTGCTAGTTGTGTAAATATAGGATAATTTTATGCAGCTGGGAAACTGTTAATAGGTTTTCTTTCCACCTTTTTGATTAAGTGGGAAAATATATCAAGACATTTCATTTAGGGGCACCATTAATTTTCAGATTTTTGCTTTGCTATCACAACAACAAAAGAATAGGGGTAGTTAATATGCATTTCAAGTCTAACTTTAGTGGACAATGTAAATATTCAACTTTATAAAGAAAATAACACCACCAGCTTACTCCTGGCACTATTTTCTAAGGTATGCTGAACATTTGGATAGTTTTATTTAAATTTCTACCTACCTTAAACTATCTCATATGCCACCTATGTGGCTTATATAGTTTTTTTAACTATTAATAATTTGACTAATTTGCTATTATCTTATATGTCAAATTGAACAGGTATCTTTCAGAGAGAAAACACAACATAAATTTGGCTATTCCTCTAAATATTGTTGTGAACACAATTTTGCATATGTCCTTAAATTTTTTCATCTTGATCATTAATTACCCAAAAGTCCAGATACTTTAGTAATAAATATTCTCATTAACAGTAGGGCTTTTGCTCAGCTTTAAGATCCTCTCCCTTTCCAATACCAAAGTACATATTGTTTTATTTTTGGTA
>CM053594.1:287919210-287945576 GCA_028646575.1 Pseudocheirus occidentalis | reverse complement strand
AAGATACACAGAGGATGAATTGGACACCATTTATGGGGAAGACCCTACCATCAGTGTGATCTGATAGACTCTCAATAGAAGGCTATATTTTATCTGAGACCTGAAGTAGGTCAAGTAAAGGCAGGAGAGCAAAGGTGTGCAGAGTATTCCTGGAATGGAGGCAACAAATGTATTTCTTGACTGAACAACAGTGAGGCTGGTTGTCACTGGCTGGTAGACTACGTGGAAGGCAGTAAGATGTAAGAAGACTGGTAAAGTCAAAAAGGATCAGGTTATGGTGGTCTTTAAAAGTCAAACATAGGATTTTTTATTTGATCTTGGAAATAATAGAAACACTTTAGTGGATTGAGTGGGGAGACAGGGTGGCATTAACAGACCTGTTAAAAAGAAAGTGAAGATACTAGAAATTCACAAACATTGGCTCATCATGCATGGCACCAACAGACTAAAGTAATACCTATGATTTGGATTTAGACACTATAGGAAAGAAAGGAAAATGTGGATGGGAAATGATGGTAGAAAAGTAGATGTGATGGGGAATTACAAAAGGAATCAAAGAAATGGAAAAGGAAAAGATAAATGCAGAAAAACAGAGAAATATGCAGTAAATACCTGTGTCTTTAGACATAGTAATCTCTAAATGATTACTTTCTGAATGAAATTTAAAAAGTGAATTTAAGCTTCTTAAAAGATCACAATATAGGGACACCTAGGTGGTGCACAGGACTTGGAGTCAGGAGGACCTGAGGACCTAAGTTCAAATACAGCCTCAGACACTTAACACAACTAGCTGTGTGACCTTGGGCAAGTGACTTAACCCCAATTTCCCTCCAAAAAGAAAAAAAAAGATCATGAAATAGTTAAACATGCAGGGGGAGAGAGGGGGAGAGAAAAAGAGGGGGAGGGAGGGGAGAGAGAGAGGGAGAGGAAGAGGGAGAGAGAGAGAGAGAGAATACATAGCTCTAGATATATTAACGGATATCATTAGGTCTATGATTTATTGAATTACAATGATAATATGGATTTAGAGCTAAAAGGAGCCTTGGAGGCCATGTAATCAAACATTTTTATTTTACTGATGGGGAAACAAGCCTGTCTTGTCCACTTTCCCCTCTTTCATTTTCTCACTCCTCCCTATCCACTAAATCTTTGATCCTCTCTCTCCACATTCCCATTCTTTATTGTTTCTTCCCCTACTTTACTTCAAACTCATCCAGATCATGGACAAGCACTTATGGAAATTCTCCTACCTATAAGTTACTTTAAGTGGTGTCAAGAACAGAATGTCAATCAAGGTCACATGACTGAAGGACCAGTATTCTTTTCTGTGTATTACCACTTCCTAAGATTTTGAGCCATTGATCTTTAAAAAGAATCTTTAAAAAAATCCTCTCCTCCTCTGTAATGGCCTCCTGAATTTCTGTTTTAACTAAATGGTTTTCTGCATTGTAATTGAAGTGAAGCAAAGAAGCTCATCAAATGCATCATCCTCATGACAAAACTAAAGGCCCTACTCAGAGCAATTTGGTAAATACCTAGTTGTTATTCTTGTAATCTAAGTACAACTGTACATAAAAGATTTAAACCAGCAACTCAAAAGGAAATGTCCCATAAATTATTCATGTTCCTTGATTAGTTTTCCTAATTTCAGGAGGAATGGGCTTCTTTCTTTAGCTACCTGGAACATATGTTCATTAAACACAGGTTTAGATAATTACTCTAGATGTCACCCCATTGGATTTTGTTTTAAGTACTGCTCTGAAGCATTTTTAGCTAATTTGGGGTTTGTATGTGCTTTTTTCCTCAATTAGGAAAATGTTCTGCAAGTTCAACCTACGCTTAAAGTCCTTAATTTTACAAAAACGTGTGGCCTTTGAAAATGTAAGCAATGAATGCTATTTTCAATTTCAAATGACAAGTAATGGGGAGAGAGTCCACTTCACTTTTCCCCATCTTATTTAAATAGCATATTCCTAGATTGTCTTCTCAAAGAAATCACTATAAAATCTTTCTAAAATACCAACCAACACCTTAAAAAACAAGTGCAAATGAAAACAAAGGTATGCACAATGGTAACCATGACAATTTAGAAAAGATTCAATGAAAAATCATGAGGAAATCTAATTTATGTATCTTCAGTGAATGAAGAGTTCCTCAGTAATGATATCAGCAAGGAAAATTAGAATGAATGATATCAGAAAGAAATTAGAAAATTAAGAAGAACATAGCTTTTAGATCTGTGCATGGGGAAGAGTTCATGAAACAAACAAAGGTTAGAGAGAATCACAAAGAAAACTGATGTAGCTAAAATCAGAAAGGAACCAGGTAACAGTAAATATGTGTGTGTGTGTGCGTGTGCCATAAAACGCATACTTTTTTCAACAAATTCTCTGATAGCTATCTCAATGGTAAAGTTATAGAAAATTGATACAATTTTTTTTAAGACTAAGCTGTTTTGGGGTGGCTAGGTGGCACAGTGAATAGAGACCGGCCCTGGAGTCAGGAGTACCTGAGTTCAAATCCGGCCTCAGACACTTAACACAAAAAACTAGCCATGTGACCTTGGGCAAGTCACTTAACCCTAACTGCCCTCCAAAAAAAAAAAAGCAAAAAAAAAAAAAGACTAAGCTGTTTTCTGATTGATCAATGGTTAAAGAGAATTTTCAAGGGGAAGAAATTCAAGCAATCAATAGCAATGTGAAAAAAAATGCTCTAAAACACAAATGGTTAGAGAAATACAAATTATAGAACTCTGAAGTTCTACTTCACATTCCAAAAACAGGAAAATGACAAATGTTGAAGGGGCTGTTGGAATACAGACACATAAATCTATTGCTGTTGAAACTAAAAGTTGCTATAGACATTCTGAAAAGCAATTCAGAATCATTCCCCTAAACCTGCTAAAGTGTACCTACCCTTTGATCCAATGATGCTACCACTAGGTCTGTAATCCAAATAAGTAGTTTTTAAAGAGGAAAAGGAACCTTGTGTACAAAAACATATAGTAACTCTTTTTATAATAGAACAAGAAACTAAGGGGGTACCTGTCAATTGGGGAATGGCTGACCAAATTATGATATACGATTGTAATGGAATACTAATTGAATACTATTGTACTGTAAGAAATGATAAATGTGTCAGTTTCCAAGGAACCTGGGAAAACTTGTATGAAGTGATGCAGACCAGTGGTGTCAAACATCAATAGAAATGGGGGCCATTAAACCATATGGAAGATCCCAGTAGGCTGCATGTTGACTAAAACATTATCTATGTTCTATTTTATTTTTATTCATTTTGTCCAGTAATTCCCAATTATATTTTAATCTGGTGCCATACTAAGGAGTGTTGCCATGGCCAGTGAGTAGAATCAGAAGAATAATTTATTCCATAACAACAACATTGCAAAGACAAACAACTTTGAAAGGTTTAAGAACTTTGATCAGTGTAAAGACCAAGAAGGATTCCAGAGGAGCCGAGGAGAAACGTTACAACTACTCCCTAACAGAGGTGACAGAATGCAGATTAAAATGATTACAGTTCTAGACTTGGTCATTGTGGGAACTGGATTTGCTTGACTATACATATTTGTTATAAGGGTTTTATTTTTCTTTCTTTTTGTTTTAATTAGGAGTGTTTGGGAGTGAGAAAAGATGGAGTTTTGCTAAGTGAAAAAAATGCAAATGATATTTTATTTTTTTAAAGAATATTAGAGAAAATAAAAGGATTTGAGAACTTCCGCATTCTATGAAATTATACCAGTCACTGGATGCCAACACAGGGTCCAACCATCTCTTAGCAAACTAATGGGTATCTTATTAATCCTTCTATGCTGAGTGGATAAATTAATAAAGACCATAAATTATTTATGCAAGTTAAAGCTGTGCTAAGTGGAAGACTTTAGAATATAGCAAGGGACTGAGGAAATCACAAAGTATGAAATAGGCAAAAATGAGATTATACAAAATTAAAAACCTTTTGCAAAACAAAATTAACAAAACTATAATAAAAAGGGAAATTTCTTATTCTGGAGGAGGGAAATAATGTTGAAGGAGAAAATAACTTAGCATCAAATATCTTGGACAAAATCCTCTTATCCAAGATGAAATCCAGGGGTACTAACACAAATACACAACACCAAGAACTCTCCCCCAAGATAAAAGTTATTAACTCAAAGCAGCAGAATAAGAATTTCTTTTGATGTAATCTTAATAAAGCTGCCCCCAGCCCCAACATTCTCAGCAGGTCCACTGTACCTATATAGCCCTCCCTCTCCCCCCACCAATGTCCAAACTTTTTCACGTATGCCTCACTGCTCACTGGAACAACAGCTGTGTCCTGAACTCTTAGTTCTCGCAGAAACAGTAGGTGTGTCTGTGTGATGGGAACCTAGCTACTGCCTCTACCTAGTCACTGTCTCAGATCCATTCTCACAGAAACAGGTGTGTTCTTGTACTCAACCACAATCACATCATCCATCTAAACCAAAATAGGACCATAACAACTAACTATCTATCTATCTTGACCAGATAGGACCACAATAGCTAGCCAATTGGAGGGCAGCATGACCAGAATGTTTAACCACTGAACCATAGATGGGACCCCTCCTCTATTGCCTAAGCCCTTAACAAACACCTCCTATCTTTTTAATATTCATGATTCCTGTTATGTTCATTGCATCTTTACCCTATAAAATCCATCTTGCTTTCTCTAAAATTACTGGTTCTTCTTGGAACTTGGCCCACTTCCTGAGAGGCATTAATCTCAATAAATGCATATACATGGTCCTCTGACTCTGAATTCTTTGAGACAGTTGCACCACAACACATCATGACACCACAACAGTTTTTGGCCTCCCTAGGTTTAAACCACAACACTTTTTTTCTACAAGTGTCTTTAATTAAGGCAAGGTAATTATAATTTGGGACAAAACACAGCACCAGAATGCAGAAGTGCCCCAAACATCTTTTTTTTTTTTTTTTTTGCTTTTTGGAGGGCAGTTGGGGTTAAGTGACTTGCCCAAGGTCACACGGCTAGTTTTTTGTGTCAAGTGTCTGAGGCCGGATTTGAACTCAGGTACTCCTGACTCCAGGGCCAGTACTATATTCACTGCGCCACCTAGCTGCCCCCCAAACATCTTTTTTAAAAGAAGAAATGCAAACAATCAAAAACGAAATATAAAGCCAACAGAAACCAGAAATAATCAAAATTAGAGGGGCTGTGGAAAGAAAGAAATTCTACTATGTTGTTAGAATTATGGGTTGATTCACAAATTCTGAAAAATACAATTTGGAACCTGGAAGAAAAACAGCTGAACTTTTGGTATTTTTGTACCAACCATTTTCACTACTTGAACTTTCCTGAAGGAGGTCATAGATAGGGAGAAAAATCTTATAAAAACTAAAATATTTGTAGTGGTACTTTTTTTAGTAGCATAAAACTGGAAAAAAAATGTACCCATTACCAGAGGAATGAATGTTTCAACTTACTATGGCCCACGAATACAATGGAATGCATTGTAAGATATAATAATAAACATGATTTTGAGGAATTCATAGAAACTTTGTAAAACTTTCATGAATGGATCTAGAGGAGAGAGAGATTAGAAACATGATTTTGAGGAATTCATAGAAACTTTGTAAAACTTTCATGAATGGATCTAGAGGAGAGAGACATTAGAAAAGTATATATAGTATATAGTGTGACAATAGTGTAAATGAAAACAATATTAAAAGAAATCATAATTTAAACTAAATATGAAGGTCAGGTGTGACTACAAAACACTAATGATGATGTACTCTCTATACAGAATAAGTAGGCTACAGATATAGAACGCAGCACTGATTTTTTTTTCTTTTTCGCACCATCACATGGAGTTACTATATTAGTTTGTTTTTATCAAACTAACCAATTCATCCCTCTGCTTTACAAAGTTCAGTGGTTCCCTATTACTTTCAGAATCAAATATAACCTCCTGTTAAAGGCCTTTACAACCTGGTCTCTTTTTATCTTTTCAATCTTCTTTTAATTTGCCCCCTTCCATATACGTATATAATTAAGATACCTTGGCCTATTTGGTAATCCTCATGCAGGACAGCCATTCCTTTACTATGTCCCTGACTGCTTAACATGCCTGCATTGCTCTTCCTTCTCACTTCTCCTCCCTTGCTTCTTTCAATACTCAAATGAAGTTGCATCTTCTGCAGGAGCTTTTTCCTAGTCCTTTCCCTAATCTCCAGTCATTTCTCTCCCCCAACCAGCCCCTTCTGTTTTTGTGGTACACATCTTGTGTGTACATAGTTATTTACATATTGTGTTCTCCATTCAACTATAAGCTATTTGAGGACAAGAAGTGTGTTTTGTTTTGTTTTTGCTTTTTTATTTTGGAGGGGGGAAGGCTGGGCAATTGGGGTTAAGTGACTTGCCTAAGGTCACACAGCTAGTAAGTGTTAAGTGTCTGAGATCACATTTGAACTCAGGTCCTCCTGACTCCAGGATCCATGATCTATTCACTGCACTACCTAGCTGCCCCAAGGTGTGTATTTTTATCTTTATTTGTGTTCCTGGAACTTAGCATAAACCCCAGCACAAAAACGATTAATAAATGCTTCTTGACTATATTAAAAAGGAGGATTCTAACTATTATACTATAAGAAATGATCAACAAGCAGACTTCAGAAAATCCTGGAAAGACTTATATGAGCTGATGCTGAGTGAAGTGAGCAGAACCAGGAGAATACTGTTTATAGACACAGAAACAGTATGTGTTGACTGATTCTGATAGATTTATCAGCGATGCAAGGACCTAAAATAATTCCAAAGGATTTCTGATGGAAAATGCCATCCACATCCAGAGAAAGAGCTATGGAGTCAAAATGCAGAGTGAAGCAGGCTATTTTCTTTTTTTGTTTTCTTTTTTATTTCTTTCTCATAGTTTCTCCCATTCATTAAAATTCTTCTATGCAACATGACTAATGTGAAAAGGTGTTTAATAGAAATGTCCGTGTATAGTATATATCAGATTGCATGCGGTCTTGAGGAGGGAGGGAAGAGGGAGTGGGACAAACTTTAAAACTTATGGAAGTGAATGGTCCCTACAGGGACCAAAAAAAGTAAAAAAAAAAAAAAAGGATTCTCTGGCAGGGCTGATGAATGGCAAGTGATAGTCATATTAAAAATTGATAATTAAAGTATACATTTTAATAAAAATCTATAATATTTAAATGACATTAGGATATTAATGATCAATTAAATATTTGATTGTTGAGGCAATTAAAATTATGTCATCATCAGAGACTGCATCAACTTTGCTATACAACACCTCCTTGGTACCCTAATACCTCACTCTTCTGAATGGAAGTCAGTAAAAAAGTCCTCCCAAAGCCTTTCTTTATATAGAGGCTTTATAATTTCCAGCTCTCCATTTTCTATAAGTTCTTCTATTTGATTTCAAATTTATACAGTTCTAGCTGCAGTGTAGCCTCTGGCACCCTCCACCCCCTTCTCATTTTCCTTTGCTGCATTGTCTTCCTCCATTAGAATGTCAACTTTTTGAGGACAGGAACTGCCTTTTCATTATTATTGTTACTGTCCCCTTTCCTTACTCCAGTGCTTGATACTACTACTGATTGAACATTAATTTACTAGTAATTTATATACAGTTAAAGTGCCTGTAAGGGATATAGAGAATGTCCCAACTATTAAAGTTTAAAATTGCACTTAGAATTCGGGGACACCTTTTGTAAAATCTTTAACATACAAGAGCTATAGTACATCCCCTGAAAAATGTATGCTAGTTATTATCTTATAATTACCATGTTGTTAATTGTTATTTCATTGCTGAACTCTGACCTATTTAAATCATCAGATAGTCTCAGAAAACACATTTTTCTCCTTCCAGAAGAGAGGCTGGAACAACAGGTACATTCACTATTAGATGAAGCCATTTCATTTGTAAATCTTGCTAAATTTTTCCTTCATAAAAAGAAAGGGTCCCATGGGGAGGCAAAAGAGTGCCATATATGAAGAAATTGTTGTGGTACTACTAATGATTAATAATAATAATAATAATAATATAATTAAACTAATGGAGGAAAGCAATATCATTGTTAGAAATAATAGTAATTATGAACTTTTTTGTTTTAAATTGGCTTGTTTTATGAAAGGTTTTTAATAGTTAACAAATTATTAGGGAATTAGAATTTTGCATCACTCCTACAATTTTCATCTTAGTTAAACCATCATCTGTTTGATGGAAAACTAACTCCAAAAGTCAATGAATGACTGAGTTTAATCTTTTATAATTTGCAATAAAAAATGATATGAAGATTTTTGTTGTATCTTTCTTGAAAAGATACTACATTTAACCTTGTCTCTCTCTCTCTGTCTCTGTCTGTCTCTCTCTCTCTGAGAATGTGATGATTTGTTCTAAATAGCTACAAGATACATGTTAATTGGGCAGGGGGGACTTTGTGATAGCTTGCTGATTATTAAGCTTGATGCAATTGTATAAATGTTGATAAACATCAGATTATGTTGCCTTTTTATGCCCCAAATCAAAAATCAGCTTCCCACCTCAAAATATTTTTTCTACTAATTAACTGTCTGACATTTGAGATGTTTGTGTATTTAATACCTGCATTCTGAAAGAATTTGTAACATTTTCCCCAATAAATTCAGTTGCTATTTTCTTCACAGAATCATAATACATATCAAGGCTCTTACCCAATTCTTCCACCCATTTTTCATCAGGAATGGTGGGTTTTAAACCCTTATATTCCATATACTCTCTGTGTGACTTTAAATGAGTCACTTAATCTCTCTGTGCTCACTTTCCCAATGTGTAAAATGGGATGATTTGTGGCTCTTTTCCACACACAGCTGTTGTGAATTATATGGGATGATAAACATAAAAGCATTTGGGAAATAAAGTGCTGTATCAGTCAGTGGCATTACTGCTATTATAGATCCATTTTCTCTGTGATAACATTTACTCATACTGGAATGATTCCTGCTATATGGGCTTCCTACCTTGGGACTAATTTCAAAGTCTATGGAGTTTAGTCTTGCCTCATTTATGATGTCTGTCTTTGCTGAGAGACCAGAACTGTCCCTATTCCTTTTGGTTTTCGAGGTTGTTAGTGAGGGAAGTGGACAAAGGGCAGTCCTGTATGACAAAAGTAAATAACAGGAAGCATAAAAATGCAATTTCTGTTAGCGGTGGAAATATTTTAAAGGGAAAGTTTTCTACCTCACAATTGCGGAATGGCTTAAAAAAACAACCTTGAGGTGTAGAACTGTTATGGATCATGATTTCATATTAAGAAGCTATTAATATGAGAAATACAGAGAAACATGGGAAGATCTTTATAAACTGATGCAAAGTGCAATAAGTAGAATGGAAAGTACAATATAAACAATGTGAAGAAATCATTAACAAGAAGCCAAAATGTGAGTAACTTGAAAAATCAATAATGTTCTGAGACAATTAGATAATGAAACACATCTCCCTTCTCATGTCACTTTCTTTTTCCCACTGGCTGTTTGCTTGCTTCAAATTACAAAAACACCATTTTGTTTGTTTCATTATAAATGATTACTCTGCCTAATAAAGTATTTTTCATTTGCTTATTTTTTTAAGAAAAGCAAAATATAGTGTCTTTCCTCAAAGTATTTAATCATGTTAGTTATATTAACTTGAAAATTGGTAACTTATAAAGCAAGATATTCTGGGGCAAGAAAGATACATTTGAGAACCATCAGCATAGAGATGGTAGTTAAATCCATGGGAGCTGATGAGATCATCAAGTGAAATTTTATAGAGGGACAAGAGAAGAGGGCCTAGGACAGACAAGTGAGGGACACATATGGTTGGAGGGCATAATCTAGAGGAGGCTCCAACAAAGGAGAGAGAGAATGAACAGTAGATAGGTAGGAAGAGAATCAGGGGAGAGTGATGTCCCGAAAACCTAGAGAAAACAGAGTATCAAGGAAGGGAGAGTGTCCAGCCATGCCAAAGACTTCAGAAATGTTGAGGAGAATGAAGAATGAGAAAAACCTATTGGATTTTGCAACTTAGAGACTAAAGCAACTTTGGAGAGAACAACTTCAGTGAAATAAGGTTCAAAGACAGATTATAAGAGGCAAAGAAAAGAGGGAGAGGGGAAAAGTGGAGCCATCTAATGAAGCCTTTTTGAAGAATTTAGCTACAAAGGACAGAAAAGATATAGAACAATATTTAGTGGGGATGGAAGCGTCAAGTGAGGGACTTTTTTTTGTTTTGTTTCGTTCTTAGGATACAGAGACAAAGGCATGTTTATAGATAATAGGAAATGATCAAGTAGAGAAAGAAATACTGAAAATAAATGAAAGAGTAGGGATAACAATGGGCACAATCTTTTGGTGGATACAGGATGGAATAGGATTGCTTAAACAAGTGGAGGGGTTAGCTTTAGTAAGGAGTAAGGCCACTTCATCATGTGAGAGAGCAATAAAGGAAGAAAGCATGAGAGAAGGCACTTGAGAAGGGTGGCTACAAATGATGTCAAATAAGGTATATTCTTTGAAGAAAAGTGATCCCTACCTCAAGTAATTAAAAAAAATCTCTTCAGTGCAAATTATTTTATTCTGGATAATGCTAGCAAGAGAAACAAAATGTTTTCTCATCATTATCTCAGTACAGTGGTAGTAACATTGACATTGATTCCCTGATTAGTTTAAAGGCTTGAAAAATGACAGAAAACATTCAGACATTCATTATATATATAAAATTTTCTTCACTGTGAATTCTCTAATCCTGAATAATGGCTTAACACTGACTAAAGGGGTTTTCTACATTTATTACATGTTAATCTCTGATGTTGCATAAGATATGAAGTCGACTTGAAGTTTTTGCCACATTTATCATATTTATAGGATCTCTCTTCTGAGAAAGTAAAAAACAAAAACAAAAAAATGGTAAAACAGAGAGGCAATCTGGAGTAAAGATTATGCCTAAAGGTTCATTTTATCCCCTGGGTGTGTGTATATGTGTGGAGATTCTTTTTAGTGATCAGTGATTTTTTAAAAAGTTTCCTCTCTCAGAGTGGAGACAAGATGGTGGTAGAAAAAAACAAAACAAAACAAAACATAGGGACTCAGCTGATCTCTCCCAAATTCTTCTCCAAATAATATTTAAAATTAATTCTGGAGTAAGAAAATGCAGAAAATGGTGGAGTGAAACAATTTTCCAGTACAAAACAATCTAGAAGTTCAGTATGAAAGATCTGAACCACTGGACTCTCAGCTCAGAGATGGCAAAGAGGTCAGGCAACTAGTCAGAAGGAAATCACAGTGGTCACTTTACTGGTGCTAAGTGAAGGACTGTGTTGCATTGTCCATTTTTTGATCTAGGTCACAATCCTGTATTGTAAATCCAGGACAAGGAGAAGCACAAGTACATTAGTACATGGGGTAGCAGGGACCCTAGTCAGAGTTCTAGGGAGGAAAAGAGTACTGTGTTCACTCACAGACTAGAGCACATGTCAAGAGACTAGCAAACACACCTCTCTTTAGGGCATAACACATCAAAATAACTGAAAACTTACATATCCCCAGAATTTACTGAAAATAGCTGTGTAAAAAACAAAAGGCTTCAACCAGTGCCCCTTCCAACCCAGGAGTAGAGTTCAACTTCAACGTAAAATTAAAAGTTAAGAAATAGGATTGAGAAAAAAAACTGAGCAAAGAAAGAAAAAAATTGACCATGGAAGTTACTATAGAGACAGATAAGATCAAAACACAAACTCAGAAGAAGACAATATTCCAATAGCCAAAATTCCTCCCTTCAAAGACTCATTGAAAAATCTGAACTGGTCTCAGGCCAAAAAAAATCATGAAAGACATCAAAAAGGATTTTTAAAAATCAGATAAGAAAATTAGAGAAGGAAAGGGGTAAAATGAGACTGATGTAATAAAACTTTGAAAAAAAGCAGCAACAGCTTGGTAAACAAGGCACAGAATAATACTGAAGAAAATAATGCCTTAAAAAGCAAAATCATCCAAATGACAAAAGGGGCACAGAAATCCACTAAAGGGAAGAATTCTTTAAACAGCAGAATAAGTCCCTAAAAAGTGGAACTGACCAAATGGAAAGGGAGATTAAAAAGAAAAAGCTCAGTGAAGAAATTAGTACTTTAAATATTAGAGCTGGTCAAGTGGAAGCTAGTGACTCCAGAGGAGGTTAAGAAACAATAAAACAATTTAAAAAGAAAACAGACAGAAGAAAATGTGAAATATCTCATTGGAAAAGCAACTGATCTGAAAAAATAATCAAAGAGAAATGTTTTTTGAATTATTGGACTACCAGAAAGCCATGATTTAAATTAAAAAAAAGACCAGACATCATCTTTCAAGAAATTATTAAGGAAAACAGTGCCAATACTCTAGAAACAGAGGGTAAAGTTGAAATTGAAAGAACCCACTGACCACCTCCTGAAAGAGATGCCAAGATGAAAACTTCAAAGAATACTATAGCTAAATTGGAGAGGTCTAATGTCAAGGAGAAAATATTGCAAGCAGCCGGAAAGAAACTATTCTAATACCACGAAGCCACAATCAGGATAATAATAGATGTAGATATGCCTACATTTTACAATAAGAGGGCTTGGAATATGATATTCTAGAGGGCAAAAATGCTAATATTACAAACAAGAAACACCTATCCAACAAAACTGAGTATAATTATTCAAGGAAATAATAAAGGACTTTCAAGCATTCCTAATGAAAAACCAAAGCAGAACAGAAAATTTTGCTTTCAAATACAAGATTCAAAAGAAGCATCAAAAAATAAACAAGAAAGAGAAACCATAAGTCATTTAATAACATTAAACTGTTTACATTCCTATGTGGTAAGAATTTTGTAACCCTTAAAACAGTGGTTCTCAACCTGTGGGTTGAGTACCCTTTGGGGGTCAAATGACCCTTTCACAGGGGTCACCTAAGACCATCGGAAAACATATATTTCTGATGGTCTCAGGAACCGAGACATCTCTCCTCTATCCATCTCCAGGTGAGTCCACCCACATGCAGATATGACCACATGCAAGTATTAAAGGGTCACGGCATTAGGAAGGTTGAGAACTTCCTTAAAACCTTTCTCATTATTAGGACATTGAGAAGGAATATGCATAGAAGGACATAACAGAAGAGCTACTGTAAATACCCTTATACAAAACGAGTCTTCTCCCTTAAAAAACAAAACTTTGGAATACAGATTTAGTGGTAATATTATTGGGTTGAAGTGTATACATGATTTTATAGCCTTTTGAGCATAATGGGACTCAAAATTTTAAAAAAAATCTTAAATTTCATTTTAAAATATAATTTAGAGAAAATAAAATATTAAATAATTATATAAATGTATGTATGTATGTATGTATGTATGTATGTATGTATGTATGTATTTCTCTCTCCACAGAGAAAGGCATTTTCTCAGTCTCTTTTCTGTGGAGTTTGACCACTGTACTCCCACTCAGGAGGAAAACTCTAGACTCAGAAATTTTAGCTTTAAGTTTTCTCAGTACTCTCCCTTAGGACTACGAGTCTTCATAAATATGATTCCTTAGAGATGATTTCTCAGTCTAGAAAGACACTTCTCTGTTTTGTCCTCTGCTCTCAGCTTTTGATGTATGCAAGTCCCATCAATCTTCCCTTTTCTCAAATTAGAGATTATTTTCGTTTCAGAAACAAACTCCAAGTGAGAGAGTATTCCAATTTCCTAGCAATCCTTTGCTGTTGGGATTCCTCTTAAGTGTGTTCAGATGGACTCTTCTAAGATTAGCTATAGATATTTAGACTTCACTTGGAGTCTCAGACTCATGGATCTCACTATCAGGATGTCAGTCACCAATTTCTAAAGACCTAGTTTCCCTTGGGGGAAGGACCTCTCCTTATTTTCTCAGGAAGAATGAGCAGGAGATACTCCAGAATCAATTACCCTAGCAATTTTTTGCTTCATGGGCAGCTCTGACTATATTCTGAGCCAGCAGATGACCAAGAGTATAGTAATATGCCAAAAAGCCCAGAAAAACTCATGGTACAAAAAACTCCTGCAGTGCTGGGGTGGTAGGTAGTTGACAGCTAGTGATCAGGAGTGTAGTGCCCACATCTAATCCTCCTCAATTTTTACTGTTAGAATCCTCTCATGCTCCTAGAAAGTTGTAGGCAAAAAGTCCTTGGTGAAATCCAAGATCTCATCAGCACTGCTCAAGGGCATCTTAATCCCACCAGCCCCAAATCCTTATTTCCTGAGTTTCCAAGTGGCTTCTCACATTTGAACTTCCTTTGTCAAGAGGAAAGAGGGAAAAGTGAAGGAATTAGAAGGTCACCTAGACTGGAGAATGTAGGAGTAAATTAGAAGACAGAGCACAGAGTTATTGTCCCTCTCCCCCCTTAAAATATTCTTCTTTTATAAACAATATTTCCCTGGAATGTGTTCTTTCTGGTTAGTTGAGATGCATAATTATAACCTTCCTCTATGGTGTTTCCTGGGATTCTCTAGCCATCTGTGAAGACCTCTCATCTCTGGGTTTCTTCCAAGGAAAGAAAGATGAAGATTAAGTGGAAAAGAGGTATAAAGATTTTAATGCCCACTTGACATGTATAATTAGGGCAATAAAATGTAGTAAAAGTCTTTGAAGATCATAAAATCTGAGCATTGCAAGGTCCCTCAATGTTCATCTAATCCATCCCATACTTCAGCAACAGTCTACACTATAATAGAGGATCAGAGTTGGAAAAGACCTTAGATTATCTAATCTAAATCCCATATTCTGGAGGTTAAGGAACTGAGGCCAAAATAATCACATTTGATCATGTCACTTATGTGCTAAAAATGGTGTCTCCCTATTTCCTCTGGAATAAAATAGACTCTGTCTGGCATTTCATCCCCTCCTGAATCACTGCCATGTTATGGCAGAGGGGTTTGTGCAGTTCGATGAACTATGAGCTATGCCATGCAGGCTTATCCAATGGACAGGTAATAATGGAGATTTCTGACAAAAGATGATCTACTGGGGAAGGAAATGGCAAACCACTCTAGTATCGTTGCCAAGAACATGCCACAGAGAGCATTTCAGAAGATAGTGGAGGACAGAAGGGCCTGGTGCACAGGTCACAAAGAGTTAGACATGACTAAAAAGCTGAGCAACAACAATTGTTTGGCATTTAGAGTCTTAAACTCTCTGGCTTCAACCTCCCTTTCCAGACTTATTTCACATTTCTACCCACTATGTATTTCAGTCAAACTTACCAACTTGTTCCCCACCTCACATTTAAGATATTTAGTTTCCTATCTTTCTGTTTTTTTTTTCTTTTGCATTTCCTCTGCTCAGAATATTCTCTTTTCTCATCTCAGTCTCTTGGGATCCCTACCATCTTTCAGTACCCAGTTCAGTTGCTACCTCCTACCTACGGACTTTTTAGATCCCTGCTGTGGTTAGTACTCCTCAACCTCCGCACAAAATTAAAATATTTTGCATCCACCTTATGTATGCATTTATATTTACTTATCTGGGACAGAGTACCAGTACTAGGATTTGGAACCAGGTCTTTGGATTTTAAATCCAGAGCTCTTCTCCACAACCCCAAATTGTTCTGTTGGTCACCATGACCACTGGAAATTGTCAAACTGTCAGGCACAAGAAAAAGAGGGAGTAAAAGCTTCTTTTTAGGTTAGGAACTCATTGCATGGAACTTAAAATATTCATCCAGATCTTTAAAAGGGCTCCACAGTTCAGTTTAGAAGAAAAGACTTCTGTCTTTTGTACAGTAAGAGAAAGGAAAGCTCAATAGCATGAGCCTCTTCACCGGACATATTTACCGAAGAGGAAAGTGAAGACACATATTTCAAAAATGGGAGTAGACATGAGCTGCAGAGAGTGGGGCATCTCTTCTGATGAGTGATGGTTGGAATAGATTATTTTCTTAACTTTGTCCACTGACTTGCAATGGAGATCATTTACCTTCCCCTTTCTCACTAGCAGCCATCCAGGCTGCAAAAGTGCATTAATAAGTTATTTCAGCCAGCCATCAGAATACAGGATACCTTCCTTAATTAACATACATAAAACAAAACACTCTCTTTTGTTTTCTCTCTCTTACTCTCCAGTTGTGTATTATTGGTATTAACTGTGAAAGGCAGGTCAAGTTAGCAGCTGCTTTCAACAAGCTGAAAATCCACAACAAAACTAACACCCGCTGTTTTTCTGGTATTTTAACATTTGTTAAAACATGGGATTTTGCCAGAGATGGATATTTGAAACCAGATTAGCAATTAGTAAACTGTTACTATTATTATTCAAAAGCTGATCAAGGGATTCAAGAACCAAATAGTACTGGAACTTTCCCAGAAACTAATTCCTTCTCCTGAGTTTCCTTTGTTAGCATCTCTTTCCATTGCCTATTAATTGTGATTTAGAGCTGGGGCCTTGGTTCTTCTTCATCAGGCCTTGATCCCTTGGGGTAACTCATCAGTTCATGTGGCTTCAATCAATATACAGACATACATTACATTATATCTGTGTTTCTGAGTGTGATATTTGATCTCTTTTCTGGTCTCATATATCTTCTTGTAAAAGAAGAGTTTCTTCTTGAATGGCTTACTACCACATAAATGTCCTCAAGTTGTAGAAACTAGTTTTCTCTAATGGCTTCTGTTGCCACTCAGTTTCCTAAACATTAATGGAGCTACTGCCATGATTACTGTGACTATTAACATTAAAGTCCAATGTTTCCCTGCATAATGATTACAGTTCTATCCTGGTAGGATGTTGACATTGTAAGGGATAATCCTGCAAACATGTCCAGAGAAAATACTTGGGATTCTATAGGAATCTGCCTATAGAATTCAATTAAATTTAATAAACATTTGTTAACCACTTAACAAGCCTTAGATAGTGTGCTAAGAGCTGAAAATACCACCCCCCCCCAAGGGCAAAAGACAATCCCTGGTCTCAAGAAGATTATAATCAGACATTCTATTATGTCTGACTCTTCTTGACCATACCATGCCTATACTGTCCCTGGGATTTTTTTGGCAAAGATACTGGAGTGGTTGGCCATTTTCTTCTCCAATTGATTAAAGTAAACAGGTTAAGTGACTTGCCGGGGGTGACACAGCTAGTTAAGTGTCTGAGGCTAGATTTGAACTGAGGTCTCCCTGACTCTTGGAACAGCACTTTATCCACTGAACCAACTAGCTGACTCTTTATCATCTGACAGAAGCAGGCTATTCTTGAAGGAATCCAACTGGATCTTCTCAGATTCAGTCTTCCATGCCCAGAGTCTTCTGACTCTACCAGCATGCACTGCTAAACCTTCAGGATTCTAATATTCTTGTCTGAAAGAGACAGCATGGCAGAGTCAAGACTGCTGGACTTGGGGCCAGGAAGACTTGGTTCTGCCTCTGCTACATTATACACATACAAGTGTATGACTTCTTCACTTAACTTCTATATATTTCAGCAAATTACTTAAAACCTTAGTCTTATCTTCTAAGTTGTAGGCAAGTTGAGATTTTGTGGGAGGGAATTTCTATAGAGGAAATCCTCCTACCCTGATGAAACTGCAGATTCTTTGCATCTTGCCATACTTAATGTCTGAAAAGATCCTTTTGGGAGAGAAAAGACAGCTTACTTTAGACTCTTGACAACTGCATTGAAATTAGGGATAGTGTATCTGGTTTTATACAGTGTAAATAGAACCTCATCAAGTATTACCGTGGATGAGAGAATTTTAAAATTGGAAGATATATTAGGTGTATTCTAATTATTTAACAGTCACAAATTTTCTAGTCCAAATCTCTGTAGCCTCTGTCAAAAAGATCATTATACAGGCTTAGAGAAGTTATCTTTGGAGTCCACCACATTCTAAAGCTTCTTTCTATCTCTCTCCTTTCTCCTAAAACCCTTATTTGAGCTGCCTTTCTCCCTTACTAAAAAGTGTAATCTCAGGCCATTCACTCCCATCTCCCTTCTATAACCATTTGATTTAATAGATACCTAAACTAAGTTAAAAGAAAAATATTCTAAAATTTCTGCCACCTGCCATTAATTAGGAGCAAGATAAAGATTGAACAAAAAATTGTACCTGGAGGCAATTTGCATACACAGTCACTCATACCAAAGGGATAGATCCCTTTAGTGGGAGTCATAGAATCAAAAAATCAAAAGATCACAGATTCAGAACCAGAAGGAGCAACAGAGCTGGAAAGTACCTTAGAGACCATTTAATTTAAAGCCCTTCATTTTACAGAGGCAATAACTGGGTTCCTAAAAGGTATGAGGGACTTAGTCAAGGTCAAAGAGGGATGTTTAGCAGAACTGGAGTTTCCATCTAGGTCCTCCAATGCCAAATTAAGCCACACAGAATAGAGTTAGAAGTATGAGGCACCTTAGAGATCACCTTAAAGAACTTCAACCTTCCAGCTCCTGCCCCTCCACCCTCTTATTGGTGAGTACCTCACATGGTCCACTAGATCTTAGGCTGGGCAGGTGTAATGGTAATGGTAATTTGAAGATCTTTCCTGCCCCTTAATAAGCCGAGGGAAATTTGAAGACATTGCCTGCTTTGAAAATAAACTCTGCCCTCTAATAGGCTGAATGTAATTACACAGTGCCTGTGATGGGAGGACTTTGCTAAGGGATGGAGCAGAGCCCACAAGAAGCTGGAAGACAGAGCCACAGAAACAGTGGAAAAGAGAGGTTTCTCAGGCAAGGAGATAGATGTGCTCATGAGTAAAAGTTGGTTTTTTTGTCCCCTGCTGGGAGAGTTAGGTTTATGTTGGTTTGTGGGAAGACTAAAGGATAGTGTGGCTCTCTGCTACATTGTGGCACGTTAACTTCTATGTTGCTATGATGGATTCAGTTTTCCAGGTGTTTGGATTTGGTTTTCTGGTGTCTGAATAAATGTTTTGCTTTAGTCTTCTTTTTGGAGAGCATGTTAGATTGTGTTATCATGCACCATGCATAAATATTTATAGTTATGGTCATTATATTTATTGTGATTGTGAATTATTGTGAATATTGCATTGGCACTACATTAGGCTACAAACAAGCTTTATTCTATTCCTGGTTCTTCGGTAAAATATGTATGCTTACCCCTTTTCCCCTTATCTTTCTATTCCTTGTAAACCAGTCAATACCATCATTGCTACTGAAAGGAGGGTATCAATCTATGTCACTATAGTTACACTCACAATAGGAATAATTTTTCAAAGGAAAAATACTCTTTTCTGACCCTTGGATGCCCACTTATCCTTTATATGTGTTATATATGCTTTGTATGTGATCATTGAAGGTGAAGGCTGCCTCTGTTTTTATATCTGTATTCAGAATGGTTTGTCTATAGTAAGAGTTTTCATAACTATATTGTTCATTCATCTGTCTAGACCAATGGTTCTCAACCTTCCTAATGCCATGACCCTTCCTCACGTTGTGGTGACCCCCAAACACAAAATTATTTTTGTTGCTACCTCATAACTGTAATTTTGCTACTGTAATGAACTGTAATGTAAATATCTGATATGCAGAATGTATTTTCATTCTTCCAAACTGAACATAACCCACAGGTTGAGAACCACTGGTCTAGACTAATCTGACTATATTAGAGAAAAGGGAACCTGAGGATCCTTGAGGGGAAGTGACTCAGTCAAGTTCACAAAGATAGTAAGCATGTCAGTTGGAAAGCTTCAGAAGTGTCCAAGGAGTCATTTGAGCACAAATCTTAAATGTGAAAATAATCCAGCATTCAAATGGCATTTGATTCTAAGACCTTTAAGAAGTGACCACTAAATGTAAAGAGTTCCAGATTTACTCCAGAATTCAGGTTCTCTGAAGAATAAAGGAGCAGTAGAACTTGTAGATTGTTCCCTGAAAAAATACAGAATACATGGGTGTGGACTAAATCATTCATTTGCTGAATATTTTCAAATATAGAGAACATACAGAAAGGCAAGTGATTCTCCAATATCTTAGGCTCTCATAGTGTTTAGTTATGAAAACATTTTATGAAAACTAAAGAAAATAAAAGTTGAAAGAATCAAATATCCAAATAATAAAGTCTACAGATATTTTCACTTAAAGCACCTGTTAGGGGCAGCTACGTTGCCCAGTGAATAGAGCACCAGTCTTGGAGTCAAGAGGACCTGAGTTCAAATCAGCTTCAGATGCTTGACATTTACTAGCTCTGTGACCCTGAGCAAGTCATTTAACTGTGATTGCCTTGAGTTCCCCTACAAAATATGAAATATAATGAAAATAAAGTACCTGTTTTGAAGTAGAGCAAACAGGTCATTTACTTTTAGTTACAATTAATCTTTGGTGTTAGAAAACATCTCACAACTGAGTTTTCTTTTTCTGTTGTTACATCATTGATTCCCATCCAACCCCCACCCCCACCCCACCCCTGTGGAAAGGGAGTTCATGTTTAATAGAGTAAAGGGACTGGTCTGCAATACACAATGTCATTGTCACTGGTAAATTAATTTATTATTCTAAATAGGTCTTTGACATAGGCTGCCTTTTCCATTCCCTTTCTTTCAAATTAAGTGATTGTCAAACTAGGTGGGTTTCTACTTGGTATATAAAGGGTAGCAAAGGATACTTAGTCCTTAAGTATCATTTATGTCACTGAACTATTTTTCTTTGTAGTCAGCTTATTTTCCCTCCTGAGTGCCATAAGAATAAATGCCAACAAGGTAGTTTGGAAGGGCAATGGGATTTCCTCAAAACCCTTATCCTATGATTTGGAAAAGGAAACTTTGTTGTTGTTGTACTATCACAAGGCGGTAATTTATATGAATTAACTTAAGGATATTCTTAAAATCTAATGTATGATTTTTCTTGGCCTACATTTTTATCATCAATATTTTCTCTAGTCCCTAAATGCCTGAATCCAAGAAATAAAACAAACAAAAAATTAGATGAATGAGATACACCCAGATGATTAATACTGTCAGGAAGCTCCTCAAAATAAGGCAAAAGAATTTAAAGGGCAAAAATGTTGACCAGCTGGGAAGTCCACTAATAAATAAATAGATAAATAGATAAATAAATATGTGTGTATACATACATATACACACACACATATATATATGCATATATGTGTGTATATGTATATATATATATATATATATGTAGTGTGTGTGTATAACTTTTATTGGATGTTGGTTGATTTTTTTAAAGAGAAGTTCATCTTTCTCCAAATCTCCTTGTTCCATGCTTACTCAAACTGAATTGCCATTTCCTACCACATAAGAAGCAAATCCATACATCTTAGAGAATTTCTAAAGTATTTTGATCAATTTCTAGTCTTAGTATAATGAGAAGAAAAAAAAACCAATGTCAAACTTTCTTAAATACTTCAGGATACTATTGCATGGACAGATTAGTTTGTTTGTTTGCTTTAATTTTCATCACAGGTTTCTAGTTTGGAAAATGCTCTGTTTACCACTCATGAAAATTTTAAAAAATAATAAAGTGATGAAATTGCAATATTCAGAACTAGAAAGTTCAATTTGTTTTAAATCACGAATTTATGTGCAAAATAAACATAATTTTTCAAGCCAAGTATATTCAATTTTTCTCATGTAGATAAGTCCGAAACATCTATGAAAGGTAGGTTTCTCCAGAATTCACCTGTAGTTTCATAACCAAACCTAAAAATAGAATATTCTCACCTAAAGGAGAATTTTTTCACATCATTAGTAAGAAGAAGCAGGAATTCTGAAACTAGGTTAGAAAGAAGTGAGAGCATAACCATAAAGCTGACTGTTTACCTCTCCCACATAGCTAATGAAGATTCTCAGAATGTATGACTTCCATCAAGTCATTTAAGTTTACTCCTCTTATCAGGAAAAGTCCATAATTTGTATTACTGAGAAAATATTCTATTTCCCTCATAAACTCACACCTCCTCTGAAACAGCCTGATGAAGGCAATCAATTGAACTTCACATTTAAATGGCAAGTTTGATTGAGGACTAGACTGTGCTTAAATTTGTAGGTCTGCCTTCTTATTCTTTCTTTGATGAAAATGCCTCACTCAAAACAACTGGTAAGCAGGCATGTTTATTTATGACCCCAAACTGATTACTTAACACTCCCTCCCATGGGATGCAAAGAAGGGGCAGAGTATCTCACAATATTCAACATCCCTGATGGCCTCAGGTGAGACCTTGATATGCTAGAACTGTAAAACAAGGACTGATCAGAATCATTAACAGACCCATGCTGCC
This sequence comes from Pseudocheirus occidentalis, assembly GCA_028646575.1. Lineage (NCBI taxonomy): Eukaryota > Metazoa > Chordata > Mammalia > Diprotodontia > Pseudocheiridae > Pseudocheirus > Pseudocheirus occidentalis. The sequence goes on along the minus strand of CM053594.1, from coordinate 287,923,307 downwards.
CCAGTGGATACTGGGGTTTATTGAGTGTTAATTTTGTTGTTGTTGTTGTTTAAAATACCTTTCCATTCAAGTTAAACTATGTTCCTGGTGGTATAAAACCACACAATTCAGAGATTACAGGGAACATCCTTTACCCCATCCAAATGGAAAAACTGGGGAAAGGACCTATTGATGGCATTTACTAACAAATTTGATGATAGCTTTGTACTTAGAATAAGAATAGGGATATTTGTCAATTTTCTATGATTGAGTATTGGCATTTATTCACTCAAGGCTAATCTGTTTGGTTTAACATTTGCACCAGTTCTAGCAACTAACAAGGAATAGGGAACACATCCTATTGATTAAAGATAGTCCCTGACCTTTACCTTTCTGATAATTGCCAGCTTAACACACTTTGATTTCAGGGTCAATTATGATGACGTCATTCAAATGCTAGGTTGTGTGAGTGAGAACATGGAAGAATTTGCTCCATAGGATCCCTATTTTAGTGTGAGGAAGTGCAATGATAATAATCCTACTGCCAACATTCACACTTTCTGTCTGTCTCTCTCTCTCTCTCTCTCTCAGTATATCTTGAATGTATGTACAAATATATATACTTCTATTGGTCATTCATTACTTCAAGAATCTATCCTTTTTTTTTTGGTGTGGTTACAACTATCTCCAATTATAAAGACTGCAACTCCTCTTTATCTTAGTAGATGGTATTGACTACACACTTCTCTCCCATTAAGTTCTTCTAGTGAAGAGAATATTTTTGTTTTTGTACAGTATTTGTATATCCCCACATTAACACAACGCTTCTTTAGCATAAAGTATGAATTTAATAAATGTTTCTTCATCTATTCTTGCCCTCTACTAAGGAGTATTTCCACAGGAGAACTCTCAAATTCTTGATTACTAGCAAAACTCATCATGGCATTAAATGCAATTGTCCAGGGAGTCTGGTGCCCCTTCTATTATTTTTTTTTAATTACAAAAATGAAAGAACAGAAAGGAGGCAAAGGGCTTAGAGGACATGAACTACCACGAAACACAGCCATGACCCTTGTTTATAAGAGTACTAATAAAGACCTTTACCTAGAAGAGCAAACAGTACTAGGTAGGTAAGGTACTTTATGGGAACAAGGAAGAAGACAGCAACAAAAGGTTAACTAAGTATAGTTTCCCCAGAGCTTATCTGTGAATCGAGAACTAATAGCAACAATAATGATAACGATAAAATAGTTAGCATTTAAATAGCATTTTAAGGTGTGAAAAACATTGTATATATTACCTTATTTGATCTAGGAAGACATTAGCCCAAACCAAAAAAAGAATGACCTTGGACTAAGCTAAGCCTCCCAAAATAGACAATATCCAAAATAAAATAGTAAAGGATTACCTGTATAATGAAAATGACAATATTATCAAAGTAAATTTATAGCTTTAATGTCTTACAAACTATCAATAAGATAATTTACAGAAACTGATAAAATAATAATAAAATACATTTGAAATATACAAAAAATAATCTAGTATATCAAGGGAAATAATCAAAAGATAGAAATAAGTAAAGAAGAATTCTTCTAAATTTCAAACTCTATTATAGAAACAGTCATCAAAACATTTAATACTGACTATAGATATAGAGAATACAGATAGAGTAGACCAATGGAGGACATTAGATAAGGGCAACTCAAAATAGTATAGCTTAATAACCCAATGTCTGGTAAAATTAAAAAAGAAAGACCTTCCTTCCTGATAAGAAGTGCTAAGAAAACTATAAAGCAGTCTGGTAGAAATTAGACTTAGACCAACATTTTATACTACATTGCAAAAGAAATTCAAAATAAATGCATGACCTGAATATTAAAGCTTATAGCCTTGAAGAGAGAGAAAGAGAGAGAGAGAGAGAGAGAGAGAGAGAGAGAGAGAGAGAGAAAGAGGGAGAGAAAGAAAGAGGGAGAGGGAGCGAGAGCAGTAACACATATATTTATAGCTATGGTCAATAGATGAATTCTTAATCAAAAAAATGGGGAGAAGAAAAATATAAAATATGCAAAAAATTATCATGAAATAAAAAAGCTTTGGTATGAAAAAATTAATACTTCTAAAATATGAAGTTGAATAAGAAAAAATGATATTTGTATCAAATGCCTGGGAAAAATGTTTGGAATCCATGATGTGTGTGTGTGTAGACATATATAGTGAGACAGAAACACACACACACACACACACACACACACACACTATACTAACAGCAATCAAGGGGAGGGGACAGAGTGGTGGTCCTGTTGGGAAGAGAGAGAGAAGACCCAGTCCCACCAAGTCTCAAGGAGCATTTTCACAAGTACTGTCAATACTGGGCTGTATTCCAGTGAATAGCAGCCTGAGATTTTGGATCCAGGCATTATATTGCTTCACAAGGATTTATTAGGAGGGGGCAGCACCAGAGGCTGAAATTCAGCCTCTGGTACCACTCACTGTGTGTCTTTGGGCAAGTTACTCAGCTGTTCTGAGCCCCTGTTAGAACAGTTGTGTATACTCCAAGGTATGGCCCTCACAAGAATGTTTACCTAAATTATGCATGCAGCTGGTTTGAGAATTTTGAACACACAGACACAATTTCCCAATAAGGTTGTGATTTTTGAAAAGGAAAGATGGTATTAACTACTTAGAGTTTTTCTAGAAACTGTTGAATATGGAGTTCTATGTGATTCTTGTAGAACACTGACCCCTTAGACCAGAATGTTTCTGCATTCAATTTATCTTTATTCAAAATGACAATTAGATGCCAAGGGAAAAAAAAACCCACTGAAAATGGCATACTTTAGGAAAACATGAATAAAATTGATTGTTTGAATGGTGTGTTCCTGCCATGTGGCTTTTCAGTAAAATGAAATAAGTCCAGTGCTTCCTAAAACTACTTTCCACTCCTTATCAGCAGTGATTGCATGCCTTCCCCAGAAGATGAGGCTAATTTCTAGCCTCACCCAGAGGCAATTCTTATCCTTATCAGCAAGCCAACATTATTCAGTAAAGACCTGTTCACCTTAAGTGTTTGCCTCAATTTTCTAGAAGTAGATTAGCCCCAAATACTACACAGCAAGAATCCGAATTCCTTTCAGAGTCAAACATAGTGTAAAATTCAGCATTTATATACATCTCTGTATTGGCAGAGGTTTTAAATATTTCAAACTCGTAGCATCTTCTAAAAATAGGGTACTGTGACTCTCTACTGCCTCTAGGATAAAACAGAAATTTCCTAGGCTGGCTTTTAAAGTGCTCTACAATCTAGCTCCCATCATTCTGCCATACTTACTTCGTATTATTTCTCTTCCCACACCCTACATTATGGCAAAATTGGTTCTTGCTAGTCTCTGAACTAAGCTTTCCATTTCCTGCCTTGTGCCTTTGCCCTGGTTGATACTTTTGCCTCTATCCCTTAGAATCTCTGGTAAGCTGCAAAGCTTAGTTGATCTATATCCTTTTGAAGTCTGAACCTTGTCTCCTACCAAATGACAATTAGCTAAAGAGCTATTGAAAGTCTTCCCAGCTGAAGCATCAACTTCCATGTCAGAGCTAAGTTTTTTTAGAGTAATGTACTTATTTATTTGTTTGTCTGTTTGTTTGCTTGTTTATTTATTTATTTGTTTGTTTGTTTGTTTTTATTGACTTGTTTGTTTACTTTTAGTTTACAAGACTCAGTTCCAGAATGACTTGAGTTTCAGATTTTTCTCCCCTTCCTCCCAACCCCCCACCCCTGCCATGGTGGCATACAATCATGTATAGGATCTGCAAACTCTTTCACATTGTACAATAGTCTGGTTGTATAGGTGTTGTGGCCAATGGAGTGAACAATGAGAAAAGAGAAACAAAAACCAAACATAGAAAAGAATGATAGCATGCATTGCTTCAGTCTCCATTTAAACTCTGGTCTTTCTGGATCTTTCTTTGAATATAGACATCTCCTTCTATCCCCAGTCATTCCCCAATTGATAAGTGGTCAGAGGATATGAACAGGCAATTTTCAGAGACAGAAATTAAAGATATCTTTAAGCATATGGAAAAATGCTCTAAATCACTATTGATTCAATAAATGCAAATCAAAA
>CM053594.1:287892839-287911703 GCA_028646575.1 Pseudocheirus occidentalis | reverse complement strand
CCCACTTGAAGGGGTTCCTTAGGGAACTGGTGTTTTCAGCATGTGTTCATTGGCTTCTTTGGCTTCAAGGAAAGTGTCCTGGAGTCAATTTGGACATTCTCCATTTTTTTTTTTGGATTCTCCAATCATGATCCATGATTGGAATGAAGATCTTAAGAGTAGGGCAAAAGAAGAATCTGGGCAGAAGATGGAAGTTTTGTCAAAAGAAATGTGCTAGATGGTGTATTATAATAAGATAATAGAATAGTGGAATAGTTCATAAAATTGTCAGTTGGTTTAATGGTAGTAGATTAATAAATTGCTTATAGGTTGTTCCCCCACATTTCTTAAACCATAAAAACTGTAAAGTGGAAGAAGTGCCCAAGTAGAAGAAATCAGGGTTCAGAATTAAGTGTGCAGAAGAACAAATACAACTTATACAACAATAACATTGTAAACACAAAAATATTTGAAAGACTTAAGAACTTTGATCAATTCAACAATCAACAATGATTCCACAGAACCAGTGATGAAACCTGCTCCCTACCTCTTGCCAGAGAAGTGACAGATTCAAGACACAGAATGGAGAGATAGATTTATGGACATGGTTAATATAGGACTTTGACTTCACTCCATATTTGCTATAAGAGTTTTGTTTTTCTTGATCTCTTGACCTCTCTACCCACTCTACTACTCCAATGGTGGCAGGAGAGGAAGAAGGAAAAAAAGAATGGCTGTTAATAGACAATTAAAAAGAGGAAGGGCCAATAATGTGGTAAGGTTATAAAAGAATAATTGGGGGAGTCATTAATGGAACTCTTGCACAGCTATAGTTTATTTTAAGGTTATACACACATGTGTATATGTATATGTATTTGTATGTATATGTATATATGTATGATTTCTTTGCTTCAGGGTCATCTTTTCAGTCTTCCCTAATTATTATTGTACTCCCTATCTCAAACTCTCTTATTTTTAATTCTTCTATATCACCCAACTCTTTCAACCTATCAACAGAGGGCCTCACTTCACACTTCACTGAGAAAAATGTAGGACATTCACAATGAGGTCCCCCTACATATAAAAATTCAATATCATCCCTCCATTCTTCCCTCTTGTACTCCACTCTCTGATGAAGTATCTCTTTTCCTCACCAATGCTACCGTCTTTCCATTCCCTTCCTCTTTCCTTTAGAAACACAAGATCATCCCTGCTAAAATATTTAATCTCAACAGATTCATTTGGCTTTTCCTCTGCTGTCTACAAACACATCCAAGTCTCCTCCATCTTAAAGGGGGGAAAGCCTCATTTGACCATAATATCACTTTAAGATATGGTCCTATCTTTCATAAACCTGAAAAATTAGTTCATACCTATTGCCTATACTTTTTTTTAACTTTTCACTCACTTTTCAATCCCTTATTACGTGTCTTTAGACTTCATCTATTAGTTGAAGTTACTCTTTCCATAGTTACCAATCATCTATTATTGTTAAATTGAGTGGTATTTTCTCAGTATTTAATTTTCATCCTTCTTAACCTCTTTGCAGTATTTAAAAATGTTGACTATTTTCTCCTCTTAGATACTCTATACCACTGGTTCTCAACCTTCCTAATACCGCGACCCCTTAATACTCATATGTGGGTGTATCTGCATGTGGGCGGACCTGCCTGGAGACGGATAGAGGAGCAGCATCTCGGTTCCTAAGACCACCAGAAATATGTGTTTTCCTATGGTTGTAGGCAACTCCTGTGATCCCTGTGAAAGGGTCATTCGACCCCCAAAGGGGTCACAACCCACAGGTTGAGAACCACTACTCTATATCCTCACTGATTTTGTAACACTGCTATTTCTTGCTTTTCCTCTTACATGCCTTGTTGCATGGTGATGACGGCGATGCTGATAAATAACAATGGCATTAATTTAGTGCATTAAGGTTTGCAGAGCACTTTATGAATATCATCTCATTTTGTCCTCCGACAATCCTAGGAAGTAGGTGATATTATTATCTCTACTTAAGAGATGAGGAAACAGAGGCAGACAAAGATGAAGTGACTTGCTCTAGGTCACACAGTTATTTAAGTACCAGAGACTAATTCTAGATCCAACTCCACTGCTTTACCAGATGCTATTTCCTCATTCTCCTTCCTGGATTATCTCTCTGTGTCTCTCTGTTTCTGTCTCTGTCTGTCTGTCTGTCTCTCTCTCACACACACACACACACACACACACACACACACACACACATCCTTGTAGGTGTTTCCTAAAGCTCTTTCCCAAGCACTCTCCATTGCCCCTCCAAGACCTCATTCAGTTGCCATCCAGTTGTCTTCTCTAGGCATGTGATTCAGCTCCAGCATTTCCCCTGAGCTCAAGTCTCATATCTCCAATTGCCTATTGGATACTTCAAACTCAACATATCCAGAAATCAAGTTTATTTTTTCACTAAAACCCAACCTCTTTCCTAATTTCCTTATTTCTCTGGATTATCCTTCCAGATACCCAAATTCAAAACCCTGAAATTGTCTTCAATTCTTCACCCTCAGTCATTATACATATCCATTCAATTGCCCAATATTGTCAATTCTATCTCACTATATCTTTCACATCCCTTCTCTTTTCTCTGCTTACATAAACTAGCAATGGAGTTTAGGTCCTCTTGACCGGATTATTGCAATAGCCTCCAAACTAGATTTGATACCTCCTCTTCAACCCATCCTTTAAACAGGAACTGAAATGATTTTCCTAAATCATACATCTAATAACCGTGTTACTCCTCTGTTCAATAAGCTCCTAGAGTTCCATACTGCCTCTAGAATCAATGAGAAACTTAAAAAAACATATATACATCTTTACAATTTAGTTTAATCCACTTCTTCAGCCTTATTATACATTACTTCCCTTCTTGTTCTCTATGGTTTAGCCAAATCAAACGTTTTATAGTTCCTCACATGGTATTCCATGGCTCATATCTGAAAAGCATTTCACATATTCTGTTTGATTTTATGAAATGATAAAGATTCTAAGAAACAGAGAAAAGTAGGATGTCCATTCTAGGCATGTTATATACACATACATACATAAACATACTAATATTACATATGTGTATGTACATATATATTTGCAAACTTTAAAGTGCTGTATAAATGATAGCTACTGATATCATCATTATCATCATCTTTCAAAAAGTAGCACCATTTACCTCCCATATGAGGGAAGTGCCTTCCTGATTTCCCCTCACCCTGAAACTGCTAGTGCTTCCCTTTACACCAGCAGTTCTCAATCTGTGGGTTGCAACCCCTTTGGGGGTTGAACGACCCTTTCACAAGGGTCACAGGGGTCACGTAAGACCATCAGAAAACACATATTTCTGATGGTCTTGGGAACAGAGACACCACTCCTCTATCCATTTCCAGGTGGGTCAGCCCACATGCAGATATACCCACATACAAGTATTGAAGGGTCGCAGCATTAGGAAGGTTGAGAACCACTGCTTTACACCTTATATTACCTTGTATACACTGCATAAACGTTTTGTATATACTTACATTTGCACATAATTGCTTCTACTCCTATTGTATAAGCTCCTGAAGACAGAAACTTTCATCTTTTTGTGTAAAAATATTTGTATCTGTGGTGACTGATCCATAGTGGGTGCCATCCATTGGTTAACTGGATGAGATAGTGTTTGTCTATTTATGAACAGACAGTGACATGAAATTTTGTTTTAAAATGTTTTATTCAGTAATTCTATCTCACTATAAGTTCTTTTCAATTGTTATTTATCAGTAACATTTTTATTGAAACACCAGACTTAAAAATAAAGAAATCCTTCATTAAGGGTTTGTTATTATCCATGCCTCACTTGTGAACTGACATTATATTAAATCCTCTTTGCATCATCTGAAGAATTTATATGAAAGAGATTGTATCACTAGAATGCTGAATTTGGATATACAATGAGGAAAATGCCACTGAAACAGATATGCTAAAAGAAAAGATCATGTTTTCAGAAAAAACTATATATATATATAGCTTTAATTAATATCAAAGGGATGAAAGAAACAGAAAAAATTGATATAAAAGTTATATTGTTTCCAAAGTGAAAGTTTATCAAAGGTTTCCATGAGGTCTAAGCATCAGTAAGTGCCAAGTTATTGGCTTCCTGCAGATTATATGATCCACAATCAAAATGAATTATTGAAAGGTCTACCAACCAACAATTTACTTACATCAAGTATGATGCCATACTCTTATATGTGTCTCCATATAGAGTATTTATAAAATTAGTGCAGGAGAATTTATTTTTAAAGGTGATATTTTTCACAGGCATTTAATACATAGCTTGATACCAGTGAATTCAATATTACTGTGGCTCATTATGCTTCTTAAAATTTTATTTGAGAGCTGCTACTTAACAATATAGAAATAATTTTGCCTCACATCAGGCCAGTTTCCACTATCGGTGATATATGAACAAGCACTGCCTACAAATCCAGATGCCTACAGTAACACAGAGTAGTCCCAGTTAATTTGTACTCTCACTATTTTTTTTTAACCTTAAATAACTCAATGTTTAATTCACATAGAGAGAATCCTCACTTTTGGTTTCCTATTACAGTGTATGGTATTGGGGGTGGGCAGAAGTTTGTAGTCCCAGAAAAATTTTCCTACATCAGAAAGTTTTACATATAAATAAGTAAAGCTTACAAAAAAAATCCAAAGAAATTGTGTTGGGAGGTGACATTAATAGCAGTGTTCAGAGAAATAGTGCCCAGTGTTCAGCAATGCAACATCTAGTGAGAAAATTCAAGTTGAATTATAAAAGTTAATTTTGATGTGCCAACAGCCTTGCCCTTCTCTCCTCAGATGATCCTTTACAGGGTGAGGGAGCAAAAACTGCCCTGAGTGAAGTGTTTGAATCTAGTATTTGTTGAATTGTGGAATTACAAACAAAATAACTTGTATGTGTAAAACACTGGAGAAGATCCAAAGGACAAGTAAGATATTGTCCCTGCCTGAACTCCTTAGGACATTGACATTCTTGTAATATGCATGTGTACAGATAACCATAATGCAAAAATCATGCATTAGCCATGTGGAAAACCAGAATCTTGGGTAGTAACTTAGAGAGGGGGAGTATCTCCCAAGGAGATCGTTAAAGGCTTTATGGAGTGGATGCTAATTGTGGCAGACTTTAAATGATGCAAAGAAACAATGGGCAGAACTAACTGGGAAGGACATTCTAGTATAAAGAATAGACCACTATTACTATTATTACTACCACCACCACCACTACTGCTACCACTAGTATAACTACTACTACTACAACTACTACGACTACTACTACTTTTACAACTACTAATACTGACTTTATATCAGATTTTAAGTTTTATAAATCAGTTTACATATACAGTCTCATTTGTGTCATAACAATTATGTGAGATAAGCATATAGGACACATTGATAGATAGGTGGCACATTAAATAGAGTAACAGGTCTTCTTAGGTTCAAATCTGCTTCAGATGCTCATTAGCTAGGTAACCCTAGGTAAGTTATTCAGTTTCTTTATTCATAAAATGAGCTGGAGAAAGAAATGACAAACTACACAAGAAAACCTCAAATGGGGTCATGAAGAGAAAGATACCACTGAACAAGAAACAGCATTCTCAAACTGAGGAATCTGAGACAAGAGGATAATTAATTTACCATATCCACATAGCTATCAATCATCCTACCACATGCCAGACACTTTGATAAGCTTTGGGTATAAAACTACATAAGAAAAAATGCGCCCTTCTCATAATGAACTGAAATTCAAATGGGGGAGACAATAAGTTCATATAAATATATGCTAAATTAACAAAAATTATAAATACTGGAGGCTGGATTTGAAACTAGGTCTTTTTGACTCCAAATTCACTATCCACTATGCTATGCTACCTTTTCTAGGATGAAAGGCCTGAGGCCAGATGCCATGGGGCATGCTCCACTAATAGTGTGGAGTCCAGAGCATACAGCAAATACGAGCATGATATAAGGCTGGGAGGTTAGTTAGGGTGGTGCTAGATTATAGAAGGCCTTGGGGGACAGTTGGAAGAGAAAAGGGAATATGCATTTATTAAAAACCCATCAACTACCAGACACTGTGCTAAGCTGTTTACAAATATCATCTTATTTGAAATAATATAGGGAGCCAGTAAAGATTTCTGAGCAAAAGAGTGATGTAACTAGATATATAAATAAGAAAGATAAATCTATTATTAGATATTTGGAAGTGTGGTAGTAGGGCAAAAGTGTTTTAGGAATATCAGGAACATTTTACAATTATGTAGGTGGTAGTTAGAATCTAGAAGGGCAGAGACAGACAGAAGAGAGATTCCATAGGTATTGATCTTTATGATATTGCTTTACACAGTTCTAACTAGATAATTCACATTGTTCTCATTGCTATACACTATAAGTAGAAAAAAAACAGTTAAAATATTAATGCTTCCTGTATAAATAGGAAATTATCCTAGACCTTGATGGAGGAAGACTGAAATTTAAATCCAGCCTTAGACACTTCCTAGCTGTACATGGTCCTAGACTAGTCACTCTGTCTCAGTTTCCTCCTTTGTAAATCAGTGATAATAATTGTATTTGCCTACCAAGTAAATGCTGGTTGTTATCGTTTTTATTATAATTATTTTAAAAAAAAATTTTCTGTTTAAACTCCCAAATTATCCATCAAAGCCCTTTACAATCTAGATTGACTCTTATCCCATGATCCTTATACTCTTTTATTTGAGAATGTTATGTTCCAACCAATCCTGTCAATTTAACTTTTCCACTTATCTCCTCCTGTCTTATTCTTTTCTTTTATTATTCTCTCATTCCTTCATTCAAATATTTTGAATATTTTCAAATATTCAATATTTTCCTTCATTCAAACCTAACTCAGGTGTCTTCTAACACTTAGGTCAATGTATTACACACAGTATGGCTTCAAATGTGAATAGTGACATGAATAAATAAACTTAAAATGAATTGTAGATTAAAGACAGCTGTTCCACTGTATAAAGAGGGAAAAAAACACAGAAAACTCCAACAGTTTTTCCATTTTTTACCTTAATATGCTCAGTGTGAAGGATACCTCGTTTATGTATTCATCTTGAAACTAGTAGGGAAAAAATGTCTCTTTAACATCACTGTGATTTCTTTATAAGGTTTTTTAAAAAAATAAAGCATCTTGAAGCTTACTTACTGTAATAAAAAACGTATGACTTGTGAAAAAAAAATGTTTTGACTTAGACTGCAATCTGAATATGTAAATGTGCATTGGGTATGTTTTAAGACTGGCAAAATTAATTTTCCCTAGTGAGGAAAAAGATAGAATAGAAAAGCAATGTGTGATACTATAATAGGATACCAAGTATTCAAAACAAAGTTGAGATTAGATTAATTAGAAAAGCTTGGGCTTCTTAATTATATCATTGTAGAAACAAAGCAATATCAACTTGCTCTTTTCAATCAGAACAGCAGATCATATTAGACAAGGTTTTGTTTGTTTGTTTCAGGAGATTTAGACAAACAGATCACTGCATGGAAAAAAAAAAGCCCAGGGACCAATTAGATTTTCTCTGCGATTAATTGCAACATTAAGTAAACCAAACAAAACCAGTTTGAGGCGAAATGACGCAAGTGGGCCTAATCATTTTTTAGTGAATTTAAAGTTCACTGATTCTTCATGTATTTGATTTAAAATAAAAATCTGTCACATGCATTTCATAGTCACTCTTGCTGTTTTATTATATTTTTTTTCCAGAGACTATGACCTTCAATAAGGCTACAAATATTTTCAGGCCAGATGACACTCGTTTTGTCTTTGGGAGCCAATGGATCCAATCTGTCAAGGGAGTTAGATATCCTTTGGGTGTAGTTGAGACAATTTACATAGTACATTAGGGTTCAGAAGATAAAATGAACAAACTTCCCAAATCACCTAAAAGGCCTCGACTTACTCAATAAGAAGCAAGAAAGTTTGTTTTTTTTTCTTAGCAAACATTTTTTTTCCTATTTAGTTTTTAGTATTATATAAGTGATGCAACATTATAGAGCAGGGGGGAAAAAGGGATTTGAAATTAGAAAATGGCTAAATCTCATTCTGCTCTTTCCTCCCTAGGTGACCTTGAGAAACTTATTGGTTCTCAGTTTCCTTTTCTGTACAATGAGGGTGTTTAACTATGTGATTACTGAAGTCCCAACCTAGAACACTGGTCCAGCTCCCCTTTTTCTTCACTTTCCATTAAAGCAGGGCTTCTAATTTCTTTTATCCCTTTTTTTTTCACCCTTGTGGTGAAGCCTATGGACCCCTTCTCATAGCATACATAGTGATTGGTGAGGCTGATAAGTGAATGAGACTGAAGATGAATGAACTGAGGAAAATCAGCTGGGAGTGAACAATGGCAAAGAGGAAGGAATAGAATTTGTTCAGAGGTATTGAGAGTTTTATATATTTGTGTAGGCGACCATACTTTTTCTTATACTGCCCACAATACCTGGAATACATTCTTTCTCCACCTTGGCCTCTTAGAAACATCAGGATTAACACCAATTTTCAAATTCTTAATTTGTTCTCTAAGTCATCTGTGAAAAGAAACTTTTCCTTATCTGTTCCATTCTGATTACCCCAGGTTTTAGTGTTTTCTCCCTTTACAATTATCTTGTATCTCATTTCCTGTATAAAGGGCTTTAACATTCTTCTCCCTAACCCTTAACTATGTTAGCTCCTTAAAGACAGAATTTTTTGTATTGTTTTGTTTTTGTCTCCTGCAGTGTTCACTACAATGTTTGACAAATCATAGGAGTCTAACAAATGCATATTGAATTTATTTGAATTACCTAGAAGCCTTGGCCAAAGGTCCTTTTGCAGCCCACAGTCATTTTGACTTCTTGATTCTCAGCATCCTAGATTACAAACCAAGTTAGTGGCAGAGTTCCCAGGAAGAAACAGCAGGGTCTTGGCTCATGACTAGTTCCAGAGGTTTCATAAAATAAAACTGTTGGAAGAGACATTGGAGGCTATCTAATACAACTTACATCTATCTGATGGGAAAATTCCCATTATATCCTTAACGAGGGGTCATGCGGACCATGCTTGACGCTTTGCAGATAGGGAGCCTACTGCTATCCAAAGTAGTCCATTCAACTTTTGAATACATCTAATTCTTGAAAAGTGTTTCCTTCCTAAAAATTGCCCCTTCCAAAGTCTATCCATTTCTCTTGCTTCCATCTTCTGGAGCTAAATAAAAGTTACCTAATCATCATCATGGATTTAGAGATGGTGGAGATCTCAGAGAGTTATTTATTCCCAGTAGTGCCCAAAGATGTGAGATAACTTGTCCAAGGCCACCCAGATAGTAAACACACAGACACACAGACACACAGACAGACAGACACACAAACACATCAGAGCACGGATTTGAATCCAAGTTTTCTCTATCTATTAGCAGGACTTTTCCCATTAAAACATGCATACCTCTCCACAAGAATTCATCAAATAATTCTGGATAATTCTCACATTTCTTTTTTTCATCTGGTAGTTTTATCTTTTCCAAGTTAAATATCCCCAGTTCCTTCAACAAGTTCTCAAATGACACGATCTTACTGCCCTTTACCAGGCTGGATAAAGGCTATGAGTTTTTTGAATGTTAATGCCCTTCCCAAATTGTGGCAGTGAGAAATGACCATAATACTCCAGTTAGATTTTAGCCAAGTCTGAGCATAGCTGGACAATCGCCTCCTTCCTGTACACTTGACTTGCTTAAAGCAACTTAAAAAGTCTCACAGCTGGATTGATGTTAAACCACTGTTTGTTGATGATACTAAAGCCAGTACCCATTCTATTCCCATTGCCTTAACTGAGGCATCATGGCCTTTGGCATTATATCTTTATTTTTTTTTTATGTCCACTTTCAACATTCACTTGAAACTCAGGGCCTACAAGTAGGAAGAGGAAGGTAGATGATGGGTTCTAAAGATCACACATAATGCTTGAAGAAGTAAGTACAAGATTTTGTACTGAGTATCCTTTTGTGTTTATATTAATAGGGTTTAATTAATAGGGTTAAAATGTCTTTGGCAATGTTAAATAAATGTTATGTTTCATGGTTTTTTAACAATGAGAAATGATTTTTTAATTGTTTTCAAGAACATCATGGATCACAGAGATTTGAAAATATGGAATTTTTTAAAATATTTTTTTTGGAAATTGTTTTGGACTTACAAAATGCTGATCTATCTGATATTCTTGGAATTAATTTCAGACTAGATAAAATAGACAGGGAATTAATGACTTAGAGAAAAAACTGTTAATTTCTCTAGTATTTTCATCCTTTCCTCTCTCAAATCTTTCATACAACTCATGTCCTTTTGGGAATAGATGCTGATCTTGTTCGCAGAATAAAGCAAGATTTGCACTCTCACAAACACCCAACGGAGCTTTGAAAGAGGTTAAATGTTTGAATTTAAAAGATTTTTCCTAAATAGAACACAAGTCATGGAACTGGAGTTTCAAAAGGTATAATTAAATAGACTAAATCCCAAAAGGTATAGAAGGGTGACTCTACTGAACACCTTTATAAGGAGAAAGAGTTCTAGGACTCCAATCTATGAAATATATGAGCACAGATCTTATCTAAGGAGTTCAACACAATCTTAGATGTTAATAAATCTTTATTATAGCTTTATACCATTAATTAGAAAACTAAGATTTTAACATCAGAAAATTTTAGCTATATTTATTATTTCCTTATCTTATGCAGAAATCTAGTGCTGCTGCCCATTTTTCATCTTTCAAATAAAAAAATCCTGGCCTTGAAAAGACAACATTTCTTTAATTGCCTAGAGACTCATATCACTGAGAGAAAATGGTGGCTGCACAGAACTCAAATCTCACAATTCCTGATCTAGAATTTTACCCTGGTCATTTTGAAACTGGGTAACAATAACTGAACTACTCATTCACTTATAGAATAATAGTTTAAATTTCATAAGATAACATATGTAAAGCTGCAAAGGCCCACAGAGGCTATCTAGTCTGACTTCATTCTACAAATGAGCAAATTAAGGCCCAGAGCGGTTGTGGGATACCTAAAGATACACAGCTTTCAAGATTCAAAAGCAAAACAGAACCCAAATCCCTTGATGCTTTCCTTGGTATCATCTGCTTTACTCAGCAATTTGTGAGACAGATTATTTTGAAATGTTAATATCTTGGGGTGGAGCCAAGATGATGAAGTAAAAGCAGGGACTCACCTTTGATCTCCCACAAATTCCTTGAGATACATCTAAAAACTGAATCTGAACAATTTTTAGAGTGGCAGAATCCACTAGGAGACAGAATGTGGCAAATTTCCAGCCCAGGACAACCCAGAAAGCTGACGGGAAATATCTGTTACACTGGGCTGAGGGAGTGTGGAGAAAGTGATCTGAACCAGCACATACCCAACCATAGTGGAGAGGGAGTGAGCCCTGGCGGACTTACTCAATAACAACACTGACAATTCCCAAACCTCTCAGTGCAGGACAGGGATCTGTTGGAGCTGGGTGACAAAGAAGCACAAGGCCTGTGGCAGCACCAGCAGCTACTCCTGGGGCTATTAGCCCACAGAATAAATGTTTGAAAGTCACCTACTTCAACTTCTGGGAGCCAAGACAGCAAAGCAAACCTTAAGTACTCTTATCCCCGCAACCCCTTGTTGACCTCAAAAAAATGCAGAGAATATTGCCCCAGGAAAAATCCTGGAATAGTAGAAATAGTAGAAAGATATTGCAGCTTTTTAGCTTGGGAAATCATAAGGATAGGTCCCTCTGGTTGTGGCTAAAGGGGACCATTGCAGGATGAAAGGCATCCCAGCAAGCCTCACAATAGTGAAACAGTGAGAAATCCTGATCCCCAGGGGGATGGAACTGACAAGCGCCAACACCAGGACCCCATAGCTAGGGGAATTGGCAGACACCAGTGTGGACAGGCATCCACCTGTGACTGAGCCTTCCTGGATTCTAGCGAAGCCCTAGGGGAGAAGGAGACCTCCAGCAGCCAGACCACCCCTCCCCCACACCTCACATTATGAACTTCAGTTCAACCCTGGAGAAACACAGAAAGACCTCAACTGGTCTCGGCCTTGGAACACACCAGTCACCTCCAGTTTAGCACCAGGTAAACTGAAGCATTATATAACTTCTAACTGAAAATCAGAGGTCATAGCACACAATGCCAGAAACCAGGCCCCTAGCTCCTGGTACAAGAAGCATGTGATAGAGCCCTCTGTGCCCCAGAAGCAGAGATCCACTTTAAAAGTCAGGAAAAAGTCCAACACAATGGGCAAAAAGCAAATTGGAAAATCAAGGACCATAGATTTTTACTATGAGGACAGGGAAGATCAAAATATAAACTCAGAGGAGGACAGCATTGACACTATTCCCAATTTTGAAACCACAAAAACGATATGAATTGGTCTCAAGCCCAGCAAGCATGCTTAGAAAGGCTGAAGAAGGATTTTAAAAGCCAAATAAGAGAGGTAGAAGAAAAACTGAACAACTATTTTGAAAGCACAATCGACAAAATGGAAAAAAATATTAGTTGAAGAGAACAATTCCTTAAAAAGTAAAACTGGCCAACGGGATAAGGAAGTACAAAAACTAACCAGAGGAAAAAAACCCTAAAAAGGAAAAATTGCCCAAATGGAATAGGAGGTACAAAAGCTAACTGAAGAAAATTATTTGTTAAAACCTAGAATTCCACAAATAGAAACTAATGACTCTATGAGGCATCAAGAATCAGTCCAACAAAATCTAAAGAATGAAAAAAATAGAAGAAAAAATAAAATATGTCATTGGAAAAACAACTGACCCGAAAAATAGATCCAAGAGAGATAATCTAAGAAATTGGTCTACAGGAAAGTCATGATGAAAAAAAGAGCCTGGATAGTATCTTCCAAGAAATCATCAAGGAAAACTGCCTTGAGGTTATAGACCCAGAGCATAAAATAGTCAACAAAAGAATTCACAGATCACTTCCCAAAAGAAATGCCAATTTGAAAACGTCAAGGAATATTGGAGCCAATTTCCAGAATTATCAGCTCAAGGCAAAAATACTGCAAGCAGCCAGAAAGAAACAATTGAAATATAACAGAATTACATTATGGATCACACAGGACCTTGTAGCTTCTACATTAAAAGATTGTAGGGATTGCAATATGATATTCCACAGGACAAAGGAGCTTGGACTACAACCAAGGATCAACTACCCAGCAAAACTGAGCATAAACTTTCAGGCAATGAACATTCAATGAAATAAGGGACTTCCAGATCTTCCTAATGAAAAGGCCAGAATTTAATGAAAAATTTGGTTGTCAAATAAAGAGCCAAGAGAGGCATAAAAAAGTAAAAATAAAAAAAAACTCGTTTTTAAATAAAGACAAACTGTTTCCATCCCTATATGGGAGGATGATACTTGTTAATCTTGAGAATTGTATATTTATTACAACATTTCAAAGGAATATACACAGATAGAGGGTGTGGGTAAAAATTAACCAAAGTGATGAGAAAAAAACCTAATTAAGGGGTGAAAAAGTATTGTAATGAGAGAAGATAAAGGGAAGAGGCAGAAAGGGTAGGTAAATTACTTCACATGAAGAAGCACAGAAAACATATTATGGTAGAGGGAAAGAAGAGAGGTAGATGAGCATTGTTTACTCTCAGTGGATTTGCTTCAAAGAAGGAATAGCATACTCAGTGAATGCTATATCTGGATTTTCTGTGAATGTTTTGCTCTGCTTTGTTATTGAATAAATTAAGTATTCACTATATTGTGTAATCAGAACCTTGAAAAGTCATTCACAATAACATTCTTCCGAAAAGCAGCTTTTGTGTGGCTTTACAGTTGTTTGCTTGAAGCACCTCTGAAATAGCAGGACACACCCAGGATAAAGGTAAAAGGCTGGAGTAGAATATATTATGCTTCAGCTAAAGTTAAAAAAAAAAGCAGGTCTAGCAATTCTAATTTCAGACAAAGTAAAAGCAAAAATAGATCAAATTAAAAGAGATAAGGAAGGAAACTATATTCTGCTAAAAGACACCATAGACAATGAAGTGGTATTACTAAACATATATGTACCAAATGTCATAGCATCCAAATTCTTAGAGGAGAAGTTAAGGGAGCTACAGGAAGAATTAGTGGGAGACCTCAACCTCCCCTTCTGAACTTGGTAAGTCTAACCTCAAAATAAACAAGAAAGAAGTTAAAGAGGTGAATAGAATTTTAGAAGAGGTAGATATAATACACCTCCGGAGAAAACTGAATGGGAATAGAAAAGAATATAACATATAACTTTTCTCAGCAATACATGGCATACACACAAAAATTGACCATGTAGTAGGGCATAGAAACTTCATAATAGAGTACAGAAAGGCAGAAATATTAAATGCATCCTTTTTAGGTCATGATACAGTGAAAATTCTAAGTAATATAGGGTCATGGAAAGATAGACAAAAAAATCAATTAGAAGCTAAATAATCTAATCCTAAAGAATGAGTGGACCAAACAACAAATAATGGAAACAATCAACAACTTCATTCAAGAAAATGACAATAATGAGACAACATACCAAAACTTATGAGAAGCAGTGAAAGGTGTTCTTAGGGGAAATTTTATATCTCTGAATGCTTACACGAATAAAATAGAGAAAGATGAGATCAATAAATTGAAGATACAACTGAAAAGACTAGAAAAAGATAAAATTGAGAAACCCCAATTCAATAACAAAGTAGAAATACTAAAAACCAAAAAAGAGTAATAAAGTTGAAATTAAGAAAACTATTCAACTAATAAATAAAACTAAGAGTTGGTTTTATGAAAAATTCAATAAAATTGATAGTCATTTGGTCAATTTGATTAAAAAAAAGAAAGAAGAAAACTAAATTAACAGTATTAAAAATGAGAAGGGTGAATTTACCTCCAATGAAGATGAAATTAAAACAATAATTAGGAATTATTTTGCCCAATTATATGCCCATAAATTTGACAATCATAAGGAAATGGATGAATATTTACAAAATATAAATTGACCAGATTAACAGAAGAGGAAATAAAATACTTAAATAGCACCATTTCAAAAAAGAAATTGAATAAACCATCAATGAACTCCCTAGGAAAAATATCTCCAGGACCAGAGGGATATACAAATGAATTCTATCAAACAAATTAATTACAATACTACCTAATCTATTTGGGAAAATTGGTGAAGAAGGAATTCTACCAAAATCATTATATGATGCAAATACGGAATTGATACCTAAACTGGGAAGAGAAACAAAAGAAAAATTATAGACCAAAGAGGTCATAAACGAAGAAAATTATAGACCAATTCCCCAAATTAATATAGATGAAAAATTTTAAATAAAATATTACAACTTAGCATGAGAATAATATACGTTGATCAGGTAGGATTTATACCAGGAATGTAAGGCTGGTTGAATATTAGGAGAACTATCAGCATAATTGATCATACCAACAACAAAACTAACAGAAACCATATGATTATCTCAATAGATGCAGAAAGTGCTTTTGAAAAAATATAACACCCATTTTGATTGAAAACATTGAAATGCATAAGAATAAATGGAGCCTTTCTTAAAATTATAATAGCATCTTCCTAAAACCATTAGCAAGCATTTTATGTAATGGAGATAAGTTAGATGCACTTCCAATAAGATCGGGGTTGATATAAGAATGTCTATTATCACCACTGTTATTCAATATTGTACTAAAAATGTTAGTTTTAGCAGTAGGAGAAGAAAAAGAAATTGGAAGATTTAGAATAGGTAAAGAAGAAACTAATTTATCACTCTTTGCAGATGATATGATGATATACTTGGAGAATTCTAGAGAATTAAGTAAAACACTACTTAAAATAATATATAGTTTTAGTAAAATTGCAAGATATAAAATAAACCCACATAAATAATTGCATTTCTATATATTACTAATAAAGCCCAACAGCAAAATATAGAAAGAAAAATTCCATTTAAAGTTACTGTAGGCATTATAAAATGTTTGGGAGTTGACCTGCCAAAACAAATCCAGGAACTGAAATGAACTCAATTACAAATCACTTTTCACACAAATAAAGTCAGATCTAAATAATTAGAAAAACATCAGTTTCTCATTGTAATAAAAATTACAAGTCTACCTAAATTAATTTACTTATTCAGTATTATACCAGTCAAACTACCAAAAAATATTTGTAGAGTTAGAAAAAATAATATAAAATTCATCTGGAAGAACAAAAGATATAGAATATCAAGAAAAGTAATAAAAAGAAATGTTAGGGAAGGTGGCCTAGCCATACCAGATTTAAATTGTATTATAAAGCAGCAATCATCAAAACCACTTTGTTCTGGCTAAGAAATAAAAAGGTAGATCAGAGGAATAGGTTAGGTATACAAGATACAGTAATCGATGATCATAACAATCTAGTGTTTGATAAACCCAAATGCCCCAGCTTCTGTGATCAGAACTCCCTTTTTGACAAAAAATGCTGGGAAAATGGGAAAATAGTATGGCAGAAACTGGGCGTAGGTAGACCAACATCTGACATCATACACCAGAATAAAATCTAAATGGGTACATGATCTAGGTATAAAGGCTAATACTATAAACAAATTAAGTGAACAAGGAATAATTTATCTGTCAGAGTTATGGAGAATGGAGGAATTTATGACCAAACAAGACATAGAGAACATCATAAAATTCAAAACTGATAATTCTGATTCTATTAAATTGCAAAGTTTTTGTACAAAGTTAATATAACCAAGATTAGGAGGGTAACCAAAAACTGGGAAAGAATTTTACAACCACTGTTTCTGATAAAGGCCTCATTTCTAAAATATGTAGAGAACTGAATTAAATGTACAAGAATATAAGTCATTCCCCAGTTGATAAATGGTCAAAGGATATGAAAAGGCAGATTTCAGAGGAAGAAATTAACTATATCTATAGTCATATGAAAAAAATGCTCTAAATCAGTATTGATTAGAGAAAGGCAAATTAAAATAACTCTGAGATACCACACCTGTCAGATTAGCTAACATGGCAAAGCAAGAAAATGATAAATGTTGGACAGTATCTGGGGATGTAACCCTAATTCATTGTTGGCAGAGCTGTGAGCTGATCCAACCATTCTGGAGAGTAATTTCAAACTGTATCCAAAGGCCTGTAAAAATGTGCATACCATTTGTCCCAGCAATACTACTTCTAGGGCTATGTTTCAGAGATCATAAAAATGAGAAAAGACACATATGTACAGAAATATTTGTAGAGCTCTTTTTGTGCTGGCCAAGACTTGGAAATTAAGAGGATGCCAATCAACTAAGGAATGGCTATAGAAGTTGTTATATATGAATGTAATGGAATACTATTATGGCATAAGAAATGATGATTAGGTGGACTTCAAAGAAACCTGGAAAGACTTATATGATCTGAAGCTGAGTGAGAGGAGCAGAACCAGGAGAACTTTGTATACTGTAGCAGCCACAATGTTCAAGGACTGATTTTAATAGACTTACCCCTTCTCAGGAATGCAAGGACCTAAACAATTCCAAAGGAGACATGATGGAAAATGCCAGTCACATACAGAGAAAGAACAATGGATTTGGAATGCAGAATGAAGCAGACTAATTTCTTTTTTGTTTTGTTTTATCTTTTTTTCCCCTCTTCCTCACGGTTTTCCCCATTCATTATAATTCTTCTATGCAACAGGACTAACACCAAAATGTGTCTAATAGGAACGTATAGGTAGAGCCCATATCAGATTGCAAGCCAACTTAAGGAAGGAGTGGGCTAGGGGAAGAAAAATTAAAACTTATGGAAGTAAATGTTGAAAACTAAAAATAAATTATTTAATAAAAAAATTACCTTCATTTTACGAATGAGAAAACTAAATCTCACAGCATTTAAATGACTTTGCAAGGTTATACTATGAGTACATCTGAGCCAGAATTTGAAACCATCTCCTGGGTCAAAATCATATACTCTTTTTACTGCAGCACACTGTTTTTCTTTATTAATTTAATAAATACATATTAAGCATCTCCTGAAGTGGACTCTGGGGGTGATGTAACATTTAAAACACAGTCCCTACCACATGGAGGTTAAATTGATGGCAGACAAGATACCCACACAAATACAATACAAATATAACACAGATACAATGAAATACAAAAATTGATTTAGCATTTCAAAACTAAGAACTACATGATATTGATAGAGGAAAGAGAGCAAAAGGAAATGCTTCAGGAAGGAGGTAACCTTTTGTAAGGGTATTTTACAATGGATAGAAAGTTTCTATGGAAAACGGGATGATAGAGGATGTTTGACACTGGGTAAACCAAGTGAGAGAGGTAAAAAAAAATTATTCTGATGATACATTAGCTTCAATACTAGAAAGGAAGAACTGAATGACAAATGCCTGTTCTATTTCTATTCTCAAAACTAAAACACTCCCATGTCCTTTTTCCCAACTTAAATTATCTGGATACAATTTGCTTTACTTCCCAGATGTAATTCTCCTCCGCGGCAGCTAGGTGGCTCAGCAGATAAAGCACTAGGCTTGGAATCAGGAGGCTTCATCTTCCAGGGTTTATATTCAACGGTAGACACTTAATAGCTGTGTAACCCTGGGCAAGTCATTTAATCCTGTTTGTCTCAGTTACTCATCTTTAAAAAGAGCTGGCAAAGGAAATGGTAAACTGCTCCACTATCTTTCCCAGGAAAATCACAGATGGGGTCGAGAAGAGTCTGGAAGGGTCAGACATGACTGAAAAAAGACTAAACAACAACAA
>CM053594.1:287868690-287892339 GCA_028646575.1 Pseudocheirus occidentalis | reverse complement strand
TTCTCTGAACATTTAAAACTTCTCTTCAATATGTCTCCATTCCCAATCCATGCAGTCTTTGGCCTAATTTAGGTAATCATTCAACATCTTTCACTGCAATAATCTCTTCATTCATCTCCTCACCTCTTGTCTGTGAGAAGTTTGTGGCACAGTGAATAGAGTGCCAGACTTGAAATCAGAAAGACTCATCTTCATAAGTTCAACTCTGGCCTCAAACAGTTACTAGTCACGTAACCTTGGACAAGTCACTTAATCCTGTTTACTCCAATTTCCTCTTCTGTCAAATGGGATGGAAAAGGAAATGGCAGAACAGTCCAGTATCTTTGCCAAGAAAACCCGAAATGGAATCATGAAAAGTCAGATTTTCTTTATAACAATTGTACTGATTTTCCTAAAGTGCAAATTAAACTATATCAGTTTCCTAATTCAACAAACTACAATGGCCCATGATTTTAAGCTTCAAATATAAACATCTTCATTTGACAGATAAGGCCCTTTACAATATGGCTTCAATGTATAATAACATCATCTCTTGTTGTCAAGGAGCTTGCTTACAATCTCAGAAGTCGATAAAACATGTACACAGTTATGATTTGCAAAATATGATACAAATATGAATGTGATCCAAAGGGAGAGATCCAAACAAAATGCTTGAATAAATTTGGGGATTTGGAGAAGAAAAGGCTTGATGGAAGAGAGAATACATAAGATATTCCTTTAAGGAACAAAAAATTAACAACAGGTCAAAGATGTATAAACAAAGTGTTTTGTCACTGGGAATAGTCTAAACAAATATGTGGAGATGCAAGGGTATAAAATAAGACTGAGGGATGACTGAAAGACCAATTTGACTGAAATGCAGAATGTGTGGAAAGTGTTATGAAACGAGGCTAGATAGGTTAGGCAAGAGATAGATTATGGAGAGTTTAAGTGTCAGGATAAGGTGTTTTTAATTTTTGTTGTTGTATATTGAATTGGGGATACAGAAAAAGGTTTGTGAGCAAGGAAATAGACATAGTGGGATCCTCTGTAATAGGAAAGTTGGCAACTATATGAAGAATAATGCATTGAATTTGCAGAAGCATTTAGAAAACTATTAGAATAATATAGACAAGAGGTAAAATAAGCCTCGACTAGGATAGCAGAGTGAAAAGGAAAAGATAATGATTAGAAATTGAGTCTGCCTGTGATGACAATGGAGACGTCAACTGAAGGGAGGAAGATTTGGAAAGGTGCAGATATACAAAAGGATATATAAAAGGAAAATAATAAGCTCAGAATAAGAAAAAAGACTCATGAGTTCATTTAGGTACTTGTTTAGTTGAAAATACCAGGATACCTAGATCGGTATAGATAAGAGTCAAGGGAGGATGGGGAGAAGACAAAAGGTATAGCATAGGGTCTTGCAGAATGTGACACTTGAAGGGGTGTTGAGAAGAAGATGATAAGCTACTGAAGAAGACCAAGGAGTAGGAATAAAATAAGCAGGACAAGGAGAGAAATGTCATAGAATTCAAGCGAGAAGATAATTCACAGGTCAAGTTGCAGAGCTTTAATCTGTCTGCTGATATCCAATTTCAGGTCTCCAATTGCCCAGTGGACATCTAGAACTAGAGGTACCATAGATGTCTTAAACTCAACATGTCCAAAACTCAGCTCATTATCCCTTCTACCCCCCCCCCCCCAAATCTCTGATATTCCTAACTTCCCAAAAGTTGTTGGGATAATTTTGAGTTATCTAGACTCACAACCAATGTGTCATTGTCAGTTCTTCACTATCTTTCATCCTCTCATATCCAATCAGTTGCCACATCATGTCAATTATATTTTATAAGGTCTCTTGTTTATGCTCCCATCTCTTTTCTGATACTATTGCCACTATGATGCAGGCCATCACCATCTCACATCTAGACTATTGAAATAGCCTTCTTGCTAGTCTCCCTGCCTTAAGTCTCACCACACCAGAATCCATCTTCCACTAAGCTATCAAAGTTATATTCCTAAATCACAGGTCTGACCATGTGCTTTAATAAAGTCCAGTGATTGTTTATTACCTCCTTATTCAAATATAAAAATCCTCTGTCTTTTAAAGTCCTTCATAATCTGGCCAGTTTCTAAATTTCCAGTGTTGTTTTTCCCCCCCCAAAAATTGCTCCTTCCTGTATACTCTATGATCCATGGTCACTAGCTTCCTTGCCATTCCTCATACAAGAAAATTCATCTCAGTAAATTTACACTCTTTGCATACTTTAGAATTCTCTCCTTTCCTTATCACTATCTCCCACGTTACTTCAGATCCCAGGTGAAACTATGGCTTCTGCAAGAAACCTTTTTTCTCAGCCCCCATAATTCTAGTACCTTCCTTCTATTGATTATTTCTGATTTATCGTGTGCATTTCTAATTTGTACATGGTTATTTGCATGCTGTCACCATTATCACATCAGAATGTGAGCTCCTTGAGGGTCAGTCTTGTTGTTTTATTTGCTAGTTTGTTTTGATGTCCTTGTTGTTTTCCATTTCTTTGTTTCTAAAATGATTAGCGTAGTGCCTAGCCCATAATAGGAATTCAACAAATGCTTGTTAACTTGACTTTTTGGAAAATATTGGCCATCACTATTGTGTCAGGAAATTGGTGACATGCTTCAATCATCAGCTTGCTGTAGTCATGACAGGTCACTGTATTGATCAGAACTCTGAAATCTTTAAATGATTCCTTTATTTATGTTAATGCTGTCAGCAAATAAACATTTTCCCCTGAATTTATTCATTTCACTTTGTATTATTTCATAGAAAACTTCTTTGAATTGGTCATATCTTACAGCATAAATAACATTCTGTCTATATAATACAATTGAATTACATTTTCCCCTCCATTGATGGCTTCAGACTTTTTACATACATAGTTAGATGTGACTGTGGATACAGTTATGGATTCTTTCCTTCACTCTTTGACTTCTTTACATAGGATATATCAAGCAGTGGTATCTATTAGTCAAAAGTTAGAGAAAATTCAGTAATTTTTCAGTTTTGTTTCCAAAATGCCTTTCAGAATGATCACATCAAATCACAGATTCTCCCTCAAAGTTCATTAGCCTACTTATCTTCTCCTCCAAAATCCCCTCCAACTTTTTTTATTCAACTCTTTGACATTCTTGCTAGTCTGGTGTGTGTAAAGTGAAATTTAGAGTTACTTCAGTAATCATTTCTCTTATTAGTGATTTTGAGAAATGGATATAATGCATGATAGCTTGCATCTTCATTAGGAAACTTCCTTTTTATGTCTTTGACTATATATTGCATATATTAATAAGTGTTTACTGAATTGTATCTTTTACAATGCTATTGCCCAGGAATACTGATTAATCTCATTATGAATTAGTGTGTCTAATTTTAAAACACAAACATGAAAACTCAGTCTTCTAAATCTTTGGAAAAAGACGTCTCTCATAAAAAAAAAATTTTCTTAACAGAAAATAATTCTTTTGAGTTCAGTTATTCTATATTCCTTTAGTTCTCATGATTGTCAGTTCAACACATAAGACTTGTGGGACAAAGGGATTTCTTCTGCAATACCTGCCATCCTCCAAATGACATTTTAATATTTTTTCTATTAGTTATTTTACAAAGAAGGTGTGATTTACACACATGGACATACGTGTGTGTGTGTGTGTGTGTGTGAATCTTAGGTTTGTTATCAATCAGATGACATTTGAATATAAACCTTTTCTGCAATGGTTCCTTTTTTGGGTGGGACAGTTTTCTTTGGCTGGCAAGTCTAACTCGGTTCACTGCCATGTGAAAAAATTAAGTGCAAGAGGCAGTGAAAAACGAGCAGTCATTTCTTTTCTCCCAGCTGATACATATCTTATTTATTCTTCCCTGTAATGTGCAATGCCCTATTTTGTCTTCTGCCTCAATTAAAATGTAAATTTCTGCAGCCCATCTTTGTAATTCCAAACTGCTTCAGGCAGGGGAATTTAAACTGCTTTTAATAAAACCAACTACAGATGCTGCAATAAGATTCCACTCAGAGTCTTTGAAATCCATATATGTGATGGCATTATGGTTCTTCCATACTTATGCCTTTGCTACAAACCTTCTCATAAAAGTAGGAGTCAGGGAGCCATGAGCTGTCAAATTATCACATATGCACAGAGGCACTTGGGGTGTACAGACACACCTCTATTTTGTAATCACAAATTACAAGTGGTCTTTTTCATTAAGTAAATAGTGGTGGTATAAGGTAGCACTGTAACTACAAAGACACAACAATGCTCCAGCACTTTTTATAAAACAGAAGAAGGGTCAGACCAATGGATAGGCCCATAAACAGGGATTTTTTTTTCCCTAATGGTCCTTTGATTGATCTGCGACTTCACAAATTTTTATTACTCTTTCCTTTATATAGTATAAATCAAAACCCATTTTCTTCCATTCTGTTCTTTGCTTATCTGTGCCCTCTTATAAATCCTCCATAAAAGTACAACTTGGCCCACCCAAGATCCTGATGACCTTCCTCTTAATCTCATGATATTTCGCGTTACCAATGAACATGTGGACTTTCTATCAATTTAGTCTTTGCTTTAGTTATATAACTGAATAATTTCTTTTTCCCATCATGCACTTCTCTTAGTACATCTACTATCTCCTTTCTACTACACATATAATCAATATTACTGCATGGTAGTTTGCCCAAACTCCCCATACAGCTCTTTGTGGCCCTTTGGTTGACTCTCAATTTTTAATTCTTTGCAGATCATGGCACTCTGTAACATTAGGTCTTATGAGATCACTGCAAGACTATAATTGTTAAAATGATAGTCTTTTTTTGTTTAAGAAATAATCTTGGGGTCACTGAAATATTCAACCTCTAGAAGATGAAGACCTTTAGCTGGTTTTGTTGGAAAGTGACATTACCTTGCTTGCATTAAGCTAAAACACACTGCAGAGTCTTCTAAATGGGATCTATGATCACTTACAAATTTTTATTATAACACTCCACATAGGAAAAATACTATAAATAAAGAATG
Organism: Pseudocheirus occidentalis; assembly: GCA_028646575.1. Lineage (NCBI taxonomy): Eukaryota > Metazoa > Chordata > Mammalia > Diprotodontia > Pseudocheiridae > Pseudocheirus > Pseudocheirus occidentalis. The sequence goes on along the minus strand of CM053594.1, from coordinate 287,887,308 downwards.
GATATTTTCCAGAGTGTGATATATTATCATGTACTTTTAGTAAACACATGTTGTGTATAGTGGACCTAGGCTAGAGCTGAATAGAATGAAGAGAACAGGTACATGGCCCTTGGAAAAATGCACAATGACTTCAATGATATGAAACTTCTCTGTACTAAATGGTAACTCAAGAAAAATTCCACACAAATCAAAATATCTAATGGCAGAGAGCATCACTCCCAATTTAAGCATCACAATGTACTCTATGATCCCAGCAAAACTGCAGCCTTGTTTGTAGATTTAAAGCTAAAGATCAGCTAGCCAGTGGTTCTCAACCATCCTAATGCCATGACCCTTTAATACAGTTTTTCATGTTGTGGTGATCCCCAAGCATAAAATTATTTTTGTTGCTACTTCATAACTGTAATTTTGCTACTGTTGTGAATCGTAATGTAAATATCTGATATACAAGATGTATTTTCATTGTTACAAATTGAACATAACCCACAGGTTGAGAACCCCTGAGCTAGGGTAAAGTCTTTTGTTTTGCACGTCCCTCCAGTAAGCTACTGAGTCAGTGGCACTTTGATATGGTCTTGTCTCCATTATTTATCTGCAATATAGATAGAACTCTAACTGATCAAGAACATTAACTCAGACTTTGTGCCTTTGCCAAGGTTGTCCCCTATACCTAGAACATACTCCCCCAGTATCTCTGACTCTTAATTCTCTAGCTTTCTGCAAACCTCAGCGCAAGCACTATCCAGTACTTGAAACCAACTTTTTGGATCTTCCTGTCAAAATTACCTTGGATTGATGTTGTGTGTGTGTGTGTATGTGTATACACACATAAGTATATACACATATATATGCATATATATAGAAATAGATGAATACATACACATATATACATCTCTACTGAAATATGTGCATTGGAACAGTGTACCATATTGGACAATATTGTACTTGGCATTAGGAAGAACTTTGTTCACATTATACCTCCAACACTCACAAGCTTTGTGACAAACAACTACCATCACTATAATAATACTGAATAAAAAAACCCAAAACTTCCCTGGGTGCTACTATTTCCAGGAAACCTTTAATATAGACCAAGCAAATGAACAGCTTTATTCTTTTCATTAAGTTTTGTTTGGTTCAGCTTGTAAACATTTTAGTTCATTCACTGGAGTGGAAGGGGAAGAGTAATATTGCTCATATCTCTGATTCCCTCAACCATCACCTTTTTACTTCCCCCACCTTCTGCAAAACCACATTAAAAAATCAATTTAAAAAGTTCTTCAAAAGTACATCTAACTTGGTTGCACATCAAGAGATTTAAGAAAGTGATTTAGAAAAAAGAATGCTGTAGCAAATAACTTCTAAAGCATCAACCAATGCTTTAATGATAACATGATTGAAATGACAGGTTCTTTTTTTCCCTAGCTAGAAAACAAACCATTATAAGCTTGATGATGGCTTCTCTCTGTTGAAAAACCTGTTGTGCTAGGCAGTATTCCACCAAAACAGGTTGTTTTATGGAAAATGACATGACAGAAAGAGAAAGAACCATAGGCTTGAAGTTTGCAGATCTGGGTTCTATTCCTAGTTCTGGAGCAGCTATATTTGATTTCAGATACATCCTTTATATCTCTCTGGGTCTCAGTTCCTTTATCTTTCCTCATGAAATAAGGATATTGGACTAGATCAATCAGTGAACAGAGAAATGAATGAAATATCATTTACTATACCCCCAACTACTATACTCGTCACTGAGGCTATGCATAGAAAAGTAAGATAGGCCTTAAAATTTCCCTTCTAGCTCTAAATGCCTTGTTTCTCTTATATTTTAAGTCACTGCTTTGGGAAAGCCAAAGTCAAGCAAGTTTTCTTCTAAAATTCCCATTCACTCATGCTCCCTAGGGAATTTTCTCACTGATTAGGGAAAACTTAAAATGCAACTACGGTATTTTATAAGGGAGTATATGGAAGCAGGGTGGGTGCAGTGTACCAGTGATGATAGCTGACATTTATGGTTTTCTCAACCTTTTACTTCTGACAAATCAGTGCCTGATTGTCAATCCTACAATCATTATGATAAGTAATATCCCTTCCTCTATTCCATTCATTTGACATTTAACCAACCCTTCAAGTAGGCAACAGCCACAAGGTAAGATGGAAAAGGAACAAAAGGAACAGCATTATTTGAAGCTTCTCTGCAGACATCTGAATGGAAGGAGGGGTATGTGAGTAGAGAGACGCTCTTCTTCATCACTGACCAGGGAAAGCATCAATTCACTATTTCTTTCACTTCTCTGTTCATCATTTTCATGAAGAATGGCAAATGGAAAGTTGTACTGTTATTAAAGTGTCTCCCTAACTTGTCATTCTGAGGGGTCAAGAAAACAAGAGTTGCCTTGATTCTGGTCCATAGTTGCCAAAGTTTCCTGGTACCCTGCCTTCTATGTCTATCTCTGTCTCCTCTCTAAGGTATCTTTCTTATTACTCTTTATCTACTTTAATCGGTGCTTCTACTATGTCATTGCTTTTCTCAAAAGAAAAGCACACACAAAAAACCCATGCAAGTAGAATCAAGCAATCAAAAAGCATTTTCTTTCAAGCAACTACTATGTACTAAGTATTGTGATAAGTACTGAGGATAAAAATGTCCAACCTTCTTAGGGATATCCACAACTTCCACTCTTACTGGTAAGCTGGGGTCCCCAGAGACAAGCTAAATATGTCTCTCCTCAGAGTTACATGGGTAACACTAAATAGGAGAGGGCTAGTAAGTGACAGAGTATTTCTGATTTTCACAATGTCAAGTCCAGGCTTATTTAGAAATTCCAAATGTGGGAGAAATTGAAGGAGTGAGAGAAGAAGAGCACTTAAATAAGCCTCAAACTGAAATATATGAGTTCATCCACTGAAAGTTTAACTTTTGGTTAAATGCAGCTTCTAATAGGGCTATTAGAATATCCAAGTAATAAAGTCAAGTTAGACACTATTGGTTTCTTTAGCTGGGGGGTGGGGGCTGGGGGTGGGGAAAGATTGTTCATTGTTGTAATGAATCAATTAGAAGGTTGATGAATTAATTACATAAAAATCAGATGGATAAGGCTGTCTTCAACTTAGCTAGCATCACTTAGTGCTATTCATGCTTCTTTATGCCTTACTTGACACATAAAACAGAAGTTCACTTACAATCCTTTTCCCTAACCAATTGGCTCTAAATAGTTTTTGCTAATGTCATTTAAAATAAAGATAGGTAGACTAACACATAATGCCATGCTGCCTCAAAGGATACACACTCTGTATTCTAAGTTGGAATGTTTTCTTGCTTGTGAAAGACAAATGTAAAAGATTTGAATGAGGAGTGAGGGTAGATTGAATCAATATATCAATCACCCCACCCCACTTAATTTAACAATAAGACCTTTGTCAATTAAGAAAGCCTTTAAGAAATCAATCAAACAAAGGTATCAAACAATGTTCTTTAATTGATTTTGGAGTGAATGGAAGTAATTAGATGAATAACATGATGCTATACAGTGTATTGGTATTGGTTGAGGAGACTAAGTCATGGATTATGGATAAAATTACTAGCCTATGTGTAACATAGCATTCCAGGGGTCAACCACCCTAGAAGATAGAGCAACTTCTGCAAAGTCACTAAAAGAGAATTTCTTTTGTGGGGGGAGTCTTAGGGGAGGAATAATAGCTTCTGTCACCAAGGGGGAGGAGCATCCATTGACTTGACCATGGTCTTGTGAGCTTTGAAAGGCTGTAAGATGTTAAACTTTCCATGGGCATCATGAAAGTGCTCAAGAACAATAGTGACTGAAGTCAATGTCTGCCAAAAGAGCAAAAAACAAATTACATACATAGAAGAAAGATAATTCCAGCCTTTCTACAAGACACCTAGCAGAAAACTACCTCATTCTTAAAGAGGATTTCATGAGGACCCCATTATGGGGGAAGAAGTACCAGAAGCTTCTTTGCCACACATATTTTCTACATGTGAGCCCACTTTCTCATGAACTCTGTATGTGCCTGTGTGGGAGCATACCTATACATGTAAGAAATATTTTGTAATTGTTCTTATTATACTGTCTTACTAAATACATTTTTTCTAAAAGGCATTTAAGAAGTATTTTTTAAGTAATGGGTAGTTAATAGAGGAAGCACAATGGTGGGAGCTTTTGAAGGATTGTACTAGAACCAGAACCCCCAAATTTTTCTATGCTATCATGTTCTATCAAGGTTACTCCTAGAATCCTTGGAGCAAAATTAACTATCCATATTCTGGGGACAGGAATTTCCAGCAAAAATTAGGGCTTGGAGATAGGAGCTGCTGAGTTATATTTTATTATTATTTATAATAGAATTAATTTATATTATAAGATTAGTTATTTTATATAAAGGTAAATATACTTTATTCTTCATTTTGCAATTCTAAATTCACAACTGATTTTACCGATTTAACAAAAATGTTATGCACAAATGAAATTGCCATAAGAGTTTTGAATTTTTCTTCCTTTACTTTCTTCTGCCTACATTTTAATATAATGACAAAATCTAGAGCTAAAAGAAGCTGCCATTCTAGTCTTGTACTTTATCATAAATTCTGTTATTGAAATACACTCCTAAGTTAGTTCCACTTCTAATATCTCCATTCTCTAAAGTACCTTACAAACAGCTTTCAAAATAATATCTCTCCCCTAATCTAAAATTCTCAGTGGCATCTAGAATTGCAAAACTTTTCTGCTTTTCATGTATAGCCCTTTAGAATCTGGTTCCAGCCTCTTATTTCCCAGTATGTTTCAGTCAAAGAAGCCTATTTCCTGTTCCCTGAAATCAGCACTCCATATCTCACCTCTGTGACTTTATAATCGCTGTCCCCCAGACATGGATCACACTCCCACATCACCTCTCGTTTTAAAATCTCTGTCTTCAACTCAGGTACTACTTCCTACGAGGAAAGCTTTCTCCTGATCTTTCAAAGCTATTGATATTCTCTTCCATTTCAAGTTGTCTGGCCTAATTTACGTATGTAAATACAGTTTCCCCCAGAAGAACGTGAACTTCTTGAGAACAGATAGAGTTTTGAGCTTTTCTTGTTTTTTTTTTCTTTTTGGAGGGCATTTGGGGTTAAGTGACTTGCCCAAAGTCACATGGCCATGTAAATGTGTCAAGTGTCTGAGGTCAGATTTGAACTCAGGTCCTCCTGATTCCAGGACCGGTGCTCTATTCACTGTGCCACCTAGCCACCCCTCAGAATTTTTCACTTTGTTTATAGGTGGCACACTGCTATAAATTAAATGAATGCTCAATAAATTGGCTATAACAGTACTACAAACCCATTTTAGAGCTGAGAAAATCAAGGCCTATAGAGATTAAGTGACCTGTGTAATGTTACATAGGTGATGAGAAGAACTAGAGTGTGAATCCAGATTATTTAACTCCAAGGTCAGTGCTCATTTCGTTATAGCATAAAAATTGGAAAGTGAAAAAGAGCCAAGGGAAAAGAGATGAAGTCGAAGTGATAAAGCAAGAGGTCTCAAAAGCACACAGTCTGGATTCATTCATTCATTCATTCAATCATTCATTCATTCACTCATTCATTCATTTATTTGTTCATTCGTTTGTTCGTTCATCTATTTATCAACCATTTATTAAGTATTTTCTATTTGAGAGCCCTGTTCTAGGAAATACTCCTGAGTAATTCAATTGACCATCACTATAGGTAGAGATGACGGAAGAAACAATTATCAACTTAGAAAACAATCAGCAGAATTAATTCCAAATAGGTATTTATATGGCTATTTCCATATGTTACTATATTACAGAAACACTAGGTTCAAGAAGAACTAGTCCCTTATCAACTCCTAATAATACTTTAAAAAAAAGAAAAAGAAAACCTTTCTGGAATGTTTAAAGGGTGTTCACATTTCTCTCCTTCTCATCTACTATGAAGAGAAGACAGGGAAGGTGAAAGGGACAGATAATTAGATTAAATACAGTGATTGAACATGAAAGCTATGCACACATCTCAAGAGACTTGTGCTTTCTAGAGAACTGACATTTCTTTCCCTCTTTAAGTCAAGTTGACAGTGACTGGACTGCATGTAGAATGTTGCCTGTAAGTTGCCCTTTGCAAACACTGAGACTATTAAGACTTCCTAAGAGGAAGTCCTAACTTGGAGGTCTTTCTGCCCAAGTTTAGAACATCATTAATTCAGCTCATGTCTTTTCCACATGCAGCCAGGCTAGTCCCTGCAGATCTGACTGGATGAGTTACCCATCTTATACAGCTCTTACAGCTTTTCCTATAGAACATGCTGAGAGGCAGCAAGCAATTGCAAATCAATCTCAAGGTCCTCATCGACAGCTCTAGACACATGTAAGCAAGGAGCTATCCTTTAAAGGTGTTTGATTGAGAAGTGTTTCTATCCACCTTTGTGCAAAGTCCTTCTTGTTTGTTGAGAAGTGTCTGTACAGCTGAAGAGAATCCATTCAATAAATATGTACGCTGAATGAGCAACTCTCTATACACATTTCCTTCTGGGAAATTTGGAATTCACTGTACAATGTCTTCAGTGGAGGAATGCATAGTATATAAAATCATCAACATACATATTTACTGTACATCTACTGTGTACAAGGCACTGGGTGGTTATGTTAATGGTTTAAAAAAGTATAAGATATTGTCCTTATGTTCAGGGAGATTACAGTTTTAATAGAGTCACTTTCTCATGTGTAAAAAGAGGAAATTGGACTAGAGTATCATTATAATTAATGAGGAAATATTTACTGAGAGCCTACTATATGACAAGCACTGAAACAGACATCGAGGCTGTAAAGACAAGTATCAAAAAAGACACTTGCCCCCACAGAGCATATATTCCAGAAGTAATATGTGCACATAGAAATATGTACAAAGTAAATATAATATTAATTGGATGACATGGAAAGCAATGAGTAGGAGGGAAACAAGAAAGGTCTCAGATAGTAGCTGATATTTGAATTGAATTTTGAAGGAATGTAGAGATTCCAAAATACACAGTATATAACACACATGGAGAACAGCCTGTGCAAAACCACAACAATGTGAGATCAGAGATTCTTAGCCTCAGGACCATGGAGAGATTCCAGAAGGTCCATAAATTTGGATGAGATAAAAATTCATCTTTATTTTGTTGTTATAATCTCTACCTGAAATTTAGTATTAGCTACATTTTTAATTTTAAAAAATTTTAGAAGGCATAAATGACACAAAACATGTTAAGAATGCCTGTTGGATTATGAGTGTCTTGTGTGAGGAACAGAAAGTTTAGCTAGACTAAAAAGTATACAATATAAATTAAGTGTGGAAAGGAAGATGGAAGTTCATTTATTTTTATTTATTTATTTATTTTTCTCAGCCAAAGAAAAAGTAAAGTTTATTGAAAGTTCAAGTTCACCGTATGGGATGCTAGGGTATTCTGTGATGCTCTCACAGAGCAAGTCTCTGCTAAGCTATTCTATGGCGCTCTCACCTGAAGTTAATTTAAGAATGACTTTGAATGCCATACATGGGGGTCTGCATTTGATCTTTTTGAATTGGTAAGTTATATGGTTGTACTTTTCATTATTCAGTCATTTTAAAATCATGTCTGACTCTTTGTGACCCTCTTTGGAGTTTTCTTGGCAAAGATATTGAAGTAGTTTGTCATTTCCTTCCTTCTCCAGCTCATTTTACAGTGACTTGCCAATGCTCACACAACTATTAAGTGTTTGAGGTCAAATTTGAACCCATGAAGATGTCTTTCTGATTCCATGCCCAGTGCTGTATCTACAGTGCCATCTAGCTGTCCCTATCAGAAAAATCGATAATACATCCATACAAATGTATTTGCATAAAATTATTCAGTATTGAAAAAAGCTTAATTCCTTCATTTTGCTCTACCTTTTCCTAATTCTCTTGCCTCTTTTACACGGGGATGTCCCATGTTCACACACACACACAGGAACAAACACACACACACACACACACACACACATACACACATACTTTGGTATAATAGAGAAAAGCTAAGGTTATGTAATCAAGAAGCCATGGTTCAAAAGCCACATCAGATATTTGCTTTTAGATCACAAGTATATCACTTAAAATCCCCAAGGGTCAATTTCTTTATCTATAAAACAAAAGTAGTAAGACTTGTACAATCCTTCCTTCACACAGTTGTTGTTAGGAAAGCAATTTGTAAAATCTGAAGCAAAATGTGATTGTGAAAATACTAACATTATTCCCTCTGACATGCCCCTGAAATGTCATTTAAAGCTTTCATCAATATTTTTTCAAACTCTAAAGTATTCTCTGGCCAACTTTAACTTGGAAAATGCTGTTCAATTCAATTCAATTTGACAATCATTCAAGTACCTCTTATTTACCAGGCAGGCAACATGCTAGTTTCTAGGTCTATGAAAAAAAAAAAGAAACTAATTGTAGACTTTCATTCCATTTGAGGAAACAAAATTCACAGAGAAGTAAAAATACCATGTAGAACACAAATGCCAAGTTATTGAATTTGGGGAAGGTACTAGTTCCTGGGACTAAAGCCTCATGTAGATGGTGACTTCCACTGAGTTTTACATGAAGTAACAGATTATAAACAGCACAGGTGAAGAAGGAGCAATTTTTATCACGAAGAGCAGTATATGAAGAAAGTATAGTGATGGGAGATAAATTGCAACATAGGAGAAAGGACAAAGCAGGACAATTTGGATGGAACATAGAGAGTATGAAGAAGAGCAATAACCAATAAGTTAGGGAAGTTAATTTGGATCCAGATTGTTAGGGGATTTAAAGGAAAAGGGGATGGGACAGGATTAGATGGATAGATGATGCCATGGAAACCACAAACTTGAATTTGGACAGCCTCTGAAAGTAGAGGATAGAAAAGCCTGGAGTGCTATCATTAGGGTCACAAAGAGTCAGACATGACTGAAGAACAACAACACAAAAGGTTTTATATTTATCTTTAAGACAGTCGGGTAAAAAGTTAGAAGGACCTGAACTAGGGCAGTGAGTAGTGAGAAAGGGATGCATTGTGGAAAGGGTCATTGTATGTATCAACAAGACTTGGCAGTTGCCTGGATATACAGATGAGAGAGAGTGGAGGTTCAAGGATGACTGTGATTTTGAATCTGTAAAAGTGGAATGGTGATGGTATCCTTTAAATAAAGAGGAAAGTGAGTAAGAAGGATTTGAGATGCCTATGGGTCATCCATTTGGAAATGAACAATAGGCAGTTTTTGATGCAGGATTTGAGATTAGGGAAGGGACTAGGGATGAACTGGGGTTCATTTTCTTGGCAATTATAAGTGAATTCATGGTCTCAGGAGCCTAGATGGTGGAGTAACAGTAAATCATCACAACTTCCCCTAATTTACTTCCCAACAACTACAAAATAGCACCCCAAAACAAATCCTGGAACAGCAGAATAAGCAAAAGACTAGATGAATCAATCTTTTAGTCCAAGAGATTTGTAAGATCAGCAAGAAATGTCTGTGCCACTTTGGCAAAAGGAGAACACAGTCCAGGATGGGAAACATCAACTAGTAGCAACCCCACCTCAATAAAGTAGTGGGAGAGCCTGAGCCCTCGTGAAGTGGAGCAGGCCAACACCAACACCAGGAACCTCCTTCTACCTTGGCATAGTCAGAAGAGCAGGAAGAATCCAGCTTTGAGAAATGTCATGTGCTTCAGCACAGCCCCTGGTAAATAGGTAGCCAAGTCAGGGCCAGACAGCCTTGTGCTTCAATATAACCCATGAGAAATACAGAAACACCCCTCTTGCCTCAGTATACGTCAGACACCAGCTCCAGGATACCCACTTGTATACACCCAAGCCACCCACTTGGCACCATGTAATCTGCTACAGCCTTCAGCAATGCCAGCCAGTCACCTCTCCCTACCCCTCAGCACAGCACCAGATAGGAGGGTCCTAAGTGGGCCTCAGGGCAACATCAGTGCTGTACCAGGTAAATGGTCAGGGTCTGCAGGCACTGGCACAAGAAGTCTGAGATACTGCCCCTTCCACCCTGATGGCAGAGCTCAAATTTAAAAGAAAGGAAAAAGGTTAAAAAAGATGAGCAAAAAATATTTTTAAAAATAATAATCTGTCCATAGAAAGTTACTACGGTGACAAGTTACTCTTGTGAAGGAGTACACATCCTACAATCAATTGTTTACAAGAAACACACTTGGAGAAGAGAGGCACACACAGAATAAAGGTTGAAGGCTAAAGAGTAATATGTTCTGCTCCAGCTGAAGTCAAAACAAAGCAAAACAAAGAAAGAAACAGGGGTAGCAATCCTGACCTCAGACAAAGCAAAAGGAACAATGGACCTAAATAAAAGGGAAACTGCGTCTTGGTAAAAGGTACCATCAAGACTAAACATACATGTACCAAGTGGTATAGCATGCAAATTCTTAAAGGAGAAATGAAGTGAGTTATAGGTTCATGATCCAACAAGATATAGAGCATTACAAAATGTAAAATAGATCATTTTGATTATATTAAATTAAAAAGGTTTTGCACATACACAAATCAAAACAAACAACAAACAAAAACAAAACAAAAAGAAATCAAAATTAGAAGGAAAGCAGAAAGCTGGGAAACAATCTTTACAGAATTGTATCTGACAAAGATCTAATTTCTCAAATACATTGAGAACTGAATTTATAAGAGTACAAAACATTACCCAATCGATAAATGGTCAAAGCATATGAATAGGCAGTTTTCAGATGAAGAAAGCAAAACCATTCATAGGCATATGAAGAAATGTTCTAAATCAATTTTGGTTAGAAAAATACAACTTAAAACAACTCTGAAGTACCACCTGATATCTATCAGATTGGTTTATATGACAAAAATTTAAAAGGATAAATGTTGGAGAGGATGTGGGAAAACTGGAACACCAATGCATTGTTGGTGGAGTTTAGAAGTGATCCAATCATTCTGAACAGGAATTTGGATCTATGCCCAAAGGACAACCAAACTGTGATATCCTTTGATCCAGCAATGCCACTACTAGATCTGTATCCCAAAGTGATGATTTAAAAAATGAAAAGGACTCACATGTACAAAAAGATTTATAGCAGCCCTTTTCATGGTGGCAAAATATTGGAAACTGAAGGGATGTCCATTAATTGAGGAATGTTTAACAAGGTGTGGAATATGAATATATTGGAATGCTACTGTGTAATAAGAATTGATAACCAGGTCGATTTCAGAAAGACCTCGAAAGAGTTATGTGAACTGAGGCAAAATGAAATGAGCAGAAGCAAGAAAACATTGTACATAGCATCAGCAACATTGCATGATGATAAAGTATGAATGACCTGGCTCTTCTCGGCAATACAATGTTCTAAGATACATTCAAAGGATTCAAGAAGGAAAGTGTTATCCACATTCAGATAAAGAAATGATGGGACTCTGAATGGAGATCTAAGAATGCTTTTTTTACTTTCTTTATTCTTTTCCATGTTTTTATTTTCTTTTGATTTGTTTCTTATTTTATACAACCATGACTAACATGGAAATATGTTCTACATGATAGCACATGTATAACCTATACCAAATTGCCTAGTATTTTAGGAAGAGAGGATGGATGGGATAAAAAAAAAGTCGGGAAAAAATCTTATAAAAATGAACACTAAAAATTATCTTGACATGTAATTGGGGTAAAAAATACCATCAAATTTTTAAAAAGTTAAAAAATGAATTAATGGTAATTTATGTCACTAGCAGATAGTAGATAAAGAGAAGAATTCTCATGTAGAGTTGCTTTAACCCATTTTTCCTCTCTCTGTGGCCATTCATTTTATCCCTTCTTTGTTCTTTTTGTCTGTGGTTCTAAAGTTCTTTTTTAAAAATTTCCTTCATCTGAGAATCTCATCCCCAACCTCATCCCTACCCTCACCCCAAGATGTATGGAATAATCTCAGGCAACAAAAGGTATTTAAACTAAAGGTAAGAAACACGGAAGGATATTATAAGATCAGATTCAAAATATTTGATAAGTTTTCATTAATACTTCCCTCCCCTTCAAAATGTATATCCTTTATTACTAAATACAATTTGTAGACTTTAGGAAGGAATGTCTGATTCTTTAGGTAGTTCCTGAAATCTAAGAATTGTAGAACTTTAGACTTAAGAGGAACCTTAAACTTCATCTTATGCAACTCTTCAATTTTACAGAAGAGAAACCTCTAGGTAACATTTTTTTCTTTTTGTCTTCATGTTTCTCTCCACCCCTTTTGAAGGATAAAAGAGGAACAGCACAGAGCACAAAACAAAATGATATCACAGAGTGGAACTAAAGACAAACCATAGAAAGTAAGTTCACTCTACAGGAGGGGTCACAGGCACTTAAACAGAATACTGTGCTACACACAACAAGCTGGCTTCAGATGAACGAAACTCTTTCAGGCTCTGGAAACTACAGAGATGAGAGGATTGTCAGCATTTGAAGAAATGAAGGAAGCTAAAGGTAGTGGGGGAAGAAAAGTACCTAAGAGTGGAGGGATTTCTTTCAGCATTTCACTACTATAGTCAAAAGGCCTTTCTCTGAAACTAATCCACAGAAGTACATTAGATCAGGGCTATGATATGTCTAATACTTTGTGCTGGTGTGTCTTTTATTAGAGTGCCAAGCTTTTCATATACAAATTCAGAAGTCTCACTCCTCATTGCAGTAACTAGCAGGTCACAACTATGGTGGCTCCCATTTCCCAGCAATGCTTTAGTTAGATCTAAGTCCCTATATTACTAGGATGCAAAGTTTTCTGCATCCTTTATTCTTTCTTTTTTTCTTTTGAGTTGCTATAATGTCAAGTTGCAATAGAAATAGTAAAAATAATTTAAAATCTTGGGATTCTAAGTCATCTGTCAGCAAAGTTTTATTTTAAAGAATTTTAATATTCCCAATATTACTGTAGAAGAAAGAGGGCCAGTAATATGGCCAAAGGGGAAAAAAAGATGGATGATCAATGGAATAATCCCTGTGCTCTACTGACATCCTCTGAATATGAAGAGAATATGAGGAAGGTCCCCAGCATGTTGGGTGTACCCCAAGTATAAACCTTATAGGGAGACTATAGATGAGTCACATGGAATAGGCACATACAGCTGGTTAATGTCTGTATCATTGGAAAGGTGTCCTCATTGACAAGATTGTGAATCCACTAGAGTACTGGAAAGGTGTCCTCATTGACAAGATTGTGAATCCACTGGAATACTGGAAAGGTGTCCTCATTGACAAGATTGTGAATCCACTGGAGTATCAGAAAGGTATTCTCATTGACAAGATTGTGAATCTACTGGAGTATTAATTATTCTTAATAATATTTCATAATAATGTTGAAACACATTCACTGTCTCTCTCTGTGTATATCATTGTATCTTTATATATACACATCTAAATCAAATACAACTATATATGTCTGTGTATTAGTTCACCAACAAAATGGACTGTATTAAGGTGGAAGAATAATGAAGTCCTAAAGCCTTTATATAAGAGACATGCTCTTTACTTTTTAGTTGTGTCCTAAGGAAAAAGCAAAATGAAGAGCCAGGAAAAAAAAAAGAAAGCACAAGTCATCTTAGAAAGTTGCTAAATACTTCCCACAAGAAAGGAAACATAAAGAACTTTTTAAATGTTTCTGTATAAGGTAACAGAGTAGTTTTGTGCATAGACTAATTCACATTCAAATAGAATATTACATACCATTACTAAAAGTCAATTCCATTTTTAAAAGGTTAAGGACTAGGTAACACATAATTTTCTTCCTAGAGCCTTGAGCCTACCACTAGAGATCTCTTTTTAGTATTTTTGTAGCTGCATGAATAAGATGACATGGATTCACCCTGACAACAATAATTCACAGATTCATGTTTAGCCACATAACTTCTCCAGCCTTTCCTATACTGAATTCTAGAGGCCACTCTAAAACAGCAAGGACCCTGTTCAATTTGCCTTGTGAATAAAGTCCAGCTTACATTTCTGTTTTGATTTGCTATATATCTTCTTCCAGCTATAAAGATATATAGGTAAAGGGTAATTCTAATACTAAATGATTTTTACTTCAACCCATAAAGGCTTATTTTCTTTTGGATCATTGGCATTTCTCTGAAAGAATCTTGTCACTGAAAGAGAGCCTATACAAGCTTTATTCTAATTTGTCACTTTCTACATCAGGTCATTGAGCCTTGGGAGAGATGAGATGACTTACCAGAGGACACAACATGTCTGATCCAAGATTAGAATACAGGTATATTTTCTCCTGGACTGCCCACCCACAATACTTACCCAACTAATGCCTGAGTAGAAAAGTGAAACTGGATTATTCCAATCACATGAAAATAAGATTAAGTCAAAAGAAAGTAGGTTTACTGATCAGGAGGCTTCTCATCATTTGACTCCCCTCCAGCCTATTTGATAAAATTCCACAACAGAGATAAGAGGTGCTCAGGTGTAATAGAAGGTGTAAAGAGTCATTTACACTCTTTTAAAGGGCAGCTAACCATTGACCAGAGGCAAGTGTCTTAAAAACCAAGATACACACTCTAAGAGCATGAGACCTGAGGAACTTTATGAATTGAGTGAAAGTTAGCCCTAACCTTTGGTATTCAAACTGTAGAGAAGAACCGTCGCAGAGAATGTAGCATAGACTCTTCTGAGAAAAGATTATGTTCCATGGGGAGCCAGAATGAAGGCATTATGAAAGGATAAAGGTAACTAGACCCTTGAGTCACTGGAAGAATAAGTTGCCTGGCTTATATGGCTTTCTTATAAGTATATTTCTGCTAGTTTATCTTGTTTGTACCCATTCTTTCCACTGATTCTATGTGTTTGTGGAAGAGTGAGCCTCAGTTTATGGAGGAAATATTTTCAAACTACTATTAGACACTGGTATTAATGAAGTAAAGTCTCTGGGAACCTCCTTGAACTCTGATTGAATCTTTCCATTTGATGAGGCATTTGCCTGAGGCCATAAGCCTTTCATTGTGGGTAGCCCAAATCTCTGTTACTAGCCTAGCACTGCTTTGTCCAGCTAGTTCCCACCTCTGATCCTCCCAAACCCTCCTTTGTCTCATCTCCATCCCACCTCCATCTCATCTCCAACCCACCTTAATCTTTCATCACAGAAGTCTGACCTCATTTAACTCCTCTTGTAGTCACTCTCTAAACTCCTCCTTTAGACTACCCCTAGATTCCTCCCACAACCTTTATGTATATATATATATATATATATATATAATATTTATATATTTATTATATAAATATGTGATATTTATATATTTATAATCCAACCCATATTGCATCCATGAAGGGAGAAGACCAGAGGATTTTCTAGCACAGACTCACCCTGTGTCAGATGATTCTGGCCTGCTTGTCCAGTACAAGCATCACGAATACCGAGGCTCCTTAAGAGTCAACTCATTAAGGCAAATCTTTAATAAACTCTGCTTTACTTTGGCTGAGAGAAGACGAGTCAAATTCATTCCACGGGACCCAGAATGTTGGTATATTAGGGTCTTGCACAACCCTAAACCTTAAAATTCAACACTTTATGGAACCCTGATCCTCATCAGCATCAGTCTATAAATACTGCACTCTTCAAATTTACCAATATTAAAGTTTCAAACTTAGCTGTCAAATCTCAGGGATCTTTCTCAATCCTTAGACTTTTCTGTAGCATTTGACATGGTTGATCCCCTTCTCCTCTTGGATACTCTTTGCCCTTTGGACTTTCATCACTCTGCTCTCTCTTTGTTTTCTTTCTAACTTAGAGCTTCTCAGTTCTATTTTTTTTTTTGGTCTCTACCCATGTCACATCCACTAATCCTTTTTCTTAGACTCTCTTCTCTTTTTACTCCTTTTTATCATTTGGTGATCTCATCAGCTTCTGTGGGTTCAATGATCAGCTGTTCCCAGAATACGTATATTCAGGACAACTTGCTCTCATAAGCATTACCAATTTTTTTTTTGGACATCTTTAACTAGAGGTCTTTTAAGTATTTCAAGCTCACCATGTCAAAATTTGAACTTATCTTTCCATCTAAACCCTGTCTTCTTACAAAGATCCCTGTAACTTTCAAGCACATCCACCACCCAGAATAAATGTCTTCATCTTCAATGTCAGCATCACTCCTCAATGTCATCATCAACTCCTCAATTTCACTCACGACACTTTTCCAAATTCATACCATAATCTGGCATTTATGACTTCACAACATCTGTCATATCTTCTTTCTGTTCACATAGCCTCACCTTGGTTCAATTCCTCATCATCAACCCTCACATCGAAAATTTCAATAGTCATCTCACTGTTCTACTTTTTCTAAATTATTCCCATTCCAACTAAAATAACACCATGATTTTCTTAAAGGATAGATGTGACTTAGACATTCCTCTTCTCAAGAAACTAAAGTATATACACACACACACACACACACACACACACACAATGTGTATATAAACATATAGAATATATCAGCACAACATGAAACTTTTACAAAAATTAACTGTGTGCTAAGGGACAGAGATATTGCCAACAAAAATAAAGAGGCAGAAGTATAAAACACAGCTTTTACTGAACCTAATAATGAAAATAGTAATCAGTTCAGGGAACACAAACAAAAGATATAGAGCCAAATAGAGATTTAACACTGGAATTTTAAATAATGTGAAAATCAAAGAATAAGTCATAGAAACAATAGTAATTCCTCAGAAGAAAAATCATATCATTATAAGAACACAATTTTTTGACAAAAGAAAAGAATAGCAAACTGAATACTTTTTTTTAATTGGATAGACAAAAATAAACAAATGTAAAACAAGCCCAAAAGAAGAGATATTTTAAAAAAAGAGGAATGGATGAACTATAAACAAAATAGTTATAGAAATTATTTTAAAAATCGAATTCTTTGAAAATTATACTCAGATTCCAGAGTTCCCAGATAATGAAGAAAATATTACAAGCTTCCAAGAAAGAACAATTTGAATACTGTGGAAACAATTAGGATAACCTAATTCTACTTTAAATGATCAAAGGGCATAGAATATGATATTCCAGATATCAAGGGAGCTAGGATTAAAATTAAGAATCACAAAATTTAGTATTATGTTCCAGGGGAAAATACGGTTACATTTGATAGTAATAATTTGATAGATCTATAACTGATCTGATGAAGAGAAAGAGGATTGATAATCAAATCATTAAAATAATAAATAAGCTGAAATCACAGCAAAAGAAGTAAAAATAATTATCAGAACCTACTATGCACAGTTATATGCTAAGAAAACTGAGAACATAAAAGAAATAGAGGAATACCTTGAAAAAATATAAAATAACAAAACTAACAGAAAACCAAAAAGAGAAATAAATAATGCAATCTTAGCAAAGGAGATAGAGGTAGATCTAAAGACACTCCTAAAGGGGGAAAGGGATTCTAGGTCTCAACGGAATAACAGGAAAATTTTGTTAACTTTAAAGAGTAATTGGCGACAAAACAAATTAGTTTTTTTCATGAAGAAGGAAAGCACTTGATTAGATCTCTTTTCTGAGACTAAAAGAGCCCTAATACATAAATCAGAGAAGGATAAAGCACAGAAAGAAAACTTTAAACCAATAACATTAATTAATATCAATTAAAATTGAAATTTTTTATAAAACTGTTTCAGACTACATTGATTTATCCAAGAAATCATTTCATCATGACCAAATGTGATTGTAGGTGTGTGAAGTAGGGTTGTAAAGATAGCTAAATATTAGGAAAACAATCAACAGAACTGGTCTTATTAAAAATCAAAACACAGGGGGCAGCTAGGTGGTGCAGTGAATAGAGCACATGCCCTGGAGTCAGGAGGACCTGAGTTTAAATCCAGCCTCAGACAGGTGACACACTTATTAGCTGTGTGACTTTGGGCAAGTGACTTAACCCCAATTGCCCTCCAAAAAAAAAGCAAAAAAAAAAAAAGAAGCAAAACACAAATGTCCAATCCAATAATCAAATAATTGTCTCAATAGATACAGAAAAAGTCTTTGACAAAGTAGGAAACTCATTTATGCTAAAAGTTCTATAAAATATAGAGTTAAAGCAACTTAATTTATATCATAAATAATCTATCTAAAACCACCAGCAAATATTATTTCCTTCAAAAAAATTAAAGAGTACAAAATAAATCCACAAACCCAATAGCATTTCTTTAAAATAGCATCAAAATCCAAGAGTCAAGAATTAAAATGGAAATCACAATCAAAATATATATTTTAAAAATCTGAGAATTAGTCTACCAAAATACATATAATATTTCTGTAGACCCCATTTAAAAGGGACCCTTAAAGAAATAAATAACAACTTAAACTAGAGATAATTTACAGAACTAGGTAAAATAATAAAATTCATGTGAAAAGAATTATGAGAACAGCAAGGGAAATAATGAAAATAGTTAATGGACACATTTAGAATAACATTTCTGAATATCACACTGTATCTCAAATGAAACCATCTGATACTATTTAAAAATTAGGTAGTTCAACAGGACAAATTAGAAAAGAAAGAATCAGAAGCAAAATAAATCTAT
>CM053594.1:287849864-287868190 GCA_028646575.1 Pseudocheirus occidentalis | reverse complement strand
CATTCTTCAATTGTCTTGGAAGCATTTGGTGTGGGAGTTCTGAGTTCTGGGCTCTCTTCTTCCCGTTCCATGCTTTGACCCTTTTTATCCATAAAAAATTATTCTAGAGTTTTATTGGTGTTTTTATTTTGCTTCCTCTTCCTCATGTTGGCCAGTCAATTAATTGATTGGTTTTTTAGGTATGTGAAACTCTGCTTCCAAGGGGGGAAGCTCTGTTCCAAATCGCTGCGGTTTTCCCAATGGCTGGAGCTATTAGGATGGTGTTGCAAGACCCCCCAGGTTTGGCTTGCTGAAAGTGCACACCAGGATCACCACCTAAGACCACGATCCAGATCCAGGCCACTCAACGCAAGAGCACTTGGCCCTGATCAATAGATTCAGCCCCACTGCGGAGTCCTTAGGCCAGGGGCTCTGAAGCAGCCTGGTGGGCGCTGCCGTTCCAGCATTTCCCTTCCCCCACTGCTTCCTTGCCCCGGGGCAGATTAGCCGAACTGCTTTACCAAACCCAAATTAATTTTCAAAGTTTTACTTTCACTCACCAGTCTCTGAGGATTTGAAGATTCCTTAGGCAGGTGCTTTAGATTTTCTTTGAAGTAGACTCACACTTTGGTTTGGGAGACTCAGCTCCTCCAGGCCACCCTGGGGCCTAGCATGGCCAGGGCTGCGGTTTTGGGCTGGCCAAGTCTCTGCTTCACTGTGATGCGAGCTGCCCCTCTCCTGTCCTGTTCCTCATGCCTTGGCAGATGTGGATGTGCTAGAGGCTATAGAACCTCTGCAGACTGGCTCCGGTGCCCGCTGGGTTCAGCTCAGCCAGGCTACTTCCCACCGCCCGGGCCTGGCCACAGTCTCAGCTTCAGGCTGTTCCAGCCTCCGTTCTTGGCTGCCCCAATGAGCCCCTGCTGCCGAGCTGCCTTCAGCAAGAGATGTGTTCTCTGTATTTTTGTGTGAGTCTGAGAGTCCTAGGTTTTATCTGGGCTCATATTTTATGGGTGTTTAGGGTGGTGGTGTGGGAGCTGCGGGACCTTGCTGCTTCTACTCCGCCATCTTGGCTCTGCCCCCAGGCCAATACTTTCCACTAGATTCCACAGCACATTCAGAATAAATGTGACTTTAATATTAAAAATAATACTGTTAAAAATAAGAGAAACTGATCATATAACTCTAACAACCTCTAACAGTCTAACCAAAAAAAGAAAGAGGTAACTACAGAACATAAAATGGATGACTTTGATTGTATGATACTGAATACCTTTTATATAAAAAGAAAGAAATTGATATACCTAGCATAAAAAGGGAAGTGATCAGATGACAGGGAAAGGCTATATCAGATTAAACTGATAAGAATTTAATAGTCAAGACGTGCAAACAATTTACATGTGTGTCTGCGCATGCATGTTTGTGTATGAGTGTGTGTGAGTGTGTGTGTGTGTGTGTGTATGTGTGTGTGTTTAGAGATGCCAGGCGGGTCAATGGATGGAGACCTGGGCCAGTAATCAGGAAGACTTGAGTTCAGATCTGATCTTAGGCACTTAATAGCTGTATGGTTTTATGCAGTCACTTAACCCTGTTTGCCTCAATTTCCTCATCTATAAAATGAGCTGGAGAAGGAAATGGCAAACCATCCCAATATCTTTACTGAGAAAATCCCTAATGTGGTCACAAAAATTCAAACATGACTGAAACAACTGAACAAGTGTATGGATGTTTGTATATTCTTATAAATATTCCCCAATAGATAAGTGGTCAGGGATACGAACAAGAAATTTCCCAAAGAACTGAACAGTATGACAATCATAAGAAAAAAAAAACCCCATTGAGGCTTGAGGAGATTTAGGGGAGTATACAAGTTGTGCCTATCTTAATTGACACCACTGAGATGGAGGAGTAGTTGTCTCCCATGAGACAATGCTGTAGGAATTGGTGTTCCCATTATCAACAACCGTCTTGTGGGAAGACTAGATTATACGAAAGTAATATTATTAACCTCTCTAAAATTGTCTTCCTGTCTGAGTACATCAAGAAGGGACCTGTGCTAGCAGCCTTCCTGCGTGCTAGTTTTATCTGTCTCATAGTCCCTACTTAAATTTTATTTATCTTCTCTCCTCTATTTAAATGTGACCTCTTTGAGTGAGAGAGGAGCATCTCTGCCTTTTGTTGTATACAGGCCACTTAGCAGAACATTGTGCATGTAGTAAATGTTTCATCAATTGTTGTTGCTACTATGGAACCATTTCAGCATTTTTGCTTAAGCTGACTATGTCCTCTGACTATTAAAAATAGATGCATTGGGGGGGGCGGGGTTCATGAGATAGAGATATAGAAATGAAGACCCACAAAGTAACTTAAATCTAAGTTAGTAGTCCATGTTTGAGTTTTGGGGTGCTAAGATGTAGTAGTGTACTCTTTTTTGTTTTCTTAACCCCTTTATTCCTACTTCATAATGCTATTCATTAGCATTATGTAGATGAAATAATTAACTTATACAACTGCCTTTATCAATATTGTTTGTTCTGAATTTAGCATTTTTCCACACCTGGCATGATTTTGCAAAGAATATAGGTGAGTTATTTAATTAAAAATAAAGTGTGACATGTTGATTACAAAGATAACATGCTAAAGTAAGATCAAATCATCTCAAAGTCTAGTTAGTCAACCTTAAACCTTTGCCAGCTTTTTCACATTAAGTCACTTTACAGATCCGAAACTCAGTTATTTCACCATTAAAATGGGGACAACTACACTTTACCTGCCTCAAAGCACAGGACTAGAGCAGATAATCTCTTGAGATCTTTTTCAACTCTGTGATCTGATTCTATGACATATTTGAAACTGCTGTGATATTCTCAGGAGAAATAATTGGAGTTTCTGAGTTTTATAGAAGGAAGGTGCATAAAGGGAGTGTGAAATGGGAAGGGGGAAAGGCTTTCAACAGTGAAAATAATATAACACTGTCATGCCTTGGACCAAAGGGACTTTCCGTATAAAAACATAGTGCGTGTCATGGAACTTTGTCAGGTGTTAAAGTTTCTGCTAACCGTGACTGGGAGAAGAAGACACTGGAACTAAAGTTTACTTTGATGTCATGGGGAAATAGTGCTTTGGAAATTCACAGGTGTAAATGTGAATCTGGCACAGAACCTCATTTTTCCATTATTTTGAAAATGTTTAAATTCATTCCTTTCTAAAATAACCTACAAGTTTCAAAATAAGAAGAGCTAGGCAGTACTATAACCCTACCTTTCTATCACTAATCTCAACTCCCTCTCCTCTTTTATTTCTTCTCTTGTGGCTAGCTGCTACTATCAATCTTGAAGGAAAAGAGGAGCTATATTCCCTTACAGTGAATAAAAGTATAGTGGAGGTGACTGACTCTGAATAAGTGGCAAGTATTTTCTTTGGACATCTTTTCCCATGGCCCAGCCATCCTATTTCCTCTTTCAATTCTGAATGAAGCAGCTGAGCACTCCACTGCCCACTGAACCTACATAAAAAAAGATATATCACAGAAGAATATTCAAAACAGTATTCAGCGATGCATCTGACGATAATATGAAGCAGCAAAAGCTACTCAGGCAGGCTTACCCATGAGCACCAAATAAATGGCATGTCTCTTCTTAAACAGTGTTATCAAGTGTCATCAAGACCAGTGACAACAGCTGTGGTACTGTGTGCCTTCAAATGAGGAAAAACACATTTGTGGGGGAAGTAAGGGAGCACTGAAGTGAGAGCAAAAACACTTCTTAGGTCAGGCTTTGATTCCCATGGCATGAGAACCTCATTCTTCCCTATTCATAATGTCTCTTTGTATGTATTTATGCATGTGTGCTTATGTGTATCCAAATATGGCTAAAAAGCAAGATATACCTCACCCTAACACACACACACACACACACACACACACACACACTGTACACCAGCCTTGAATATCAATTTGAAAAAGGCAATAGATAAAAACCTTAACTGAAATTATAAAAACTGGTCCTTGAATTCATCCATGTCTCAGTGTAGGCTCTGGGGCCCATCACTTGGCTATTATGTACCTAAATCTGTGAGGAAGCAGAAGTTTCGGGCAAATACCTTTGCTTATTTTTCTTTGGAAATGCTATAATTAGATGGACCTAAAACAGCCTGCTTCTAAATGATACTATTAAGACAAGGAAGAAGTTGGTAAATACATAATTAACATCCTTTGCCCCTGATGACAGCTTTCAATGGCAAGAGAAAAAGTGACTACTAACTGTATGTGGTAGATACAAAGGGCTTAAAATATTGCTTTCATATGCCTACCATACTGAATATAATTACACCTTTGATAAATTCTTCTTTTGGGTAAAGGTATTACCTTTCTTCTATGAGTATCCTCTTTTAAAATTCAACTAAGTCTGGGAAGAGTAGAATATTATGCTGTTAAAGACCGTGGAAGCTTAGTGTCAATTGAGTCAATTAGGTTCTGATCACTTTTTTCTGAGGTTGCAGTTTTGGTGGAGGAAGAGGGAAGTCCAATTCTGGAGTGGATCAGAGGAAAGGGTTCTGTGTGGGAAGGGTAGGTCTATGCGACATGCCAGAGTCAGTCAATTAATAAATTTATTGAGGGCTTAATATGTGCCAGGCACTGTCCAAAGTGGCAGGATAAGGGCGCTGAATGCCTAGAACAGAAGTATCGAGAGGAAAGATGAAGACAATAGACGTAGAAGAGCAACACAGGGAAGAATTGCCCTGTTTCATGATTTAACCTACTACAGGAGTAGGCTGGCAAATCCTTGTCAACTTGCTGCCTTGTGGAGTAACTGGAAAATGGAAGGGAATGTTGAATGTTGCTGTCTTCCTCATTCTCTCCCTGGTATTTTAAGAGTCATTATTGGACACCAAATAGTAAAGGATCAGGAAGCTGATGGAACTGAGGTGAGACAAAGGAAACAGAACAGGGATCTTTCCTCTCTTCCTAGTGCTATTCCATCTCCCATCTGAGCTCACTTACCCAGAGTTTCCTTGTAGGTAGGTCCTCATTGTCAAATGACTGTATACCTTTACAGGGGAGATTGCAATCTACTCCTTTATCTGACACTTCCTATATGTGCAATTATTGTATGAACTTTAATTAAACTACACTCATAAATGTGTATTGATCTCCCCCTCCCCCAGGGGAAAATATTAACCTCAAAAAATCCATCTTCTTTCTTTTGTGGGGGGACGGGGTAGGCGTGGGCATCAGTCAGTGAGGATGGAATTTGGATCAAAAAGGAAAGGAACTCAGTTCTATTTCTGAATATAACCTATTCATAATGTGCACTCCATCTCTCAGAAGCCAATTCCACTAACTAGAGTCACAGGGAATTAGACATCAGTTGCTAAACAGGCCACAATTCAAATGGTGCTGAGCAAGCTAACTTTCTAGGTCCAGTTCATAATGTTCAATTGGTAGCAAGGGAGCTACAAAGCAGTAAGCTCTGATATGACGACTAATCAATCAGAATTTGAAAGCTCCTACATAGGGAATTCTGGGTAAGTGCAATGAGGCTTTGGAAGCTATGCTAGAGAAAAGAAGAAAAAAAAACTAAAGGGGAAAAGGAAGGTCTGTGGCTCTCATATTTGTTTGAACAGCTGTCATATGTCTCAGGATGGGAATGGTTTTTCTAAGTAAAGATCTCATTTGCATTCTATAGGAATTGGTAAGAAATCAGTGAATAAACAAATTTAGCCCCAATTCCCTACTAATAATTATGACCCTGCCTTATTCCCCAAAGTCACAGTACAAAGCCGCTGAAGCCTCACAACGTTAGTTTTAGGAGGCAGGATTTTAAAGATGATGATTAAAGAAAATGCCACAATCTTGCTTGTCACAGCAGTGTTCCACGGCTGTAATTTTGTCTAATAATCCCCATGCCCCACTTGTTACTAAATAAATAGAAATAGTTCCATTGAGGCCTCTGATGAATTTCTATGGTCCAATTTGGAGTCTCGGAATGGTTATGCTCTATCTAGCATAGCACGAGGAAATCTCTTATTAATGGCAGACAACCTGTTATCCCCTCAGGGTACCTTTGCATCTGTTCAATTCAATAGGCATTTTGAAATAGAATTTATGTAGGGAAAAATCAGTCAATCAATAAACAGGAACTAGAAATATCTCTCAGTTCAGTCCTGTAATTCTACAGCTTGAAGAACCTGAACACATATTAAGTATCTATTATGTGCTGGGGACTATGCTAAGCTGTCAGGATACAAAAAGAGGCAAAAGACAGTCCTTGCCCTCCAGGAGCCTGCAGTCTAATGGTGGAAACCCCATGAGATGACATGCAAACAAATACATAAAAAGGAAACTATATATATAGGATAAATAGGCAAAATTTAACAGGGAGAAAGCACTGGAATTAAGAGGGATTGGGTCAAAGCATACTTTTTTTTCACTTTCTGCATTTTTTTTTATTTTTTTCTCTTTGAGTCTGGGTTTTCTTTCAACAGTATGACTAATATGGTGACATGTTTTGAATTATTGTGTGTATACAACCTATATAAAATTACTTACTGTCTCAGGGAGAAGATGGTAAGGGAGAAAGAGAAAAAAATTGAAATTCAGAATTTTTAAAAATGTTAAAAATGATCTTTACATGTAACTAGGGAAAACAATTTTTTAAAGAGGGATTTGGGGAGGGCTTACTGGAAAAAGCAGGATTTTCATTGGGGCTTAAAGAAAGCCAGGGAAGTCAGTAGTTAACATGAAGAAAGGAGAGTGTTCCAGGACGAGAAACATGCAGAGGAAATTATGGGCGTAGAGTGATGTAGTGTCTTATTTGTGGATTAACCAGGAGTCCAGCGTCACTGGAACAAAGAGTACGTGTTGGGGACTAATATGTGAGAACACTGGAAAGATAGAAGGCGGCTAGGTTATGAAAGGCTTTAAATGTCAAACAGAGCATTGTGATGATGGTGAGGAATACAATTTAAAAAAAATAATAACAATACCAAATTAGGCCTTGCCCTTGAGGAACCTACATGGGAGGAATAGAGAGTAATAACTAAATAAATACAAAGCTAATAAGCCGGATGATAAGAATTAAATAATCATAACCAACTGGACACAGTTTTCACTGAATTCCAGTCCTATCCAACACATTTTGACCCTATTTCGCTTGGCAAGTTGTTTAACACAGTCAGTGACTAGGCTACTCTCTAAGACATCAAAGTACAAAAAAAAATGCTAACTAGACTCATTAGGGGTTAGATGGAATCTGAGAGTTCCCTAAACCAATGAAATCATAGCCACTTTGTATCCCATATGCTATAATGGAATCACAGAATTTCAAAGCTAAAAGGCACCTTAAAGTCCTCGTAGTGTAAGCTATACTCCATAAAGAATCCTCACTACAACATACAAGTGACCAGATTTGTCAAACTCATGACTTCTTTAAAGTGCTGCTCGAACCACATTAAAATGCATTTGGAAAATATTTAAGAAAATGAATAACAATATAATATAACATAGATAATGATATTTTGTGATTTTCTAAGTAAATATTTTTTTCTGAATGTGACACAATTGGTCCATATAATGCTGCATTAAACCCTCTATGAAGGAGAGGGAAAGGATCTAAATGAAGGAACTAAATTTTAGAAATATTCCAAGACGGTCTTCTTAGAATTTTTCATAGATTAAAAAGTCATTTTCAGTTCTAAATGAATGAAAGGGTATTCACTTTTCTATGCAGAAATACTAAAATGATTGCTATGGGGCTTATTAGATTTATCACTAAGGAATTATCAAATTCTAGAGTGATAAGAACCCAGGCACAGGACAGAAGCTATGCCATACCCAGCTCTATATCACTCTGAAACTTCTGTCAATGGACACTTCTGCACATTAATAGCACAAAGATCATTTGTGTTCTCCATGGATAACCCTTAGACTCTGTAAAACATTTAAATGCCTACTGGTCATTAAAAAAGAGTCTAATTATACCCAGCAAAACCTTTGTGCTAAGTGTATTTTTTATACAAAACATATCAATGCATATATCTACTGATGCAAATATTTCATTGGTTAGACATTCTGTGGCAAACTACAGAGGGTTCACTATATGCATGCACACACAAGAACACTATTATATTGGCTATTGTGACATGAGTTAATTACATCATAGATGGAATCATGGCATTGTTTATGTAAAAAAATACAATAAAATGGCTACACGACACATTGCATAAACTCATATGCTTATAGATATCCTCATAACCCCACTTTGTTTTGGCTCAAGAAATTCAAGGTGGCAGTTGAGGTTCTATGAGAATGGATGATGGTAAGAGTATTATGGTTTTCCAGGGGAGGATTTTAATTTCATTCTACTATTTCAGAACAAATGAAAACCATCAAATATTCCCATCTGTTCCCTGAAGCAATGTGAGAACAGGCAAAAATGGTCCAGAAAAGAGGAGACAGAGGAGAGACAGAGAGAGAGAGACGGACAGAGGGACACAGAGCGATGCAGAGAGAGACAGAGGAAAATGCTCCGCTCTCCTCCCCCCTCCATTAAAAAAACAACAACACATTAATCTCAATCTCCAAATTAGTCCTTCACTGGAAATATCAAGCCATTTCTATTGATGGCACCATCATTTTCCCACTCAATTCACAGCCTTGTAGTCACACTTGTTTTTTGTCTTTCTCAGCCTTTATGTCTTTGTCTTATCTTCACATTATCTTTCACATCTATCTTCTGTCTCTTTCCTTTTACGCACATAATTTCTATCCTGGTTCTGTCTCTTCTTCTTGAATTATTGCAATAATCTCAATAAGACCAAATGACTTCCTTGACTACACTTTTCCCCCTCTCTAATCAATCCACCACAGAGCTGTGATACTGACATTCTTAAAACACTGATCTGACCACGTCACTTCCTTATTCAAAAAACCTTTAACATCATTTCTAGGATAAAATAAAAACTTTCTGGACAAACACATAAAACTCTGCACAGTTTAGCTCCCTTCTACCTTTCAGAAGTCATTTGGGATTAGTTTTCTTCATGCAATTCTTCTAGTCTCCCTGTTTTGTTTTCTATGTATTCTATATACTCCTCCATTCCTTTACCTACCAGTCCCCTATGTCTGGAGTATACTCTCCCCTCAAATATACCTTGTAGAATAATTAGTTTTTCTCAAGGTGCAAGTGGACTAGATGACCTTTGAGGTTCCTTCTAATTCCAAATCTATGACAGTATGATCTTATGATCATTCTTCTAAATTACTTTTTTATATATGTTGCATTTACTTGTATACATGTCATATTCCCCGCAAAAACATGTTATCCTTGAAGATCTGTTTTGTTGTTTGCTTGTTTGTTTTTTATTCTTATCCCCATCACTTAACACAGTGACTGGTACATGCTAAACACTTTTAAAATTCATATTGCACCAAACTGAATTTCCTATCCCCTAGAAATTTTCTTTTTTACATTTTTCATTTCCCTGCATGCTGCTATAACATTTAAGTGGCCCTAATCCAACTTGTCCTTCCTGTATGTGGACATTATTTTCATCTACATACTGTACTTTCATATTTTATCTCTTAAATGTCA
This sequence comes from Pseudocheirus occidentalis, assembly GCA_028646575.1. Classification (NCBI taxonomy): domain Eukaryota; kingdom Metazoa; phylum Chordata; class Mammalia; order Diprotodontia; family Pseudocheiridae; genus Pseudocheirus; species Pseudocheirus occidentalis. The sequence continues at coordinate 287,858,621 of CM053594.1, read as the reverse complement.
GTCTCACTTTTCCTCAAGTCTTCTCTCAATTTAAACTTGGTTTTCACCTCATTTTCCCCCTCTAAATCCACTCTATTAGTAAATATATCCATATGACTGTTTTTTTAAAAGATAATTCCATGATGAATTTTGCTTGACTTTTACTTTTTTAAGAAAACAACATCATGTCTTTGTTTTTTTTTTAGTTTTTTAATAATTTCCTTCCCAAGGTAATGCATTTTAACTATCTTGATTTTAGTTATATATTTATTTAGCACCCTTAGATTTTACTCCCCTAAATTATATGGAACCATAACTGAATGGTATATTTATGAAGTTAAACTATCATATGTCATCATGCCTGGTGTTATTTCGAGGACCCACTTCTATTTTCTGCCAACATATGCACTGACTTCTCTTCTAAAGTCTATAGCAAGGCAGCCTATGTAGGAGATAGTTGTACAGGAGGAGTTAGTATCAGACTTTCTATAAAATCCTTAAAAAGACTCTTTAACATTTTAGTTTTTCAGAATAACCATATGGAGGGTGAATGTATCCAAGTCATAAGAAGGTGGGATCATTTATGGTTAATTAATGCATTAGCAAAATACATGGACACACCCTCTTACACTCAGGAACTTAAGAAGATGGACAACATGACATCAATAAAGGCGAATTCCCTTTCACTGATACCATTGAAGCATCCATTTCTTCAAGTTATGAAAAAAAATTCAATTTTATCTCAGACCAGTGCAAGACAGTACTAATGGGCTCAATCAGCTCTTCCATTTAGGGTGAAATGGGGACAATTAGTAATAAAAGACTGGGATCATGGTGCTATACATGAATTACAGATACCCATCTGTGGGCTTTCAAAAGTACACCAATCTGTCTCAACTGATATTTTTAAACAATATAGAGAAACCTATAGCTTATATTGTAAATTGTACCTTTCTCTATAATTCTCCAGAGGATAGCCTATCATTTCAGTACATGACAGGCACACATAAATACCCTTGGTCATTGACTGACTTGTTTGTTGCTTAAAGAGAAAACCTAGAAAGACAATACATTACAGTGAAAAAAAAAAGTTTTATTTGGAATGAAAGGGTCTGGGTTCAAATGTTATTTTAGTCACTATTTTTTGTGACCTTGGGAAATCCCCTAAAATTTTCTGAACCTCAATTTATTCACAGTCCTAAAGGGATTTGAGTAGCTTTTTTCTCAATATCCCCTTCCCAGCTTTAAACACTCCAAATCCTGGCAAAACTCTTTCATCTTCCATGTATCCTAAGACCACAATCTTTTGTTCTGATGAAAAACTTAAGTATTTAGATGATACTAGAGTAATAAATTGTTCCTTCCTAGGTAATACACAGTTCAACAAAGATTCTTTTAAAGACTCATGGAAATGAACACATAATGGACAAATTATAAATAAGAATAAATGCTGTGCAATGTATTTTTGGGCAAGGGACTGTACTTTCTACAAGATGTTCTACCTGAAGAAAATATATTAGATCAGTTTTAATGACTATGAACACAAAATTATCTATCTATCTATCTATCTATACTGACACATTATGTATATATCTATACATATTATATATATAATATACCTATACATATATTATTACATTATCTATAAATATTTGTTATATATAATGTATCTATACATATATTGTATATTATTCTATAATTATATGTTATATATCTATACATATACATTATGTATACATCCATACATATATTATTATATAATCTATGCATATTTGTTATATATTATATATCTATACATATATATTATTCCATAATTATATATTACATATCTATACATACATACATACATACATACATGCACCTATACATATACATATACATATGTGTGTATGATAATATAGAAACACATAGCAAGAAAGTACTGGACACTGAATACAAATCTTCCTTATATCATCATTCCAAAGCTCATTCTTTTAAAATATTCAACACGATTGTTTCTCTATATTTTCCCCTTGGTTGAATTTTACGTTATTCTGTTTTCCCGTTAACAAAGGCTCTTGGTCAGTGCATGCATAGATTCTGAAGTTCAGTGTCATTAAATGATTACCACAGGAATTTTATGCTGACATTTTCCAAACTGCCCTCTGTCTTAGTCTTCTGAAATCAAGGCAAGTATCTTTCTGACAGCATATGAAGTGCTCTTGGGGATATCTTTCCTTCTCCTCTAAAATCAAGGTTATCTGAATGACATAGAGAATTATCTTTCTCTTTTAAAGTTCAAGGCAAAGCAACTATTCCCATTATCCAGGGCCTTCTCCCAGAGGAGTAAAAGAGAAGCCTGTGAGGGTGGCCTTGGTAAAGCTGGAGAGAATTCTTTTAAACTTCCAATCTACTTCATCTATTTGATGATCATAGAACTTAAATTGGAAGGGAACTCTGAGGCCATCAAATCTAAGATCCTCATTGTATAGAGGAGGAAGTTGAAGCCCAGGGCTATTAGATAACTTAGTCAAGATCACACAGGTAGTATCAGAGATGGAATTTGAATGCAGCTCTTCTGGTTCTAGAACCAGCACATCTTATGCTATGCCATACCACCTCCACATCTACTATGGGCAGTGCGCTAGGTCTGAATTTATAAACAAAGAAAAATGAGATAATACCTGCCTCAAGGTGGATTTTATTTTATTGGAGAGACATGTTACACAGAGAGAACACATTTTATATCCTTTCCAGTGTTAGATGAATGATCATGTGATCCTAAGATAAGTAAATACCAACACACACACACACACACACACACACACACAAACACACACACACATACAAGCTATATAAAACAATTTCTTGAGGGATAGGGAATAATAACCAAGGTGGAGTAGACTTGGGGAATTAAGGAAATTCTTCTGTAGAAGGTAGAATCTGAGTTATACTTTGAGGAAATTAGGGATTCTACATGGTCAAAGGAAGGGATACACTCCGGACTTGGGATTCTACCAGTACGAGAGCAAAGAGGAAGGGAATTGGCTTGTTGTGAATGGGGAATGACTGGGGATTCTACTTGACCAGAAATGAGCGTACGAGGAGCTAGGTGAAAGATGGGAAATGTCAAAGGGAACCTCATTGTGGAGAGCTTCAAATGCCTGGCTGACAACTTTGTATTTTTTCCTAAAGGCAATAGCCAATAGTACCACGGAATGATCACCGGATTTGAAAGCAGAACGACAAATTTCATATTTTTGTTCTGCTATATACTACCTATGTGACCTTGAACAAGGTTCTGGGCCTCAGTTCCTCATCTTTAAATTGTAGTTTGGAGTAGATGGCTTCTTTTCTAAGATTCTTTTTGGTTTAAACTTAGGATCTTATGATTTTAAGATTTTTGAGCAAGTCAGTGACCTGCAATCAGTCTTTTAGAGGCGCTAACTGGATAACTATGCATGGAATGAATGAGATAAGGGAGAGATTGGATGTAGTGACACTGGTTAACTTCTCTGGTGGCCCATTCAACATGCAGATAGGGATCATCCCCCTCTTTCAGATACTGCCCCACTACAATACACCCTTGACTCCTCACTCTGAAAGGTCCACCTTAAGGACAACTTAATTGATATCAGACAAACTTACTGTGGGTTAAAGCTATTCCTATTTTACTTTACAGAAGCAGTCTTTGGCAGTTCATATACCTCAGCTGACTAAGAATAGCTCATCTATCAGGTTCTCTTTCTTCCCAGTTTTGGAATTCTCATTACAGAAACATCCAGAATCATAATCATATATTTAGAGCTGGAAATGACCCTAGAAATATGCTCTACAATATGCTACATTTCAAGTCTCTACCCTGCCCTTGGTTTTAACTAATCACATAAAAAAAAAACAAAAACATTGTTCTATTCAATCAATTTTACTGCCACCTGCTGAGCTCCAGATCCATTTAGTCTACATACTCTGTCAATATGGATTGATTCCCCATGTTTACTGCTATTTCACCAAACCTATCCTCAGCTGGAATATTCTGCACATTCTGCCAGATGTTTGCAATAGCAAACAAAATAATACTTTGCTTGTTTAAGTGCCTTGGAGCCTTGCCTTTGATTGTATCCAGTCTATGTTGGAAACAGTATACATTGTGTTGCCCTTAATAGACCTAAGGGAGTTTGGAGACCTTCCCTGCCCTTAATGAGCCTAACATCATCACATGCCCGCAATGGGAGGAGCTTGTCTAAAGACTGGAACAGGAAGGAGCAGCACAGGGAAGGTCTTGAGCATGAGCTGGCACTGAGCAGAACTGAGTGGGAGAATGTTTGTGATGTCAGCACTCTGTCTGTGTTGATATTACTTTGTCAGAATGGAAGACTTTATTGCTGATACAGAAGCCCTGAAAGAGGACTTTACAGCTGCTTACAGAAGTCCTGTGTCTTGGCTGTTGATTTGTGTTTGATTTCTCAGACAGAAGCTTTGTCTGTTGGTTTATGTTGCTTTGTCAGATGAAAACTGAATTAATATGATAGTGCCAGCAATGTGTGTAATATTGTTGTAGCTCTGTTAAGCTCTGTCTTCCTAGAAACATAAACTTCAAAGAGTTGTCCCCATAAGCTAAGGTATAAAACAGAAGAGAGCTGCCTACTGGTGAATCCAGGCAAGAGCTAGAAGTGGTCAGCCCATTGAAGCAGAGCCAGGGGTTTTGGAAGTCAGTCTCCAGTTAAGGTGAAAGAGGACTTTACTTGGGTACTCTGCATTGACTGATGAGATTATCAGTTACTATGACTTGGGGTGTATGGTGTTGGCACACTCTGCTACCACCTTAAGGATGACTGGATTAAGGATGAATTGGAAGCCAGCCTCAACTCAAGATGAAAGAAGACTTTACTTGGGCGCTGTGATTTGACTGAGGAGACTGAGACTTACTGAATGACATGTTTTGTTTAAGACCACGTGGCCAACTTAGTAATAAATTGTTATGTTATATTATTGTGAATGTTGTGCTTTAGTTTCTAGAGTGTTTTGCTTTAGTATATTGCTGACTAAATAGAGAGTTGACTATGCTATGTGCTTAGATCCTTAAAGTTATTCACAGTAGCAGTCCTCAGGAAAACTACTCCTGTTTGGTTTTACACTGCTGTCTGCATTTCTGTTATCAATCAAAGAATACCATTCAAGTGTACTGTCCCATCATCCAGATTATTTGAGTTTGTTTACTTACTGATCTCCCTTTCTCAAGTTTCTCCTTTTACCAACTTGTAATTTGTATATGCTATAACCTTCCTAAGGCAAACATAGGTGTCAGCTATGGCTCCCCATTTGTATCTCAGAAAAAAAATGAAAACAAAATCCTCAGAGAGGCTTTTAAAGCCTTCCCCAAATTGGTTCCTATCTACTCCTCTACCTTTATTTCATATCTCTCTCCTCAATGTGTTCTATATCCAGATACACTGGAGTATCAGCTCTTCCTCAAAGAAGCCCAGCTCAGCCTCCAAGTATTTATATCTCAAGTTGACCTTCTTGTATTCTCTTCCACACCCCTATTTCATCACTTCAAGAATTTTTATTTTCCTTCAAGATTCAACTCAGATACCATTTTTCCTTAATGTTTTCTCTCTCTCCTTAAGTTACCACGTAGTTATTTATCTTTTTTATATTTGATGAGCTCCTTCAGCACCAGTAGATTATAAACTACTTGAGGGCAGGAATGAAATATCTTTATATTCACTCGTATCTTTATATCTCCAGCATCTAGCTCATTGCTTCCACTTAAAATAAGCGATTAATACATTTGTGTTGAACAGAACTGGATTACACACAACCTGCTGGCCTAAATCTATCTAGTTCACTGTCATTCTATTTTGCCCAATCAGATCACTCAGCACATTAAGATTAGAAACTGACAAGTCACCCGGGCTTAAAGCAGCCACAAACATAACTGAACTGAGTTCCTAGGAGGTCAGAAAAAAATTAGATGTAAGGAAAACCATTGCTGTTGGTAATGGGCATCTTCCCTTCGGACCGAACTATATAATACTTTCTGTTTGTTAAAATTCTTGCATGCCAAAATGTACCTATCTTATATCTCATTCCCTCTAGGTCTTCTCTGTTTTCAGAATGGCTTTATTTACAGTATCTTATTTGATGAATGAATGTGCTAATTTGTAGATACATGTTAATGACTCAGTGTTTTACCTCCATTCCCATTTCCAAGTATCACATTTCCCTTCAAGACCTTCTGTAATGGTAATGGAATTTAAAGATCCACTTTTATTGGTTTGGGGGTTAACTGTTAAAAACCAGAGCTTGTAAATTCCACTTGTGGAATTGACTTGTTGACATGAAGAGAGAGGGCTGAACTGAGAGGAGCTGGTGTTGTGGATTTAGAGAGAGGGCCAAGCAGAGAAAAGGCCCAAGCAGAGGAGGCCAGAAGGAGTTTTAGGGAGCAGTATCCTGGGCGCAGAGAGAGAAGAGAATTGCCAGGGGCCAGAGCTGCTGAGAGAGACTGCTGAGGGATAATTGGAGCTGCCCAGGACTTTTGAGAACTGCCACCCAGAGCTGCCAAGAACTGAGGAGGCATGGCTGGGATGCCAGTGTTTTGTCTGTCTGTTTTGATGTTGTTTTGCCAGATTCATCTGCTGGTGAAGGACAGTGGTGCTGTTGTAGAGGTCCTGGAAACTTGTTGTCACAGAAGCCCTGAAGAAAGATTTTCTTGTTGTATGTGTACAGAAATCCTGGAAGAGGGTCTTGCTGATGCTTTCAGGGGTTCTGGGACTGTTCTGCAGGTAGAGTGTGAATTGATAAGGACAATGGCAATGTATCTTGTGACTCTGTTAAGCTTTGTCTCTCTAGGAACAGAGATTGCTCAGAACTTGCCTCAGGTCAAGATGAAGAAAACCTCTCCTTAGTTATTAAATGCTGTGATGATATTTTAACCTTGTTGTAGCTTAGGGGTAGATGGCCTTTTGTGCTCTTCTGCCCCTTTTGAGAAGGTGCTTGGCATTAACTGATGATAATTGCAATTCAGTTGTGATCCAGAGGTGGTGAGAAAGTTTTAACTTTTTTTGTATTCTGTGACTGACCAAACGAATGTACTCTGTTTATGATGGAAACTAATCTTCATTTGAGAAGAGACTTGATTGACTAAATATATGTACTGCCCAGGGGTGGAGTAGTACTTGGATTGAATTGAGGACTTATTAAATTATTGAATTATACATGGTGAATTCTTTATTTTGATTTTCTCTTTTCTGCGAATGTTTTGCCTTAATTTGTCACTGAATAAAATGGAGAGTTACTATGCTTGGTATTCCAAACTTTGGAAGTTGCCTTTGCTTGGCATTATACCTTCTAAAGAGACAATTGCCAAACTTTAACACTGGCAATTTAAGATATTAGCAAACCCTAGGGGGAGACAATTTTGGGCAAGGTCCTTGAACTAGTATTACCAAGGAATTTATTTATAAAAAGGAATACCCTAGTTTGTTAGTTTCCATTGACTCCAGAATTCCCCTCCTCTGAAAACCAGTTAAACTTAAACCCTATATAAGAATGTAAGGGATCAAATATCACTACAACAAAGATAATGGTGAAATTATATATCTACATTGCAAAATATATTTCCAAGAATCAACAGTGCCACCTACACTGTAAGTACCATTCAGGGAAAACAAAAATTCTAGAATAACAAGATAATTTTGATAAAATGATGGAGTTCTTGCTTTTGTTTGTTCAGGTTTTTTGTTTGGTTTTTTGGCCTGAACCTGAGACTTCATGGCAATGGGTAACTTCCAATGTGGAAAACTGTTCTACTGATATAGTTGAAAAACATGTCTATATTTTGTAGTCTTAGAGAATTTTCTAGAGTCCTGAGAGGTTAAGAAAGTTGCCTAGAGTTACAGAGCTTGAATGTGTTTGTGGTAGGTGTGAATATACCTGCATTGTCCTGACTCTAAGGCCAGTCTTATACAATAATATATATATATATCTCTTGGCCATAGATAGCATTATAGATTTAGAGTTTGAATTGTCCTTGAATGTTATTTAGTCCAAGCAAAGCCATATGATTTGATTTATATAATGTAATGTGTGAAGTTGGCAAGGGAGGAAGTATACAAAATATAAAAAATGCAAAGTATAAAGCCTAAAACTCTAGGCAAAGTCAATTTGATGATATGAGGTAATGATAAGAAGTCAGGGACACTTTAAATCCTAGAAGCCTTCATCCCAAGGGCAGTTGAGAAATGACAGCATTTAAATTGCTTGCTTTGTCTTGTTTTAGGAGTAACTGAAGAATTATGTGCCATGACTAACTAGAACACTATTTTTTAAACTAACTAATGATGATTGGAGGAAAATATATGTGCTTCTCAAAGAGAAAAGAATGCATGCCAATTAGTTTAGAAGTGAAAGCGTTCTAAAAGCAATGGGAAACTTTATAAACCCCAAAGAAGAAATGTGGAATCTCGAAGTTGGAAACAAGTCTGGTTCTACCAGTCCTGGATCTACCATTATCGTATGTAATGATCTCTGATAAACCTAGAAGAATCACGGTGCCTTTGATGGAAACAGGGTGAGTTTGGTAAAGGGATAGCTTTCAGGAGAAAGAGATTATTTCTGTTTTGGACATGATGAGTTTGAGATGCCTCATGGGTATGAAGGTTGAAATGTTCAATAGAGTTAGTAATGTGAGGCAGAAATTCAGGAAAGAGAATGGATATAAAGATACTCCGATATATGGGCCTGCATCTGAATATATAGATCTGGGAGTCACCTGAATAGACCTGATAAAACCCA
>CM053594.1:287833115-287849364 GCA_028646575.1 Pseudocheirus occidentalis | reverse complement strand
CCCCCCCCCCGCATCTTTCCCCTACCTAACACTTCAAGATAGCCATCTCACTGTATAAACCCTCCCCCAATCTGCTTTCTCCTATGTCCTCCCCCTTACCCCTCTGACTTTCCAGTAGGGCAGGATGGATCTCCCTACCCCAGTGCCTGCATATCTTAATTCCCAGTTGGATGTTTCATCCTTGCTTGCTTATGTATAGTGCAGTAAATTCCATTTCTACTAGTCTGTGCAGGGCATGGACACTGAGGTAATTCAAAATTGCTGCACACTTGAGTACTGTTAACAGTCAGGCACAACCATGCATTGAAGCTTCTGATAACTGTCCTGAACCCAGCGTGGCTGTGAGGAAGCAAAACACCACTCCCCTTAAAAAACAACAACAAAAACCAAACGATGCTTAGTGATCATTTTGGGATCATGCAGACCTGGTTACATGAGCAGATGTACCTTGATTTCTTTCCTAGTGTCTGAGCCCTTTAGATCAATCAGCTCACATTTCTTTTCCTGTGACAAACTAGAATGTTTGGATAAGTTGACAAATTTGTGTAGTAAATATAACTGCCTGGCAGGAAGCTTTCTCTGTGCTTCATTCAATCCTTTGAAATAAATCTAGCCAGAGCCAATTGTTCAGGTGGATTCAGGAAGTTGGTGACACAAATGGATAGCCTGTATGCTCCTGCTCGGTGACTTCAGGCTGTATTTGAATGTCTCAGCAGGGTAACTGACCACCATTTGATGTGACTGAAGGCTCAGATGTTTCAGGGAGAGAGACAGAGAAACCAGACTCAGATGGAGTCACAGGACATAGTGTGTCAAAGAATGATGGGAAAAACCAGAAGGCAGAAAGCAAAAGTGTGGGGGCAGTCAGTCAATCCTGTATATTTAATGAGTTCTGGTCACTAGAGTTCCAATTTTATTGGTAGTCCACTGTAAAGAAGGACGTGAATAAAAGGGTCTAATGAACCTTCTTCCTCAAGAAGCTTATCATCTATTTGGGGGAGGGAGCACAAATAATGTTGTACAAATGATTACAAAGCAAACAAAAAAAAGTGCTAGCTAACAAAGAATAATGTATACTCGAGGCCAGTGTCTGTTGTTGTTTGGTCTTATCCAACTTTTCATCACCCCATTTGGGGTTTTCTTGACCAAGATGCTGCAGTGGTTTGTCATTTCCTTCTCTATCTCATTTTACAGATGAGGAAACTGAGGCAAACAGGTGACTTGCCCAATTGTCTGAGGTCATATCTGAACTCAGAATTTCCTGACTTCAGGCCTGGCACTCTATCTACTATGCCACCCAACTGCCCAGGAACTATCTACTTTCTGTATTTTCATCACCAGTTTTGATCTTCCACCTCGCCCATCAGACACCCCAACCCGCTCTCATGCAGTAAATGTTTCCTGATTTATTGAGTAAATGGAACAGGAGTAACAAATTATTAATAATAATTGCCATTTATATAGCATTAAATTTTACAAGGCAATTCACCTATATTTTCTAATTCCATCCTCTCTATAACCTAGAGGAGGTAAGTATTATTACTGACATTTTATGGATAATGAAGAAAAGATCAGAGGGTGACTTCTCCATGGTCACATATCTACTACAGCCATATCAGAAGTGGGATCTGAGCCTGGACCCTATTGGCTCCAAATTCTCTTTTTTCCCCCCTGTCCTGCTATGTGACAAGAGCCATGCAGGAGGACTATTCATCCGTTTAATTCACATTTGTGTGATACTTTCACATATGTAAGCTCATTTGATCCCCACCATAACTACATAGAATGGAACAAGGACAAGGACAAGGACATGGACATGGACATGGACGTGGATATATGATCCTAATTCTATAGCTGAAGAACCTATAAAGTAAAGAAAACTGTTAAAGTCTGACCACATCACATCCTTGTTCAAAAACTCCAATAACTCTCTATTAAATCTAGGGTCAAATCAAAAGCAAAATTGGCTGTTTCTGGAATTTAAAAACTCTTCATAACCTGGCCCCTTCACATCTTCCTTATATTCGTACACCTCAATCCCCAGCCCACCCAATTTCCATACAATCTGTGACTCAGAGACACTGGCATCCTTGTTTTTACTCTTATAAGATATTCCATTTTCAAACTCAGGGCATTTTCGCTGGTTGTCCTCCGTGACTGGTACTCTCTCCCTCCTCACCTCTGTTCCCTGACTCCACTGAATTCCTTCAAGTCCTAGATAAAACCTCAATTTCTATAGTAAACCTTTCTCTAATCCCTTTAAATCCATTTAATCTCTGATTCCCCCAATTCCTTCTAATACAATCCCTCTTTTGATCATCTTTAATTTATTTTGTGTATATCTTATTTGTATGTACTTTGTTCATAGTCATTTGAATCTGAGGCAGAAATGATGGCACAGTGGACAGAGAGCCCTATTTGGGGTCAGAATGACCTGAGTTCAAATATGGCCTTGTCAAGTTACTTAACTTCTGTCTGCCTCAGTTTTCTCAACTGTAAAATGGGGTTATTAATAGCACCTACTTCTTACATTTGTTTTGATGACACAAGGAGAAAATGTTTATAAAACATTTGGCACAGAAACTGGTACATAATAGGTGATATATAAATACTGGGATGATGATGATGATGATGATAAAGATGATATTTTCCCCCATTAGACTGAAAGTACCATGAAAGCATAGAATATCTTTTGCCTTTTTATAATCAATCTATCTATCTATCTATCTATCTATCTATCTATCTATCTATCTATCTATCTGTCTGTCTGTCTGTCCATCTGTCCATCTGTCCATCTGTCCATCTGTCTATCTACCTACATACCCAGTAGACATTTGATAAATATTTGTGGATTTGAATTTTACAGTCCTGAATTACTTGTTTCTACAAGTTGATAGCCACTTGCTGGAAACATTTGAAAGCAGATTCATGCTTGGGGGGGAGGGTCACTGATATATTGACTTTATGATTCCATGCGATTGAGCTTCAGAAAAAGAAAATCAGTAACTTCAAGTCCTAGTGCCAGAGTCAATATGAGAAGTCAGTTCTGCTGACTTCTTCAGAAATACTGTGATGTTTCTACCAATTGGGCACCTTGGACTTCATTGGGAGACTGGAGAAGTCTATGGACCCTTCTCAAAATAATGTTTGTTGCCTATATTTATAACTGGAAGAACTACTAAATTTCAATGAGGGTTTACTGAAAATAAAGATGTATTATACCTCCATCACATTTTACAGATCATGTTAAATTAATCTACAGACTTTTTAAAAGTCCATGGACTTCAGATTAAGAAAATCTTATGCTATTGATACTAAGGAAAATGGGAGGAGAAATCTAAGAAAGTGCATGTTATGAAATACTTGAGAGGAAGGGAGTTCAGAAGGAATATTATTCAGATGAAATGAATTATGCAAAGCCATCAAGGCAGCAGTCAATCAAACCTCTTGGGAAAAAGAAGACAATCAAACTCTCTGCTTTCCTAGATGCTGAGTAGTAGTTGTAATTGAAGGAACTTTAGAAACCATTGTCTGAAACTAAAGATGACTTCCTTATACAATGTAACAATTAGACGGTCATCCAGCCTTTGCTTTGCCTGTCTCTTGGGAAGGGTAAAACTCAAGTTACAAAAGAAGGTGATTCCATTCTTGGATAACTCTACTTCTCAGTTTCCTTATAGTGAACCAAAATCAATCTCTTAACAACTTTTGCCCTATTTTTCCTAGTTCTGTCCAGTATCAGGCAAGTTGTCTAATTGCTTTCCTATGTGACATACCTTCAAGAATTTACAGTTTTAAAGCCCCTGTTCCCCTCTTCTCTAGGTTAAATATCTTGATATTCTTCTATTGATCTTTGTGAAGTAAGACTTTGAGACCTTTCACCAGTCAAGTTTCTCTTCTCTGGAAATTTTCAAGTTTATCAACATTTTCCCCCTAAAATATGGTGCTTAGCACTGTACACAATACCCTAGATGAGGTCTGACCGAGAGAAAGCAGAGCAGGCTTGATCATTTTCCTTGTCCTGGATATCAGATATCTCTTAAAAGGCAGCTGAGGAATAATGGCAATCTCTTTTCTAACTACTATATTATGTTAATGACTTATTGTGCTTACACTGAAATATTAAATATATTTTAGAAACAAATATTCTAAATGACAAATATTGATTGTAATCTTCCAAAGAAAATAATTAGTAGAACATATATTTGCTTTCAAATATTTGAATAGTCACTAAAGAATGAACCGTATTGCATGGCCACAGTTCATTTCAATTTAACAAGTATTAAGTACCTAGTACATGAATAACCTTATATCAGACCTAAGAACATAAAGAGAAAAACAAAAATCAAAAACAATAAAAAGTAATCTCTGTCCTTAAGGTGTTTACATTCCACTGGCAACTTAAATGTATGCACAGATACACAGAATCAATATATAATCAGAGTAAATTTAAAAAAAAAACATAAAATGATTTGGGAGCCATGTAAAATACTGCATTTTAAACAGGGAGGGGGAGTGTATTAGGCCTTATATAGGAAATAGTCATTGAACTGAGCCTTGAAGTGAACTCCTATAAAATTTTAAGAATTGAAAGTTAGAAAACAGAATCTTCCAAGCATGGAGTATGTTCCATGCATATCTATGAATGTGGGAAAGGGAATTGCATGAATGTATAAAAGAAGGAACAATTTGAGTAAGCGTATGTTTAAAAGTGTAATATGAAAACATAATGGAAAGAGATTGGATCCAGATTGTTATCACTAGGATGTAGAATAAGGAACAATGACCATACATTTCAGAGCAGCAGTCTTGGTTTAATATTAAGAAAGAACTTTCTAACAATTAGACTTCTTGAATAATGTAATAAGCTACCTTGTAGATTGATGAGTCCTGGCACACTAAAAGTGTTCAAGCAAATTTTTGGTGATAACTTAATGAAAGGAGGTTATTGTAAACAGTGGCGTTTTGGACTAGATGACCTTAAAAGTCCTCTCCAAATGCACAATACAACATTACTGAACTGAGTATTTGGGTAGAGAAGAAATATTTCTAAAATCCCCCTTGCTGCTCCCAAACCATTAAACCCAGTAGTTTCCAATGAGGAAGGGGTGGTAACTATAATGAAACCAGAAAGTGAAATCTATGAGTTTCATTATAGCCGGGTTGTAGGATTCTTAGACAAATACATTCTTATGGAAAGCTTTGCCACTGACAGCACTCTAGAGGGATTCAATAAATTTGTTCCCAGAATTACACTGCAAACCACTTAGAGGGCAACATGAAAGCACTTATCTCATTATGGCACATATGTATGCAGTTTTCAACTTCTGGCTTGAGGCTTAAAGAGTATTCTCAGGATCTCTGGACTACCGAGCTACCTCCTGTCTTTCTCTTGTTTGATTAACAAACTACAGAGATGTCAAAACTCAACTGTATAAAAATAAAACAAAGCACCAAATGAAATGAAATGTATTAATAAGAAATAATTTCCAGGACACTTCACCAAGACCACCAAGTTCTAAGAAATTGTATCTTTATTTTTACCACTAATTCTACTGATACCTCCCCTGAGCATTTATGGAGAGGTACCCTTCTCTATCCCACATACTTTTGATCTCTTCGACTTTCTTTCTTTCTTACTTTCCCTTATTTTTCTCCTCTCCCTTTCTATCCTTTCCACCACCCGTGCCCTAGAGGTACCCACCATGCTTTACTTTTATGTGGTACTTTTAAATGAACCAAGCACTGTCCCATAAAAGTTCTCTCATTGTATTCTCATGAAAGCATTGGAGATCTAGCAGACAGTATTTGTTATCTCTACATTACAAATCAAAAGACTAGGACATAGAGAGAATAATGAACTTGGCCCAAAGCCACAAAAATAAGTCACAGTTTTCAAACTCCTGATACAATTGTTTTTTTCCTTTTAGAGAAAATATGTTGACTCCATTACTGATTTTGAAGGAATGTTGTACAAAGTACTGCAATGTGCATTGCAATACCACTGAGTTGATATGTACAAATCATTTGTTAATTTGGCTTCATTTGAATTGTCATGAACTGACGATATGACTGGCCAAATCTCTTAAGTTTCTCTCTGGGTCTGAAAATGAGGCCAACAGAACAAGGCTCCTTCCTTCTCTAAAGTGTCCTTAATTTTATGTCTTTCCTACATAAAATAAATCATTGTACTCTTAGTACAAGACTGGATTTGGGGTGTAAAATAGGAAAGTAGTCCTAAGGTTACTATATCTGTTTTCTATGAGTTGCTTTATGGGGTTGGCACACTGGACACAGAGTAAGCCTCTTTGCCAAAAGGAGCCAATCAGGAGCCTGCAGTGAGCAAATCTTGTTCACTCCCAGATGCCTTTGCTGATACTTGATTACTGAACTTCCTGAGTTGTTGTTATGGGAATCTGAAGATCTTCCCTGCCCCTAGACCCTTTCCTTAAATGGCTTAAGTGGCTCTGAGAATGTTCCCTGATTTGAAAGTATACTCTGCCCCCTAATAGGCCGAATGTGGTCACATGGAACCTGTGGCAGGAGGTTTGTTTTTCAGGAATGCCCACACCTTGTTACTTTGTAATTGGGCAGTGGGTCAAGAGGGCTGTGGCATTCTCTGACCCAGGAGAAGGATATATATACTCCCTGATGTGAGGTTTTCCTTTGAGGCTCTCTTTGAGAAGAGTTGTGTGATTTGGCCAGATGAGACCCTGGGAAGCTGTTGAACCCCTCGGCTTTGGAAAACCCAGATGTTAATAGTTCTCTCTCTGGTAACTTGAATAGGTACAGATGTAATGGTCAGATGGTTGGAAGCCTGTCTGCAGATCTGTTTCTTGGTCTGCTTGTAACTTGTACTTGTAACTTGTGTTTGCATTCTCTGAAATTCAGGGTGCTGAGTTTTCTCCCTGAACTAGGTAAATGATATGTTTGATTGATTAAAGTGAGACTGTTAACCAATTTTGAGTTGCTTTCCTTTGGAAAAGCAGATCTAAGAACCTGTGCTAGTAGCTGCCCTAGGTGTGCTAGGGTGCTTGCTGATACAGTTGTGCACCCCAAACTAGCCTAAACTAGTCTTATGGTCAACTGTCCCTGAAAAATATTCTGCTTTTGTGTCCCACCTGTTCCTGGGAAACACTGTCCATTCTTTACCTTAACTCCTCCCCAAACCTCTCCTTTTTGATTTTCAAATGTAAATTGCCTCTGCCTTTCCTAGGTTCTGGCCTCCTTTTTTCTTTTACTACAGTACCTCTGAACTAATGTCTGCTTTTCATCCTAATAAAACTTTTTTTGTTTTTACCTTGCCTTGTATTCTTCTGCCTTTTGAGGGGTGGGCTTTGCCTGATTGACAAGAAGAACTGAGTTCAAATTCCACTTTCCACATGTACTTACTCTGATCCTGAGCAAGTCACTTAGTGTCTCTGTCTTAGTTTCCTCATCTGTGGTATCATAGCCTCTGGGTGTTCTGCCAGCTCTAAATCTATGAGCTGATGAGGCATGAAAACATTCTTGTCAAAGGGACAAAATGAGCAAAAGTATGAAGGCTGAAATGAGTATACTACATTTGGGGTATAATGAAGACTGGAAGAAACTGGTGTTAGGTGTTAGAAAGTAGAAGATAAAGTTGGAAATATTAGAAAAAAAAGACTACAGTCTCAGACACTCAGTCTCAGGGAGTTTAAACTTTTTTTATTTTTGAATGAGATCTACTATAGATTCTTTTGTTTTTTTCTTTTTGGAGGGCAATTGGAGTTAAGGAACTTGTCCAAAGTCACATGGCTAGTTTGTGTGTGTGTGTGTGTGTGTGTGAAGTGTCTGAGGGCAGATTTGAACTCAGCTCCTCCTGACTCCAGGGCTGGTGCTCTGTTCACTGCACCACCTAGCCACCCCTACCATAGATTCTTTTGAGAAACATGTTACATTTCCCTATGTGGAAACTGATCTGGATTTTGAAATTCATTTTGTGTATTACCATTAGATTTTTAAGGACTGTGCATCCTTGCCCAGATGGGGTAATATGCTAATGGAGAGGCTCCACACAGTGCTTTTCCAAAGCTAGGCAAAGGATCTTGGGATTTTTTATTTCCTTTCAAATAACCAAAGGGAGATTCCAGTTTTCACCATTCAGCCACAAGAAGCCATCTGGCTTTTTTTTTCTTTTTTTTCCCCCATATCTAATTATTGAGGCCTATCACAAAATAAAGTGGTTACTTTTCATCACTTCCTCTTCCAGTATGATATTACAAAGTGTTTACATGAAGATAGATGGACAACCTTACTTAAGCCTCCTTTCAGTCAGGTCAGCACCCCTGAAAATTTTGCTCTGAAAATCCTTGCTGGGATCAGAAAATTGCTTTTGTCTTTAATGTCATTCTGCTCCTCACATTCTTCATCATTATAATAAGCATAGGGTTTTTTTTAACATATTTTGATGGTCAATTATAGCTCTCAGGACATTCCTTGATGACTTGTTTGTGAATACAAATCTAAGATTTCTCACCAAAATGGCACAAGGGACTTCTGGGTAGAAGGCATTGGGCCTCACTTAATTTCTCTTTTACAAATTAGAGATGTTTTATTGCAAGTGTCATATTTCTTGAATGTCTTTTAGCCAAGGTTTCCTTAGTACACCTGGAAAAAGTGAAATACAGCCAAAACCCTGAAGCCTGGCATTTCTGATATCCCTCAATACAAATCCCCAATATAGTAATAAACACAGGCAGGCTGACTGCCAGCTAGGGTTGTTATTTACTGATATTGATGTTTGTTTGTTGGGGTGGGGGGAGATGGTTTTTTTCTGCCTCACTAGGTTTTCACAAACAATGGTGATTTCTAGGGATAAATCACAGGCCTTCCATTCACTCCTAGAGCTTAAGAGAAATATCAAAGACAGTAAAAATAATAGAGTAGAAAAAGATCACTTGATACAACATAAATTATCTCTTTGTTAACTGGAAGTTTTGACTTCAGTGCACGGTGCTAGAGAGCAGAGCTTTTCTTATGTCAATAATATGAGTATAAGTATTAATAAGAATCCATTATGCAGTATGGTAAAAAAAAAACCCACAACCTTTGGGGTCATATATTTTTCATCATCAGGGGTTGGGCAAGTAATTTCTTTGCCTTAAAACATGCCTAACAGATTTACCTTTCTACAAAAATCACCTAGGTGAGGCTCTAGTCATATAAATCTTAACAATGTTATTTCCTCTGTCAAAATTTAGCTTATATTTCTTAAGGAAAAGGACAAAAAAGAGAGTGTGGCACTACAGTGTGGCAAATGTTTGTGAGAATAGTAGGGGAATAAATGCTAACACCAGCAGGGGTCTGTGTACAAATATCATTTAGAAATGAAGTATCATAATCTGACACTTCATAATCAGTTCAAACACATACTTTGGGATTTGTTTTCCAGATGTTATTGGACAAGTCTGTTTACCACTCTGGACCTCAGTTTCCTCACTTGAAAAAAGACAGTTGGATTGGATGACCTCTGAGATCACTTCTTCCATTAGCAAATCTATGATGCTTTTTGATCCTGTGCCTACAGTCCTTTCTCTGAAAGACTAAATTCCACTGTTTATTATTGGTATCTATATGCCAGTGATACCAAATTCTTCCACATGACACTCAATAAATATGGATTAAGTATCTACTATGTTTGAGGCACTAAGTACTAAATATGCATACATATTTTTATATGTGTGCATACACATACACATATATACCCATATATGTATGTATATACACCTACATATATACCTATTCCTATATATGCATAGACATACACATACATACATTATGCAGTATGGCCAAAAAATACAAAACAAAACAACCTTTGGGGTCATATATTTTCATCATCAGGGATTGGGCAAGTAATGTATTTGCCTTAAAACATGCCTAACAAATTTATCTTTCTACCATCATGCAGCTGAGGCTTTACACATCCACACATCCACATACATATACATATACAACAAAAACAATCCCTGCTCTCAAAGAGCTCACAATCAAATGGGTAAGATAACAAGCAAAGAAGGTAAGGATGTTTATGTATATGTATGTTTATGTGTATGTGTGTATGTGTATATGTATATACATGCACATCTACACACATGCATACATCTTTGACAAAAACAGTCCCCATGTATATGCATGTATGCATGTATATGTGTGTGAATGCAAATGTATATGTATATGTGCATGTCTGTGCATATTTATATATGTACACAATATGTACATGCAGAACACATGTCTGTATATGTGTGTACAAACACATATGCACAGATGTGTATATGTATACACACATCTACACACATGCATGCATTCATACATATATAGTTGACTAAAACAGTCCCCATATGTATGTATGCATGTGTGCATTATGCATGCATGCATGTGTGTGAATGCAAATGCATATGTATATGCACATGTCTGTGTATATGTGTGCACATGTATGTATGTGTGTAAATACACTTCTATATACACATGCATACATGCATGCATACACACATATAAATCTGACAAAAACTTAGTCCCTGCCCTCGAAGATCTCATACTCAAATGGGGGAGACAACAAGCAAACAAGCTATATACAAGGTCAATAAGAAATAATCACCAGAGGAGGGCACTGGAGTTGGGGGGGTGTTGTCAGGAATAATTTCTTCTAGAAGGCAGGATTTTAGCTGGGACTTGAAGACAGTCTAGTAAAGCAAGCAAACATACCAGAACACCACAATACAAAAAGTGTAATTTTAAGAATTTTCCACCCTTCTAATATCTAAGCTTTTAGCCATAATTCCCACATACGCATTTAACAATAGTCTGTATTTTCTTCGTTTCCATAAACTTGTCACATCCTTAGTTCAGAACTGTGAAATGAAGATTAAGGCAACTAAGTTTTGACCCTGTAAGTCACCACCAAATCTTTCCCCTAATAATGAAGAATATGTGACTAGCATGTGAGAATAAGACAATGATCTCTCCTGCCTCTTCTCCTATTGCTGCTAATGGAATTCTCTTTCTCTTCTAAGTCTGGTTTTCCTCTTTGATTTCATACTTGAAATTAGGCTTCTATCTAGTATATTCATAACTTTCCCTTCACACTGAATTATTATTTCTAATACTATGACTTTATATCTAATACTATGACTTTATGTACTATTACTTCTGGAACATTTAAAAATATTTTGCACCTGTACAATTTCCTGGGAATAAAAAGTTACACCCTTTTAATACCTACAATGTTGAGATGTGCTTTATTTCCCTTTATTTTCATCAGTTACCTTTACCCTTTAAGGGTTTTTCCCATATTTTATTGTATTATGTTTCATTATGTAACAATTTGTATATGTTTTCCTATCAATATCCTTCATGAGTATGATTTGATTCAGTTTTTGACCATCATCTTTCCCAACTGAAAACTCATCTAATCTTGAAACAGTATAACTTGGTATATCTTTATGGATTTTTCTAGTTATTCAGTGACCTTACTTGAGCACAACCAATTAGAATTTCAGGTAGTTAAGTACAGAAGCATAAAAAGTACCAATATCCATGATCCCATAATGTCTAACTGCAAGAGTTCCACCATTCCCAACACAAGCACACTTGGAATAGAGGGAATGGTTAGAAAGGTGTTATCTGAGACAGGTATCATCACTTTTTGACATGGTTCATCTCCACACAGTCTCCCTCTGGTGTTTTCTCTACCTCTAATCTCTGGGAATTCAGCAGTATGGCCTGCCATACATGATTTTCCTTGAAAACAACACAAAGGGCTGTAAAGACGTGCACAGTTTATCTCTTTGTTAACTGGAAGCTTTGACTTCCCATCTAGCACATATTTTTAGAGAGCAAAAGGTTTGTTATCCTAATAATATTAGTCTTAGTAGGAATGACTCACAATACAACATGAAGAAATGGATGAATTCAGGCCCTACAGCTACAATGTTCCACCATGAAGAGTTATCTAATGCTTCTCTAGTTCTGTCTCTTCACAAGTCATATAGTTTTGTAAAAGTGATAAAAAGGCCCAAACTAGTCCAAAAATTCTTTTTAGGTCTACATATACCTGTTGTTCACAGGAAGATTTAAAATTTTAAAAAAGAGGCTAAGGATGCACTGAAGCACATTGTTTAGAACTTCTACTCCTCACAAGTCAATTGTCCTGGTTTTCTTCCTGCCATAATAGTATGTTCTTTGGTTTCTAATGCAATTATTTATAAAGCTTCATATTTCCTTAGCCTTCTTGACTATTGCTGCATAAGCATACAGATATACTGGGCTTATGTCTTCAGGGAACAATCAACAGTGACACAAATAGCCCTTTCCCAGATCTCAACTGATAGTTGAGGACTTTATTTTATCAGCTCAATTCATGTTATATCTCCCTAGGGACACTGTCTCACAGTTGACCATGTTGAATCTCATCTATCTCTTTTCTGGCTACTCAGCAAGGATTTAAAAAAAATACTTCCCCTATCCCCTCAGTATAATATCAATTGGATCTGTAAATCTGAAAGTTTTATTGTGGTCTCCATCCCCTAGCTCATTTAGTAGAATATTAGACATAATTGGTCACAATACTGATCCATGGGATAGATGAACATTCACAATTATTGACCCCCAAGAGTGCCCAGTTAACCATATCAGTTATTTACTGAATTTATGTCAGCTTTCATTTCATTCACATATTCACGAATAATAACTATTGCCTCAGTCATGTGGTAACTCTGTTTTGGGGGTGTTTAAGTTCTTGGCTCTTAATAGCTTTTAACATGGTATTTGTGCAGCTATAATGGACTGGCCACATTGTTTGAATGCCAAATGTATGCTTGCCTAAAAGACAGATTTATGGAGGACTCACACAGGGTATATGTTCGTATGGTGATTAGAAGAAGCCATACAAGGACACTCTCAAGGTGTCTGTGAAGAACTTTGGAATTGATTACGTGGATGGTTGGTTGAATGGGACTGTATATATTTGTTGATGGACTCATATTTTAGGGTCAGTTATTCAAAATAAAAACAAAAGATTTAAGAGGATATCTAGTCCTACTTGTTCATTTTACAGGTTGGATACTGAAGTTTAAAGAGGTTAAATGACTCCCATAAGATCACACAGGTTGTAAGTAGCAGAAGTGAGATTTAAAGCTGGGTCTTCTGACTAAAGCCAATGGTCTTTCCATTGTATTGTCATATCCCTACTCAACTGGAGAAAGGGCTCCCTCTACCAGGACAGATTGTAACCCATTCACAATTTCACACCCTTCCCAGGATTGACAGGAAAAGTCTGGACTTTTTCCTTTGGTTCTTTGTTTAGCTTATGAATACCAGTGCAACAATTGGGTTTTCCATTTGTTGTCTGTGATTCTCATAGCAGTAGTAAACTGGCTCTTTTGTCACATGTGATATTTTATAAACTCCTGTCATAGATCTGCCACAGGAAACTAATAGCCTTTTGTAGAATGAAGCAATTTGGGGTCATTGAACAAGTTTATCAACTTCCCAAATGTTGTACAGTCTGGTTTCTCCCTTAGAGTTAATTCTGGGTACAGTTCAATACCATTCTCAAACAAAGGCTCTACAAGCCTCACCTTCACGTTCTATAGCACTAGTTCTATTAGTGTAAATATGTGGGGAAGAAGGAAGAAAATGGCCAAACCCAAGGTTCCATGCCCTCTAGGGTAGCTGCTGGTAACTGTGATCTTCTCCACATTCCCAAACAGGGATGTTGTAAAGCAGGAAACTGACATATCAGAATCATCCCTAGAGAGGACTGTTACCCACAAAGTAGATGGCAGTGGTCTGCTTCTGTTCTTTTAGATCAAATCTGTATAAAAGCAGATAGAAAGAATGCAAACTGAGTATATTCCTCCCATGCTGTAAGGACTCTGGGAATTTATATTTTCTTCCCAAATTCCAAAAAAAAGAAGTGGGTTCCTCTGCTCACCCTACCTTTCTGCATACATCTACATAATGACCCAGTGCCTATTATATCCCAGAGGAGATTGGCAAGGCAAATTATTTCTAGGGGAGGGGTTTAGATGTTTCTGTACATCACCTTCCCCCTCCAGTTCCTTTAAAATGCACACACAAAATAGGTCATTTAAGATTTCTTTTATTTTCATGCACTGTAAATTAGTGATAAAGTATTATTACTGAGCAAGCAGGAGTCAAATTCACTAACTGCTTTTTGAATGTCAGGAAAAACATACCAAGGGAAAATTGAATTATGTAATTTAATTACTTGACTAATTATTTTCTGTTCTGGTCCTTTAAAGAAGAGGTAGATGTAAGCTCGCAGTGATTTCATTTTTCTTAGCAGGAGAGAACCATTGCACTGTGATTAAAATTATGTCATGGTAGTTTTCCATAGAATGGGTAATGGGTCTGAACTGTGCAGGAAAAGCATCAGTAACACCCATTATCCAGTGATAAAATTCCCTTTTAATTGGTTAGGCGGATTTCAAAGAAAATCATATCAGAAGCTGCAGTACTGCTCACCCCAGTTATTGTCACTTCAGTGCCCATGTCAGGAGGTTTTCCCTTGGCACTTCAGGACATTGGCACCAAATGTGTAGATTTCAGTTGGAACCAGTGGGGTATGTAGCATTTGCAAAAGATGCTATGAAGTTAAGCTGCTATGCAGGTCCAACTTAGAGATTTCAGTTCTTATTTATATATGATACTTATCTATTTGCTAAACAATAGTGCTAAGCATTTTTCTGTCTCCTTCTTAAGTCTATTTTTTCTTTGTGGCTCTATTTCTATTGCTTGCTTCTAAAAGGGGTGGGGGTTGAAGCCTTCATAAATATTTAAATTAGAATTTAATAAGAGTTTTCATTTCTTAATTACAGTATGTTTAACATTTAATGAATAATATCAGCATCTCTGAAGAACAAGGGACCCATGTAGAAAGTGAAAGAAGTTTTGTAGCCAAATGAAGTTTGTACAGTGCCCTGAAGAAGAAGGAATAAGAGGAGAAGGAGAAGAAAGAAGAGCAAGACTATGAGAGGGGTCACTTTGTTGAGGGGAAAATAGAAGAGGGAAAGAGTGTAGGTGGGGAATCAAAGTTAATCTATAACTGCTCTAAGGAGTTGATTCAGAATTCAGAAGGGAGACCCTGTACAGCTATGGAGTAGAGCACAGATATGTTGGCCATAATGCCTGAAAGGTAGGTATGACAGTGTTGAAGCTGAGCCTCATATTAGTCTACTGGAAGACAATGGAATGTTACTCCTTTTCATACCTTCCAAATGGTTAATCATGTATGCCTTGGAGTTGTGCCCCTGTACCCACATTAGATTCCAATGACCCCAAATTTTGCAATGGCCTCCTGAGTTTGAATCTAGCCTGCGATCAAATCCAGTCGCAATCATTTACCTGTGTGACAAGACATTAACCTATGCTTGTGTCAGTTTCCTCATCTATAAGAATGGCATAATAACAGCACCTACCTCCCAAAGTTGTTGGAAGGATTGAATGAGATAATAATTATAAGGTGCTTAGTACAGTGTCTGGCACATACAAATGTCAGTTATCATTATCATCATTGATAATAATTACTTTTAACACATCTCTCCCTCTGGTATCTCTTCCATCTAATTCCTATTGTACAGAAATTGCCAGATTAATCATCTTAAAGCACCATTTTGGTTGTATGCTGCTCAAGAGCCCCCTTGCCTGTTTGACTCAATGAATAAAACTGTCCTACAAATAATTGATCTCTGAATTCTCCAGATAACTCATGGATTATAATGGCAAAGTGGTACTTTACTCTTTGTTTAGGTTATTGTAAAGGCAAGCAAAGAAGTATTTTAGCTCCTTGTTTCAGCTATTCAAGTACTTTGAACCTCAACTGTGATTAGATAAAGTCTTTTTTGGAAACAGTATACATTGTGTTGCCCTTAATAGGCCTAAGGTAGTTTGGGGACCTTTCTGGTCCTTAACAGGCCCAATGTCATCATATGGAGCCCATTGAGGGAGGAACTTTCTGAAAGAGCAGAATAAGAAGGACATAACACGGGGGCGGAGCCAAGATGGCGGCGTAGAAACAGCAAAGCACCACAGCTCCCACACAAATACGCTAAAAAACTCATAAAATGGGACGCTAAACAGATTTTCAAGCTCCAAAACTCTCCACAAGGTAGAAAGCACTACAGGCAGCGCAGCAGGCGGGGCTCTTCGCAGCAGTCTGGGACCCACGGCTGAAACCCCTGCCGGCTCAGGCCCTGGGGCATCTGGC
>CM053594.1:287803776-287832615 GCA_028646575.1 Pseudocheirus occidentalis | reverse complement strand
AAAAAAATTTGAGATGGAGTAGACACAGCTAGCTCCAATGTGGAGCAGAAACTGCATGGAGAGCTAGACAAGCACCTTGGGTCTGTCTGCCTTTGAACCCAGGTGATAGTTTGATGAATCCAGGTAGGATGTGGAACTATGGAAGGGTATCCAGGAAATCTGAGAAACCACCCCAAGTCAAGCTGAAAGAAGACTTTACTTGGATGCTGTGTATTGACTGAGAAATTTTAAATTTACTAGTGACCTAGGAGTAGATTATCTGTGTATTTTCTGATGTTTGAATAATGAATGATGAATGAATGATACTAGTGATTGAATGACTGATTGACTGAATAATTGTACTTATGACTGATGAGTGAATACAAGTGACTGATTGAGTTAACTTAGTGTGCCCCATGATTTGAGAACTTTGGCTATTGTACTTTGTATTCCTTAAGGAGGCAAAACCTCCTTAAGGATGATTGAATGATTGAGTTACTAAATGACTGCTTTTTGTTGAAAACTTTGTGACCACTGTGGTGGAAAATATGTGGAAATTTTCTGTGATAAGTTGTTGTGACTGCTATACTTTGATTTTCTGTGATAAGCTGTAACATTGTGAACACTGTACCTTGATTTTCTGCAAATTATTTTATTCTGATTTGTTATGGAATAGAGTATTCACTATACTGTGTAATCAGAGCCTTAAAAGCTGTCCACAATAGCATTCTTCTGGAAAGCTGTTTGTACATGGCATTATCCCCTCATTTTTTATATGAAGAAATTCAGATCCTGTGAGTATAAGTGAGATGTCTAAAATCACAAGGAAGTAATAGAATCAGGATTTGAAGCTAGTTATTCTGACTTCAAATCCAATGTTCTGTCACTGGCATGTCAACATATGAATTTATGGGGTTTCCAGAAATGGAATCAAAATTTTAAAAACATAATGACATATTATACCTAAAAATGGCCAACCATCATAAATTAAATTGCATGTTATTTAAACATATTTTCTGGCTAAATAATAAATGCATTGGCCTACTGCATGCATTATGAGTATAAAGAGACACAAAATATCAGTTGATCAACCAAGAAATATTTGATGGTGTATCAGCAAGCACACTGGCATACAAAGGGTAGATGCTAGCACAGGTTCTTAGATCAGCTTTTCTAAAGGAAAGCAACTCAAAATGATTTAACAGTCTCATTTTAATCAATCAAACACATATCATTTACCTAGTTCAGGGGAAAAAGTCAGCACCCTGAACTTCAGAGAATGCAAACACAAGTTACAAGCACAAGTTACTAGTAGACCAAGGAACAGATCAGCAGATGGGCTTCCAGCCATCTGACCATCATGTCCATATTCAAGTTACCAGAGAGGGAAGCATCAACTGCTGGGTTTTTCAAAGGGGGGGGGGGTTGGCTCAACAACTTCCCAGGAACTCATCTGGCCAAATCACACAACTCTTCTCAAAGTGAGCCCCAAAGCAAAACCTCACATCAGGGAGTATATACAGCCTTCTCCTGGGTCAGAGAATGTCACAGACCTCTTGACCCACTGCCCAATCACAAAGCAACAAGGTGTAGGCATTCCTGAAAAACAAGCCTCCTGCCTCAGGTTCCACGTGACCACATTCAGCCTGTTAGGGGGCAGAGTATACTTTCAAATCAGAGAAGGTTCTCAGAGCCACTTAAGTCATTTAAGCAAAGGGTCTAGGGGCAGGGAAGATCTTCAGATTCCCATTACAGATGGATACCTATTAAACACAAATTACTGTGCTACCTTAGGGTAGTTACAAAGTTATAGTTTATGAAATAAATCCTGAAATCTTAGAATCTGGTTGAAGAACTACAGAGTATAAATTAACAGTAAATACAGAAGTTAACAAATACCACAAAACAGCATTATAAGAAATTATAGGATTTTGAAGTTTATAGCTTGAAGGATCTTTGTGGCCTTTCTATTCCAATCTCCTTATTTTTATAGATCAGGAAACAAAAACAGGATAAAGTTGTTTTCCTAAAGCCATATAAGGTGGTAAGAGACAGAGTTCAGATGTCATAAGTCAGGATAGATAGAAAGATAGATGATAAATGAAATATTTACAATGTGCCAGGCATAATGCTAAATGGGGAGAATAAATATATAAACAAGTATGCAGTTAGTGCCCTCAAGGAAAATATTTTCTAGTGGGAGAATATGACATATAAATGGGTGTTAGGGCATAGCAACTTGGTCTCTAAATGATAGAGAAGTAAAGTTAAGGCTTGGAAAAACCTGTCTATCTGACACCACAGTAGTATCCAGAGCATGGTCCAAGTTTCTAATGGTGAGAGGGTAGAAATGAAGGCCAGAGAGAAAATATTGTGTTCTGGAGGCTCCTGGCATATAAAATGAAGGCCTGGGTCTGGGCAACATACAACAAAAACCAAACTTTTGGAGCCCTGGGCTGTGAGAGTGGAGAACAAAATTACAGTAAGGATAAATCAATTTCTTCCCTACTGTTGCATGTAAGAAAATTACAAATGGAAATAATGAGGACTGTGAGTTGTAAAGTGGGAGTTACAACAGTGGGTTAGAGAAGACATTAATCTGGCTAGGTGGCATAATGGCTAATGGGCTGGTCAGAGTCGGGAAACCTGAATTTAAATCCTACTTCAAACAATTAATAGCTATTTGACCCAGGACAAATCACTTAACTTCCCAGCACCTAATTTTCCTTATCAAAAAAGAGGGGGCTTAGTAGTGGCTAGGTGGTGCAGTGACTAGAGCACCGGCCCTGGAGTTAGCAGTCCCTGAGTTCAAATCCTGCCTCAGACAATTGACACACTTACTAGCCATGTGACCTTGGGCAAGTCACTTAACCCCAACTGCCCTCCAAAACAAAGGGGGAGTGCTAGACTGTGTGGCATGTGTAGTCCTGTACAGCTCGAGATGTAAGATCCTAGTATCCTGAGACACAAAGAAAGAAGCACTACATAAGTGTTAGACAAATGTTTGCAGAAGGTTTTCTCATCTTTTTATCAGATCTCTCTCAAAGTGTTATATTTCTGAACATACAAGAGGAAACAGACATATTATGGAGCAGGAGAAAGTTGTTGATTTACACATTACTTTTAGGATTCATGTTTCTTCTTTCTACCAATATGACTGGTTCTTCTCAGTCTCTTAGTGAATTATCATTTGTTTCCCACCAGCAAGCTGAGTGTCCAAGAATCTTCTGTATTAACTTTTCTTTTCTTTTCTCTTGGCATTATTTCATAATGAGCTTATCTGCTACTGGAAGTTCAATTACTCTCTCTACCCAGATGGCCCCTGTATCTGTATATCCAGCTCCTTCCCCATCCTACATCTTCATATACCTACAGGATAGATTCATTTAGGTTTCAACAGCATCTCAAGCTCAACATATCTAATATGGAACTCATTTCTTTCCCTTCTCTTCTCTCTGACAACCACCCCCCTCCAAAAAAAAGGGCCATCTCTCCTCTAAAATTAAAATTCTAGGAATCAATCTTATTGTTTTTTCTTTTACTCAACTCCCATATCCAATCATTTGCAAAATCATGTCGAGTCTATCTCCACATTTCTCACTCTCTTCTCTTATAGAGCTCCCACCATAGTTCAGGCTCAGGTCGTGACTTATCCAAATTATTGAAATAGTTTCCAATTTGAATTGGCATTTGGGCCTCCAATCCTACCAACCTTCTAAATAATCTTCCTAAAATAAGATTCCTAAAGTACAAATCAAGTCATATGACCCTTGTATTCTAAAACCTTTGGTAGATCCTTTCTTATTGCCTATAGTATTGACAATTCACTCAGTATAGAATAAGAACTCCGCAACATGACAATTATACTGCGCATAATCTGGCTCTCATCTACATTTCCAGGCTTAATTCATTCTATTTCCCTTCATATATTTTGCATTTTTAGCTGAACTGGTCTATTTGCCATTCTCAGAACATAGTGCCTGACAAATAATAAGCACTTAATAAGTATTTCTTAACTTTTTAACTTCATTCAACATTCTATAATCAGCCTCCACATCTTCACACAGTCTCATCTCCTTATGTGTGGAACATGTTTTTCTCCCTTCTGCCCTTTAGAACCCTTAGTTCCCTTCAAGTCTTAGCTCAAGTAACACTTCTTATGCAAATACTTTCCATACCTTCCCAGTACTTAGTGCTATCAATTGTAACTTTCCTCCCTCCTCCCTTATACTGACTATTATTTACTTGCATGGAGTCTACGCCAGGGGTTGAGGTCACATCTTTGGGGGAACCTTCTCATTGTTCTTCCCTATTCCTTTCAGGGTAAGCACCAAAGGAAACCCCCTGACCCCCACTTCTTTTTCCCCTTGTTTTTTGGTTTGTTTGGCTTGTAGAATCCAGGTTTTATGCATGCCTATGTGTGTGTGTATGTGTGTGTGTGTATATATGTGTATATATATATGTGGGTGTACATACACACACACACACACACACACACACACACACATATATATATATATATATATATGTGTGTGTGTGTGTGTGTGTATCTTATGTTTCCTAATAGAATATAACCATCTTGAGGGAAGGCAAAGGGCAATTTTTTTACATTTGTGTCTATAGGATTTTGTACAATCAGCATTTAAAAAATATATTTTTGAATTGAATTAGATTGGACTGAGCTAAACTGAATTCCCTTCTATGCTCAATGTAGCAAATTTATTTATATATAATCCATATACATTTTAGACCCACATTCAGGTTTCTATACCTTCATCTTGTCTACATTCCTTTGTGTAACAGTTGGCCAGTAAAATAAGTTAATAAACCTTTTGTTATTTTGTGCTTTTTCTTTTCTTCTTCTGCCTGCACAATTACAAACATGCAGTTTAGCTGGTACACTAACAAATGGAAAGAATTTCAAAGTTTCAATTCACCTTATATGAAAGCCCAAGTCTCTTTGGTGTATGCAAGTATGGGTCCATTCTGAAGGATCCTTATGTGATTTCAGGGAAATCATCACCTATATTTGGAATCTGTTTTTATTTAAAAAGGAACCAACACAAGGAAACAGAACAGGCAAATTTCAACACTAAAAAGTACTTAATTTTGTGTCTGTAATTTGGAAACATTTTCTAAATTGCTCTTTTACAGTTTTTACAGCAGTTTCTTCTTGGAGGGGAGAACATTTCCCCCATTTCTACAGTCTACTGTTAGAATTCAAGTGGCTGCTTCTGCTGACAAAGATAATCACTGAAATGTCCAGAAAATCATCCAAGGTTTTTCCCTCTCTACCCTAAACTGGTCCCTTTTCTGTCCCCTTGCTCTGGTGCACAGCTAGCATGACTTCTTTGTAACCATGTAAAGGCACCCTCTAGCCTGACACTAATCCTGAATTTATTAAGACAGGTTTGGAATGTAAGAGCATTTTAGCTCCAATTCTGAAAACAGAACAGTCAGGATCATGACAATGCATGGCCATTTATTTGATGCAAACATAAAGAAATTCAAACATTTAGATTTCCATTGTTGGAAGCATGGGGAATGATCATTGGAAGCTTAAGGGTAATATATATATATATATATATATATATATATAGACATATATATATCCATATAATTCATGGAAAAAATCAAAAAAGACAAAAAACTGGCTTACATTTCTTTTGAAAAGGATAGTACTGCATGAGGCTGCTGCCACAATATACTGTTCTGTTCACAGGAGTCTTTGTAAGTATTTTATATAGAGAGACAATACTTAAGCTTTTAATATTTTAGATTTTATTTTTTCTTACATTTCTATAACTCCTGACAACGTTTTCCTTTCCCCAGAATCCTCGATTACTTTGAATGTACTTGTATGTGTTATGATGCTCACTCACCTTCTTCCTAGTAGACTAAAAACCACTTAAAAGATGAAACTATTTCCTTTTTTTCCCCTTTGCATCCCTAGTATTGAGGACAATATATAACACAAAATGTATCATTAATAAATCAGCATTGAATTAAAGTATTTCAATCTGCTATCTTGTTACATGATACCATTTATCCCCTAGTTTCTTTATGGGATATGATGGACAGATGTTATTCTGTTCAAGATGGAAAACAACATCAATCTTTTACCTGAGATGTTGACGGTTGGTTAGAGGAAAAGCTAAAGAAAGAAACTAGGGTTCCCCACAATAGCCTTACTCCAGTCCACCCATGCCCTCTATGAAGGGAACTTTCCATTGAGCTACATCATCAAAATTCATTACAAAAAGACTTAAACATTTCTGGTTGACTAAAAACTTTCTAATTAAAAGGTCCATCCCTTGACTCTCTTCTTTAAGAGGCATGTTCACTGAATGGTGGTTACCTCTCTCTAAGTGCGTATGTGAAAAGGCCTTAGCCTAAAAAGGCCAGGGTCTCCCATGGCATCCTGGGTCATCTCCAGTCATCCTGATGAATATCTGGTCACTGGATCCAGATGGCTCTGGAGGAGAAAGTGAGGCGGGTCACCGTGTACAGCCTTCCCTCACTCAAATCAAAGTCAACTGCAAGTCCTGCCATCATTTCCTGATGCCATGATCCTCTTCGAGAACAAAGGATAAGCACAACTTTTTGAAGACTGTACCAAACATTACTTCTAAATGCTATCTAATAAAATACTAATGATCTGGTCAAATTCTTTTTTGAAAAATGACTTGGTTGTATATTTTGTGTCAATGAACCAGAAGGAAAAAAAAACCAGTTGATCAAAACCATCAAATACAGCAAGAACAACTTACAGAATGTGTGACATTTTATGTCCATAGATTACCAGCTCCCTCCTGGAAAGAAGAGAATGTGTTCCAATGTCTGTAACCTGGAATCAAAGTCTCTTACCATTTTAAAAAATAATAAGTATAGTGACACACATAACTAACTGATGAAAAGTAGAAGTCATCACAGTTTCTAAAGTGGAAACGTCCAGGAAGGAACAAATAGTCATAAACACAAACTCTAAAAAGTACTAGGTTCTATGTGTGATGACCAACCTTGATAAACTAGACTCTTCTCAGCAATGCACAGTTAAAAGACAATTCTACAAGTCTCAGGATGGAAGGAAATATCTACCTTCAGAGAAAGATCTAGAAAAACCAGAGTCTAAATAGAAAATGAAGCAATACATGCTGTCGCACTTTTCCATGTTTGTTTTTGTATATTTTTTTCCCATTGTTCACTCCACTGGTTACAACGCTTCTATACAACCAGACTATTGTACAATGCGAAAGTATTTGCAGATCCTATACATGATTGCATGCTGCCATGGGAGGGGTAAGGGATGGGGGAAAATTTGAAACTCAAGGGATCATGGAACTGAATCTTGTCAGCTAAAAGTAAACAAACAAGTCAATGAAAAAAATTAAAGTACTAGGTTCGATTTAACTTGGCATAGCAGCATGACAGTATGCCTCAGCTGACAAGGAGTATTTTGAATGGGATAAAAAGGAGAATTTCATAACAAGGATAAAGCATTACACAAAGAGGGACAGAAATTCCATCTCTGGAAAGCATAAGGAAAAAAAACTCTCACAAATTAATAAATAAATAAATGATGACCTGTGTTGTATCTATATGAATATGCCTACCTGATATCAGGGGGTTGGGACAAATTTTTAGTTAATTCTCTCTGAAAAACATAATTTTAAGATTTCTTAAATACTACTAGTGGTATAGTATCCTGCCAGACTAATCTAATTTCTTTCTGTGATTGACGTCATCCTCTTTAAGGCTGAGGAAACAGGACAAATTCTGCTTCCCAGTTTTACATTAAAAATCTTTTCTGTATTCTCTGCTTCATATCTCCTGTTTCAAATGATCCAAAGGTCAGGTCACCACTTCACAGGATTATAGGATCACATCTGGAAGAGATCTAGGAGAGCATCCAATGTTTCTTCTATATGCCTTCCTGAAGTAACTGGTAAATGGATTCCTGGTCCCAATATGTTTAAAATAGGATGCAAAATGGTTATAAATGCAGTTCAGATAATTAGGAAAGAATATCATTACTTCATCTTGCCAGCTCATCTTCCCTTCTAGGTTCCACAAGAATGAGATCTAGGGAGTTGTAATTCCTAGTTAGTATAGTAGAAGAAAGAAAGAAAATGTATTATCTTGACAGCTGAAAGCTGTTTACTGTGATGCGAAAATCATCTAATCATGAAATATAATATTGATTGCTAATTTAAATCCTGCATTGCATTTTATATTTATTTTCATATCTCAGCTCATATCCAGAAACAGGAAACTACTACAAACAATCCACCAATCAGGATTCCCTTTGTAGTTAACATTGTTGAGGATAATTAATTGTTAGTTGAAATAAGAATTCAAGATCACTGAAGTCTTATGAAAACATTGAGTTAGGAAGGCCCTGATAGCAAAAACAGTTCACACATACTTGGGAAATACAATTAGAGCTGTTTTTATTAATAGGAAAAAATAAACTCAGGAAGCCTCCGTTCAAATAAATGGTTACAATTATTACTTAAAGCATTAGTGGTACCATAACCGATATATTTCCTGTGTATAAGAGGAGCTATACTGAAATTCTCCTATTAGATGAAAATTATCTTTGAAACAAGGACCTTCCTTACTTCCTTACATTTATTTTTCTAAATTAAAAAAAATAACCAAGTCTCAAGGTCAGTGTGCCATATGTAACAAAGAGTTTATAAACTATGGTATTGACAACCTATTAGAGGCAATACAACTGACTAAAAATACTGAATCAGAAGACAGGTAAGATGCCATCGATTCAAGTGTGATCTCGAGTCTTATCATTCTTCCTAAAACAATACTTACAAAATCAGCAATATAAGTAACTTCCAAATGGATGGATATTATCTTTGTGTATAACTCATGGCAGACTTTTAATCCAATGATTCTCATTTGCTTTATCTCACCACATTTTTGGATCACTTTCACGTTACACTCAACTGGTTGTTACTAGGATTAACTAATGATAACGGTCATTTTGGTAAGTAATTAAGGAAATAACTCAGATGGAAAAAGAAACAGCTATTCCCTCCCATCCTCAAAGTCACAATAAAAAAATATAGAATGAATTATGAATCTCTAAAACAAATCAATTTGGACAAAAGAATAGATGGGGACATTTTTCACACCCTACCACTTTGATCTTGAATTTAACGTTAATGGGGATTTTTTCCTTAGTCATATTTTGGAAATTATAAGACCAATTCCAGGAAACAGGGAGAGGAAGAGAAGGATAAGGGAGGAGGAAGGAGACACTTAGGGAGTGGGAGGGGAAGGAGAGATGGAACATCGTAAGGTTTTTCAAAACTTTTCCAGAGGCCAGTCTTCAAGGAGCTATGCTCTTGCTCCTTCCAAACTCTCATACCCTTCCATAGGGCAGTAGTTGCCTCCTGTTGTCTTGTGATCATTCTCTTCTGTCTTTCTTTTGTATTTTGTCCTTTGTTCTCTATCCCCTAACTGCTCCCACCTGCCAGTTTGGTCATGGTCACTTAGGCCCCACAGCTGAAGCCTCTCATCCTCAGCTACTACCTGGCTCCTCTGGGCTTTGACTTTTGGACATTTCTCCATGATGGCCAAGGTCCTGCTGCCCACTGCTAGATACCACAGCACCACAGAGACCCACTCGAGCAACCCCTGCCTCCAAAGCCCCGGGGACCTGCAACCCCCTGCAACCTTACTGATGGCTCCCAAGAAGTGAAGAAAGGTCAAGCCCAGTATGAAGGGACAGTTCTACAGTCTCTACCAAACTACCACCACTGGGTAAGTCTCAAGGGCAGAACCAGCAAAGTAGAACTCAGAAGACCCTGGTTCCTCCTCCCCTCCTACTCTGCCAGAACCCTTTCCCCCCAAACCTGCTACCACACATAGGTAAAGGAGCCAAGCTCAGCTGCCACTCCTGGGTACCCATAGCCTGGTCTTCCTGTGGCCAGCCTAATTCCACCACCCACCCCCACAGCTGCCCAGGATGAGGTTTTTAAGTCAAAGATGGGTAAATCTGAGAAGATTATTATCCTCCCTAGCCAATTTGCTCACATGATACATTTGTGTGAACAACCAGAGATTAATAGAAAAGCATATGTAACATGCCGTTAAACAAGATCACTCTGTAAAAAGAAATGAAAATAACTTTTGACATGATTTTGTATCATCTTCAATTGTTCACAAGTAGGAGAAAGAGCCTTTTAAAAACACCGAGAACATCAGAAATACGAAGTTGAAGAAATCAGCTTTTCAAACTTAAGTTAGCTAAAAGGAAAATTATTCGAGGGCAAAGTTTAGCAATCCAGTATATCTTAGCATCCCTTGAAAACCTCCAATTCATTGGATTGAGAGCACGTTTGAAAATTCCAAGCAAAACAGGAAAAGAGGACAGTACAATTGAAAAGGCTATTAAAAGTTCAACCTCAGTTTCCATTTTCAAACTATTAATGAAAAAATGTAATTTTTAAAGATTTTTTATACTTTAACAAGAATAAAAAATCAGTAGAGAAACTATTTGTTTTGTGACCAGAAATACAAAAAAATCAGTTATTTAAAATATCATTCAAATAAACTTGGTTTTATATTTTGTAAAAACTATAAAATGAGCAAATTGTTCATATCCTGAGAGGCGCATCATAGTTTTGTTAGGCAAATATTTTGCACTACCTTAATGGTATGTCTTGTGTGTGTATATACATACACACACATATAAACTGGAAAAGTTGAATGTGTGCTAAGGCACATAGATGACTGAAGCATTTATAGAAGGCATACTGAGAACTTTTCAAGGAGAAATAGTTCTCATTTTAAGGTGAAAAGCTAAATGTAAACAATTTATGACAAGCACTACTGAAATTTTAAGTCTGGCACAGTCATTGTAAATTGGGGATTTATGTGTTGTTCTAAAACAGGTTTCTGCTTTCTTATTGCAAATATTGGTAAATTTACTGTTTCCACTTTTACCAAGGTTAACTTTGTGTCTGGTCAAGATCTAGTTATTTTAAAGTATATCTAACTTACTTTAATACCAGAAAGAATTGTTATATTTAAATATTAAAGTAATAATTTGACCTCCCTTTAAAAAAAAGTACTTTTCTCACAACAGCACTGTGTTACTAAGGCGAGCATTATCGTCTCCATTTTAAAGATTAGAAAACAGAGGGTTAGAGATATCAAATTACTTGCTGATCACCACAGATTCAAATTCAATGCTATTTCCATTGAACTATACTACCTAAAGAGAAAATTTATGTTAGGCACGAATGTTAGGAGAGTACCACAGAGCCATTTATATGTCTGCCTTATCTCATTTCCTATGATTATTGTGTTCTTTTTAAATTTCTTTGGTCATCTGCTGTAGTGATTACTTGAATAATTTGCAATCTTCTGAATCCCCAAAATGTCGTTCACCTCCTTCTGTAGAGAAGAAGATAGTTCTCTTCCCAAAAGATAGTTTCAAAATGAGCAAGGTAGGAGTATTAGGAGAGGAGAGAGGGACAGAAGGTGAGGAGAAAGGGTGGAAATAAAACTAACCCTGGGCTGTCTGGGTTGAGAGTCAGATTGAGGGCAGAGGATTAAATCCTTGGGGGAGAAGAGAAGCTTCCAGAAAACCATCTAGCAAAAGGCCAGGTTTTCTTCCAAAGAACATGAAAAATGACATGTGTACATAAACATTGCTATTATTTATGTTTATATTAGAGCCCAAACCTGGCTGCTGTCTTAAAATCTGCTTTTGTATGTAGAGGTAAGACGTTTTCGGACCCTTTGCATACATTTTTATCCTTTTCTACCCCCTTTATAACACAGGTTTTGGTTGTTGTTTTTTTCTCCTTCATTGAAGGTGGAAAAATAGTGGGAGAGGGGCAGTTTCTCTCCTAATGAAGAAGAGATGTGACCAGACACTATTTTCAGCAATCAAAGAGAGAGATAAATAAATCAAGTTTAATGCTTAAGGGATATTGCCATGACAATGCAAAAGCCAGAAGGCTGGGTAACCTGACATTTCAAAGGCAAATTTAGAAACAGGAAAAGACAGCAAATCATTCTTTAATCTTTTTTTTTTCAAGATTGGATTGCCTTTTTTTCCCCCCTTGCTCTGGAATGCATAGTCCTGGTCCATAATATAAACTGGCACTTGTTACACCACCCAGATGTCAGCTCTCCTCTGTTCTTGCTTGTCATGACCCATTGTGTCTGCAGCTGTCTTAGGTTTCAGCTCCAAATGGATGAAAGCCTGTCAGCTGTGCTGAAAGATAGAGATTCTGTAGTGCTTTTGAGTATCTGTAGAATCTCAGTCTAAATAAAGAAGACTAGTAACTTAATGTGATTGCAACTCATTTATAAGCAACCTGAAGACAATTATGATACCTTAGATCTATCTTTATCCTCAGAACTTGATAGTGTACACAGTAGGCACTCAATACATGTTGATGATGTAAACAAAATATAGGCTACCCGATAGGCTACAAGAAACAAGTGGTTGACAAGGAAAATAACATTTCATAAAGGACAATTGTGCTATAATTCATATGGACAATGTATTCCTTTGCTTATGCTAACTTGATGAATTCAAAAAGGGGTTCTTAACCTGGTTCCATAAGATTTTGAAAAATGCATTGATAACTATATTTCAAAATAATTTGTTTCCTTATAATGTTATGCACTTTATTTCATGATTTTAAAACATTATTTTAAATATTATTTCATTAACCTCACAAGACTGCCGAAAAAGGTCCAACAAACAAACAAAAAAAAGAGGTTAAGAACCTCTAGAGTGAAGGACTAAGTTTATTGCACTCTCAATTCCCATAGTCTTGAGCCAAAGTCTCTCAAGACCATTTGTCAGTGACTGCAGTGGAATTTCCTGCAACAATTAGCTATTGAGCTACATGTATGTCTTCTGTGTTTCTGCTATTCTAGAAAGAAAATCTAGCACATTTAGGTTTCTAGATAATTTTTATCTGAATTAACCCTTTTGAGATAAAAAATAAATATATATATATATATATACAATTTCTCATTGTTTTCCTATTATTATGAGTGCAGAATTAAGATATGATTATAATTTGTTTTCCTAAAACTCCTTCTGAATCAATTGATAGTTCTTATAGTAGCTCTTAGGCACTGAGACCACTGAAAAACATTTTTAGAAAGCTTATTCACCCATGATGAAATACTGTTAATCAGGAGAAGAAAAGTTGAAATGAACCATGTCACTTTTATGACATGAAATACAAATACATTTCTACTAAATATATAACAATTCTAATTTTAAATTCCTGCAAATGGGTTTGGTACTAAATTAACACTCAAATATTCATAGAGTAAGACCCAGAAGGATTATTTTGGAGATTAAACCCAACTCCTTCTTCTTGCAGATGTGGAAATTGAGATTCAGAGAAATTAAGTGAACTGCTCAATGTCACACAGTCAGACTATGGCCAGGGCTTAAACACAAGTCTCAATCTTTTCACATAGTGTTCTTTCTTCTGTACAGTGTTGACTATCCAGTAATGAATAAACTCAATTTTAAAACAAAAATGGACCCAATATAATTACACCAGAGAAACTGTTACTATTGACTACTCAATATTGGTAAAACCCTTATATGATCATGATTAGGAATTTCGTTTTCAGTCATGAAGTACAAGGAATCTACCCACCTACCTATCTTCATTTATTGATCTATACCTTTCTATATTCTTCTTTCTATCTGCCTGTCTCATCTCATCTCATACATCTGTTTAACATCCATTTGCTTTTGTCTATCTACCCATATAACTCTAATATATTTCCATCTATCTGAGTAACTGAACTACACTATTTCAAAATCAACCCATAACATAAACTCAGATTTCAAGATCAGCTGTGTTGTTGTCAACCAGGTACATTTCTAAGAGATTTACTTTCATATTTCTTGATTCTACTGCAGAGAGAAGTTTAATTTGAAGGTGGAGTTTTGAAATGGACCAACTTCTTCCTCATTCTTCTGGTAATGGAACAATAAATGATTAGACAAATAAAAGAAGACAAACAAATAAAAGGAAAATAAAAGATGGTATGTTGAAAAGTCCATTAAACTAAAGATCAGGAGAGCCATTCTCTACCCTGAACCCAGACACTCACTACTTCCCTGATTAATCTAAGGTAAATCAGGGATCTTCTTCAGTCTGCAGAGTTCTTAGATGCAAAATGAGAATGGCAGACTACATGTTCTCTAGGATCCCTCCTTTCCTTCAAAAACTTAAACAGGAGGGGTAGCTAGGTGGCTCAGTGAATAGAGCACCAGCCCTGTAGTCAGGAGAAACTGAGTTCAAATCCAGCCTCAGTCCCTTAACACAAGTTATGTGACCTTGGGCAAGTCACTTAACCCCAATTGCCCTGCCTTCCCTCCTCCAAAAGAAGCAAATAAATAAATAAATAAACAAACAGGAAAATAGAGGAAAAAATTAAATCATTGCTTGGAAATGTAGCAGAAAAATATGTTTTCCAATATGATTATTTCTATTTTTGTCATCCACCAACACTTGTTAAGTATTTACTGTGTTTCAGGCAATATGCTAAGTGCTAAAGTTACAGGGAAAGAAAAAAACAAAGCTAAAACAAAAAAATAGTTACTGTCTTCAAGAAGTGCATATTCTAATGGGTAGAGAACACAAAATGCAAATAATTTGGCACATACAATTTATATAGAGAGTGGATGGCAGACAATCTTAAAAAGAGAAAGAACCAACAGCTGATCGGGAAGTTTTTTTTTGTTTGTTTGTTTTGTTTTGTTTTGTTTGTGCTGAAGATATGAATTGAACTGAGTCCTCAAGGAAGACAAGGAAACAAACATGTGGTAGTGAAGCTAGGACAGCTTTCCAGTTATGGGAGATAATACAGAGGTATAATAGAAGGAAGGAGATAGAGAGGTGATGGAGGTGAACAGCGAGTATGCAATTATGGCTGAATTGTTAAATGCATGGAGGCAGGGAAGTGCAGGAACACAGAAAAGGTAAGAAAGGGATAGGTTCTGAAAAGATTCAAATGCCAAAGGGAGATCTCCACATTTTTTTTCCTGGAAGGAATAAGGAGCCACCATATTCCATTGATTAGGTGGCCATGTGGTTAGACCAATGCTCTGAGAAATCTACTTTGACTGCTGAGGATGGACTGAACTGGGGAAAAGGATGAGCCAAGAATGCTAACCAGATGTCTAATTGCAGCAGTCTTGGTGAAAGGTGACCATTGCAATTAAGAAAAGGTTACCCATATGGGATCTTTTTGGAAGACAGACATAACAAGATTTGGTAATGAATTGGACCTATGGAGAAAATGTGAGAACGAGTTTCAGGATGACATACCAATACCACAAGCATAAATGACTAGGTGGATAAGGTGTTTAAAGAGTAACATAGAAACTGGGGATAAAAAAAAGTTTGGAGGTAAAAGATAATTAGTTCTGTTTTGGTCATGCTTAATTTGCAGTGCTAATATGCCATCTATTCACAGGAGTCCAAAAGACAATTGGTGATATGGGAATATGATGGGGAATCATTGGCAAAGAATTTCTACTTGAAATCTGGAAGCTTCTGAAATTATCATTAAAGGGTACAGAGGGAAAAGAGAAAAGCATGATATAGCCTTGTGCTTGCCATTATTCCAGTATAATTATTACATTCCCTAACTCTCAGAATGCCAGATTTAATCAAGTGATATCCCTTTAAAAGTCAGAAAGCAGTATCTTTAAAATGCTTCAAATATCCCCCACTACTTCAGGAACCTTTAACATTGTGTTTATTTTAGAGCATCGTGTAAACTGATTTCATTGTTTTTTCTTTCTCTGTTCATATTCAACTTACACCTGTGCCCCTCTACACACACACACACACACACACACACACACACACACACAGATATATAGATATGTATGTATACATAGACATATACACACATACACACTCCTGCTAACTGTCCTAATAATGAGAAAGCTCTTACGAGTTTCAAGTATCATCTTCTTATGTAGAAATGAAAAGAGTTTAACCTTATTAAGTCCTTTATGATTTCTCTTTCTTATTTACCATTTTATACTTCTCTGGGGTCATATATGTGGGAGTGAAATTTTCTATTCAGCTCTGGTCTTTTCATCAGGATTGATCAAAAGTCCTCTACTTCACTGAATGTCTATTTTTCCCCTGAAGAATTATACTCAGTTTTGCTGGGTAGATGATTCTGGGTTTTAATCCTAGCTCCTTTGACCTCCAGAATATCATATTCCAAGTTCTCCAATCCTTTAATGTAGAAGCAGCTAAATCTTGTGTTATGCTGACTGTGACTTTGTGATACTTGAATTGTTTCTTTCTGGCTGATTGTAATAGTTTTCCTTAATCTAGGAGCTCTGGAATTTGATTGTAATATCCATGGGAGTTTTAATTTCAGGATCTCTTTCAGGAGGTGATTGGTGGATTCTTTCAGTTTATATTTTACACTCTGGTTCTAGAATATCAAAGCAATTTTTCTTAAGATGATATTAAGGCTCTTTTTCTTTATCATGGCTCTCAGGAAATTCATTTTTTAAACCTCTCACCTGGGTCTATTTTCTAGGTCAGTTCTCTTTGTCTTCTATTTTTTATAACTCTTTTGGTTTTTGCTTATTGTTTCAGGGTGGATTTTAGAGTCACTACCTTCCACTTGTCTGATTTTTAATTTTTAAGGAATTATTTTCTTTGGTGAGGTTTTGTACTTTCTTTTCCATTTGTTCAAATATTATTTATTTATTTATAGCTTTTGCAAATATTTTAATAAGTGTTCTCTGCAAGGCATTTAAAACACCAGTTTGTGAGGATAAACTCCATTGGAGAAAGAGAAAACAGAATGCAGGTAACCACAGAACTGAGGAATTTTCTTGATTTGAAGCAGCATCTGAGAGTCTATTGTTTTCTAATGAGCCTTGCACTGCTTTGTAATCTCATATTTCTCTTTTGCTGTGTCAAAAATCTCTTCCTTCTTGGTGTCTAGGTTTACAGAGCCTCTTCTTCATGAAGTAAACATCAGTAAGATGATTTGGAATTTTGACACCTGAAAGGTTAACCCTGGTAGACGTGGCAATGACAGATTTCTGATGGGTCCTTCTCAGAAGAACATGATTGATGGTAAGAGGTCCAGTCACTAGTAGCAAGCCAGTAGAGAGCTGTGTCAGGAAAACCATTTGCTTGCCCCTGTGGCAGCCAGTGAGCATGATCAGAAAAGTTCCCAGGGTGATGCTAGCTCGAAGTCTCCTCACATGCTGGCTGAAGAGCTTTTTGCCATGACTTAGCATCTTTCTAGGCTTATCCTCAGTAGGGTAATACCTATGCATTTGTGAATGTTTACCACTTGAGTTCCTCCATTCTTATCATAACCAACAGGCTTTGAGATGTTAGCTCTTCTTTTCAATTCAGGTTTTTGGGGCAGCATATTTCCTCATGTACATGGCTCTCTGGGAATATATTGCAGACATGGAGTACCTACTAATCCCTTGGGCCAGGACTGGGTTCTGATTGCAATGCTTTTGAGGCTTTTTGACCTTTCTAGCTACATTTTCCTTTTTTGTTCTTTTCTTTTCCTTTTTGACCTTCTTTTCCTTGGGTGGCTTTTTGTCTGTCATCTTGAGAGATGGGAAAGAGAATGATGGTCCAAACTTCTGGTCTATAATCAGGGGTGGGAGGTGGGGAGCTCAATTTTATTTTTTAAAGTAGTTCCTTTCTTCTGTGAATTTTGTGCCTTCCCCCCTCCCCCAATTTGGTCAATTCAGCTTTCCAAGGCATTCTTCTCCTCAATGGATTTTTTGTATATCATTTCCCATTTGGTCAGTTCATCTTTTCAAGGCATTCTTTTCTTCATTGGATTTTTTTTGTACCTATTTTACCATTTGGCCTATTTTGTTTTTTAAAGTGTTAGTTTCTTCAGAATTTTTGTGCTCTTCCTTTTTCAGGATGTTGACTTTTTTCATGATTTTCTTGTATCACTTCTATTTATCTTCCTATTTTTTCCTCTTTCTCTTACCCGATTTTTAAAATCATTTTTGAGCTCTTACATGGCCTAAGACCAATTCATATTTTTCATGGAGACTTGGATAAAGGAATCTTAACTTTTCCATCTTCTTATGAGTGTATAGACATATTCTGATCTTCCTTTGGTATGTCATCCTCAAACCCATTCTCACATTTTCTCCATAGGTCCAATTCATTAACCAAATCTTGTCATGTCTGTCTTCCAAAAAGATCCCATATAGATAACCTTTCCTTAACTGCAACTCTCACCTTTCACTGAGACTGTTTCAAATAGACATCTAGTTAGGGTTCTTGGCTCATCCTTTTCTGTTTTTATTTTTCTCTTTGT
The DNA here is from genome assembly GCA_028646575.1 of Pseudocheirus occidentalis. NCBI lineage: Eukaryota > Metazoa > Chordata > Mammalia > Diprotodontia > Pseudocheiridae > Pseudocheirus > Pseudocheirus occidentalis. The sequence goes on along the minus strand of CM053594.1, from coordinate 287,814,270 downwards.
TTCTGGTTTCTGTTTTTCTGTTTAATCATTTTTCCCAGGCTATTTCTTGACTTTTAACTCTTTTATACAGTGGGGCTCTTATTCCAGAGTGGAGAGTGCACTGTCTCAAGCTTCAGAGGCTTTGTACAGTTGTTTTCAGAGATACTTTTGGGGACTTGTAAGTTTCAAGTTTTTCCAAAGTGGTATGTTCTAAAAAGACATATTACTACTCTCCTGGCCTGTGCTCTGGTATGTGAGAGACCACAAGCATTCTTTTCTGCCATGGAACTGTTCCCGGCTCCAATGTGGCCATAAGCCCTGATATGCAGTGTTCCTCCTTGCCTTGGGACTGCCACTCAGAACTGTGACTCCGATGTGAGTGTGGGAAAAGTAAGAGTCCTGCAATGACCCCTTCTCATGCTAAGCAAAGAAACCCTGTAATCTCTTTATGACCAGTTATTGACTTCCTTGCTATCTGTGCTCTGAGACCTTTGGAAGCAGCCACTGGAGCTGCTGATTCATTTTCTCCCAACAGTGCTAATCATTATTAACTATTAATGATTTAATTTTAAATATTCAAATATTTTCTTCTGTTTTCCAGAAAGCAAAAAATAAAGCCTATCTTTTAGATGATAAAATAAGAGCACTAAAGCCAGTGTTTTTCTTTATAGGAAGGCAAAAATAAAATTCATATTTTAAGAAATCTTTACCAGATCATATGATCCATCATTGAGATAGCAAAAGCATCAACTCATGCTATAGGTCTGTAAATCAGAAATTACATATTAAAGTCATTCATATCCTCATGTATATAACATACTACTGGCTACACAAATAGCTAGTCCTGCCTTACTAATGATGTAGTACTGTACTGAAGCCCATTTTTGGTTTCCTTGAAGATCCTGCAAATCAACCTCTTGTTGAGGAAAAAAAAACGAGCCTTATTTGTTTTTCTAATCAGTTCTTTGCCTCCAGGATAATATTGAGTTTTTCCCTCTTAGTAAGCAAAAATAAGCTTATAGACCAGTGGTTCTCAACCTTCCTAATGCCATGACCCTTTAATACTTGTATATGGGTGTATCTGCATATAGGTGGACCCATCTGGAGACAGATAGAAGAGCGATGTCTCGGTTCCTAAGAACATTGGAAATATGTGTTTTCTGATGGTCTTAGGTGACCCCTATGACACCTGTGAAAGATTTGTTCTAGCTCCAAAGGGGTTGTGACCCACAGGTTGAGAACCACTGTTATATACAGTCCTATGCAAGGCTCCCACGATTTAATTATATAAAAATGGGCAATGGAGTATAGTCTTCTTGCCTAAGAATATGTAATTTTTCTTTTGACATTTTTTTGTCCCCCTTCACTCAGGAAAAGGTACCCCCAGCCTCACTCCCAGTGGATCTGGTGAACAGACAGCTTGATACAAGATGACTTAGTTGTTTAATAAGAATGCCTGGGCTTGTTTGGTTCTCTATCTACTAAGTGAAAAATCAGATGTATCATTTAACCTTGATGTAGTGAATTAAATAAGGGCAAGGACATATATGGAGCATTGGGACGTAACAATTTCACACTCATAAATAGAGAAAACAATTTTGTAAAAAGTGTTTAAAGTGAGAGATATGTGATATTGCATTTTGAAGGACATTTTCTGAATACATCTAGAGTGTTTTACTTACCCAATACTGTGAGTTCTGCAGAGGCACTGATGTTTTCGTTTTTGTAGGTGACAACACAAGTATATGTCCCAGTATCATCATCTGTCACATTGGAAATAAGTAAGTTGCTGCCACCTAATAAAGAATACTTTCTGGACCTGTAACATAGAAAACAGAGGAACTTAGTGACTCAATCAATACCTTTCAACATCTAGCAAATTAATCCCAGTCTTAAACTGGACTGTGTGGAACAGTGTAAAAATTGAAGCCCAATCTTAAAATATTGGAACAAACCTTGCACCATTCATCTTATTTTAGTCATCTGTGTTATTGACCCCCCCCAAAAAATGAATTCAGGGCTAATTATTCCCTTTGGATGACTATATGTAACTTCCAAAGAAATGAAATGGCACAAGGCATATCTAGCTGTGGCCCAAATTGCTTGAACATATCTAGAATTATAATTGTATACACTGAAAGTTCATCAATGAATACTGGGACATATCAATGTTTTCAAGGTTAAGTCACCATGAAAACTGAGATTCTACTCCATTTATCTTTGTTGTGCAAATCACTTCTGGCTTCTTGGTCAAATTGAAAGGGTTAGGTATCACCTATTATCATGTATATGCAATAGTCAGCAAATATTTCAGAAATGGTATCCAACTGATATCAGAAGAGGAATTAATATTTTAAGGTTGGAACTGGTTCTATTTTATTCCAAGTATAATTGCATTCTTATGCAATTCTGAGGCTTCTGCATTCTTGCATTATGGTTTTAGAAATTGGAACAAGAGCAAATAGTAAACAAAATTCCTAAATCTAAAATACCTGACTTGGATCACTTCCTCTCCTCGAATCCAGGTAAAACTCGGTGGAGGATACCCAGAAACACAACACTCTAGAATGGCATCTTTTCCTTCGATAGCTACCACATTGGAAGGTCTCTGCAGGAAAAACTGTTGTCTGTGTAAACCTGGATCTATGAAAGGAAAGGACAGGGTCATAATTGTGGTGGGAGACACTGCAAAGATAAATGATATATCTGAAGGATTCCATCCTTGAAAGATATATTAATGGAAAGCAATGAGATTAAGTGGAGGGAAACTATCAAAACACCAAATCACAAGTAAAAAAACCTAATAGATTTTTCCATCTTCTAGATCTCCAGTTTCTTAAGACTCTCATTGCAATATATTTTGATAGCATGGTATATGACAGAGTATATCTTCAAGTCTCAATAGCAATACCATTTAATATTCAAAAAATACATTCATGCTGCACTTACTGTATAAACATAACACATTAATTTGCATTAGTATGTGTCATAGATAAAGCTTTAGAAAGAAAGAAGATCACTGATGCAATAAGACAGAGGGGCATATAATTTTTGATGGTGGAGAAAACAAATGAATGACCTCAAAGCTTAGGGACAGTGGACCCAAGTGATGTGAACATTTTGGGAAATCAGAATGCAGGATAAGATAACCAAATTAGGAAAAGGAACGTTACAGAGGAGAGAAGTGATGTTCAAGGAAACTAAAGTTAAAACTTGTTTTACAGTGTGATTCTACCATAGGGCAAGAATCATTTTGTACTTAACTTATTATTTTTTATACCAACTGGAAGCAGATGTGGAAGATCTGACAGAAAATGACAGATTTCTGACACAAGATGTACTTTAGGATGATGTCATAGAATCTTAGAGTTAAAAAGGGCGTCGGAGTTCTTTTAGTCCTATCCATGCATAGACAGAATTGCCTTTCAGATTTTTTTTTAACAATTATTGCATCTAACCTCCATGTGGTGGAAAACTCCAGGGGTGGTGAAATCATTACTTCTTGAGGCGATTCATTTTTGTTCATATTGTTTTCCTTACACAACAGTAACCTTCCTCTTTGCTATTTGGAACCATTGTTAAGCTTGTCCTTCTGGGGCCATGTTAAACACCCTCCCCCTTTTACCTGAGACCACTTAAAAAAGAAAAAAAAACCTTCTAGGCAGTTAACATTTCCTTCTGTGTCTTCATCTTATTCAGGCTAAACATATAACCTTATTTCAAATAATCCTCAGATTGTAAGGATTTGAGTTCCTTTGCCATTCTTATTCTTCCCCCTTAGACATTCCAGAGCTTATTTGTGCCCTTCATAAAGCTAGACCTCCAAGACTGAAGAGAGTTCTACAGATGAGGTCTGATAGAATAAATTAGTATTTTCACATCTTTTTATTCTGTACCCTGTGCCTCTTTTAACTCTGTCTATCATGGTTAGATTTCCTACCATCTTACTCTGCTGACTTAGGGTCTTCAGTAAACTAAAATACAGAGATATTTTTTCATAGGAACTGTTGCTAGTAAATATTCAGGAAATGGCTGACATGCTATTGAAAGAGACTAACTAAAGACCACCATAGACCAAACGGTGAAGTTAATAGTAGAATTAATGACATCATCCTAAAGTACATCTTGTGTCAGAAATCTGACATTTTCTGTCAGATCTTCCACATCTGCTTCCAGTTGGTGCAAAAAATAATAAGTTAAGTACAAAATGATAATAATGGAAGGATTTTTAAGATGTGTAGTTCTTTATTAAAATAATATTGCTGAGGGTTTTTCCCCCATGTTAGTTACAAAAGTTTAGAATATGTTTTGCGTTCATCTTGTGGAGAAAATATACATCCCTCCAGAAGAAATAATTCTATAATAATTTAAATAATGCCAAACTCTTAGTCTGATTCTGTCTCACTTCTGGCCCTACCCAGGTGTTTTAATGAGATTAACTAGAGGGCTCCTGGCTCTCCAAAATGGTCTGATGAGATTAACTACAGGAAACACTTACACCAGAACAGACTTGATCTTGGGGTGGCACCAAGTTTTCATCAAAGTTAAGATGTTCTCACCCCAAATCATCAAATAGAGATGTCCTGACCCTATTAATTTGATCTGCCCAGAGAGAAAAGTGGCTAAGCAGCCTCACCTGAGAGACACCTTTTGCTACCTGCCTGAAAGCTATGTAACCCCTTCTAATCATACATCTCCCTCTATTTTGGAGAGTTAAGAGGCATCTGGCAGATACTAATCAGATGATGCTTACTAGACTCCATCTTTTAGCCTTGCCTCAGGATTTATTGACTCCCGGTCACACACTCTAGAAGGATTTGAGCATCTTCACGTGGGTTTCTCTGAAGTAAGCAGGAATAATTTGAAGGTTGATGTTTCTAAAAATCTTATAAATAGACTTAGATTTTAATTAAATTTTATCCTTGTGCATACATATCTTTAGGATAGCGACCCATGAGGTGAGAATGTCCTTCCCTTGACCAGCTGTTTTTCCAGCAGAATGATTTTAAGTTATATTTAGGACCTGATAACTAGTCCTAGGAAGAAGGGTAATAGGCAAAGCTACCTCTGTTCTCTTGGAAGTAGATGAGAGTTTATCACTTAAATAAACAAACTCATTTTAATCATCTCTTTTTCTGATAAAAAAGAGTAATGGGAGTTGACAGTTGGTTCTGACACCTAAAAAGGACACTTTACCTCAGGGAAATCTATTTCTATGTCAGTTGCTTGATTTTTCTTGTTAGAAATAAAAGGGCCCATGTTGAGATCTACACTTAATACAACAAAATCCTCTGTCTTTGTCAAAGATTGCCATCTCATTTCCCAAATGTTACTCAAAAATCTATGGATTGTAAAGTCTGAGAAGGCAGAAACAAAATAGGACTGAAAAAGTTATTGAAAAATCCTTTCAGAAATGGCAGCAGATAACCTGCTGCTTTTCACAGAAATGGAAACGTGAAAACAAAAACTTCACTGCAGTCTTATTTGCAATGCCAAGGGTCACGTTTTGCCATTTGGTAATATATAATTTACCTTTCTAACTACTTTGGTTTTTGCTTTAAGAGACAGCTTTTAAAAACGATTCAATATGAGGTAGAGGAAGTTGCAAGAAAAATGAGGAAATAAAGAAATAATAAAGGATAAAAATCTCTGCACAAATGTTTAAGAACAAATAAAAGGTTTTCTTTCCGAAAGTTCCACACATAGTACATCTGAAAGATCTCTAGGAGTATATAGATGCTGAAATTCAAAGGTAATGACTCTAGTTGATTTAATTGAGCTTATGGAAACTTTTTTTCATGATTATTAATGGCAGAATGAAATCTTCGGTACTGTTTTATTACGGACATTGTCTCCTCTACTGGTTTTGAAATTAAGACGAGTTATTAAGTTTATAGAATATGAGCTGCTCTCACATAGTCAATGATTTGTAGCCTATTTAAAATAAGGCTACAAATCAAAATACAATAGCCTATTTTATATAATTTGGTCATCAACTAATAATTAGACTGGTGGCAAAAGTGGACTTTTCTGATTGGGTCAGCTTTATATCTTTATTTTTTTAATATCAAATGGAGATTGAAATTCCAAATTCTAAAAACTGTTTTATTTTCCTGTTTGGGAAGGAAAGATAACCTGATTCCTTGACCTGATCTTGGTGTCATACTTCATTAAAATGGAAGTAATCTGCTTCAGAGTGCCTGAATTATGTAAGAACAAAGAGAAATCAGAAATTAATGTGAAACTGATTTCTCAGTAAACAGAATACATTAAAGGATAGAACCACTGTAGAAAAACTTGTTACCTTTTTCCCCAGTGGAAATTCAAGCCTGGCTTGATCTTATTGACAGACTGTGATCAAGGGGCAAATGCTAATAAATAATAATTAAAAAAAAAGAATAATGATACAGAAACTAAGACTCACCAAAGCAATTTTCATAGTTTCTGTCCTTAAAGAAACATTTTTTTTAACCTGCAGAATTCAGTATTCTTCCACCCATAATGTTAGGTACTAAATGATGTCCTAGATAATCATTATGCAATAATGCTATTCAAAGCATGAATCAGTGACTCTGTCCTTGGAAGAGCACAGCCTGGACACTGATGTAGCTTGGGAGATATGTGTGTATCTGATTGTAAAGCCAAGTATGAACAGCTTTCCAAAGGACTGCTGCTGTGAACAGCTTCAAGGTTTTGATTACACAGTATAGTGAACTCTATTTATTCAATAAAAAAATAAGACAAAACACTCACAGAAACCAAACTAAAGCATTCACAATGTTATGACATAACAACTTATCACTAAAATTGCCACATAGTTTTCACCCAAGTGGCCACATAGTTTTAAACAAAGTGTATTCATTTAGTCACTCAATCATTTAATAATTCAATCATTGAGTAAGTTCTTTATTCAACCAGGTTGCCTCCTTAAGGGATACAAAGTAAAATTATTCAGTAAGTCCTTAATTCAATCATCCTTAAGGAGGCTTGTCTCCTTAATGAACACAAAGTACAAAGGTCAAAGTTCTCCACCTCTGCATCCCAGTAAATCATAACCTTTTCAGTCAGCATAGGGTACTCAAGAAGAGATCTTTTCATCTTGACTTGAGGCTGTCTCTCAGCTTCCATGGCTCCTCTTCCATGGTCCCAGCTCCTGCCCAAATCTATACAACTGTGACCTGGATTCAAAGGCAGCCAGTTCCCAGTTCCTTGTGCAGTTCCTGTTTCATATTGAAGCTCTTGTCCTTCACAGTTTCTGTTCCTTGGAAGACAAAGCTTAACAGAATCACAATGCATTCATACATATTGCTGGCATACTCATCAATTCACTCTCCACCTGTGAAATCAACATAGACCCAACAACAAGGTCTGAGGAATCAACACAAATCATCAGTTTAGGCCCAGGACCCCTGAAAGTTTCAGTAAGAACCTCTTCCAGGATTTCTGTAAATACACAACAAGAAAATCCTCTTTCAGGGATTCTGAACCAGCAGTAAGGTCCCAGGGCATCTGTAACAGCAACGTCCTCTGTCAACAGAAAAATCTGACAAATAACATCAAAACAAAGAGACAAAGTACCAGCACCACAGCCTTGCTTCCTCCCAGTTCTCTCTTCTCATTTCTTAGTTCTTCTCAATTCTCTTCTCAGTTCAGTTCTCTTCTCACTTCCTCTCAGTTTTCAATTCTCAATTCTGCTCACAATTCTTAGATCCTCAGCTTCCATACTCTTTGTTCCCAGAAGTTCCAAATCCAAGCAGTTCTCATTCCTAGCAGTTCTAGGTGGTTCTTAGAAGTTCTCAGCAGCTCTCAGAAGAAGTTCTGGCTCTCTAGTTTGGGATTTTCCTTATATATGGTATTAGTTCCTCCCTGTTACATCAGCAAGTTCATCCCACTGTGGGATTCACAAGTTCTGGATCATAATACTTGACACAATCATGAACTTGAAAGAAGGTGTTAAGTACCGTTTGCTTGCCAATACAAGAGGCATGGAAGATCTTCAAATCCTATTACCATTACACTGATTCAGTGTCCCAGCCCTGTCAGGAACTTCACACACACAAATAATGAGTCAGGAGGCAGAGAATGTGTGGTACTAACAAGAGAACAACTAGAGTATTATGAAATATAATTCAGAGTCTTTGCCAGGATTCACTGTGTGTGTGCATGCATGTATGTGCATGTGCACATATATATGTAGTCTTTTGAACTTTTTGAATGTGTGTGTGTGTATTTAAGAGTAATTTTTGTGAAAGGAACACAAATGCAATCTTCTGTTCTGTTCATGGTCTTTTAAGAACAGAAAATTAAGAGTTCCATAGTAGTTTACATCAAACAGCCTCTTCTATATTTGTGCCTTTACACAATCAACTATCCATGTCTGAAAGACTCCCCACCCCTTCACCCCCATTCCAGTACCTTCTTTCTAACTCCCTTGCATTCTTCAAGTTGTATCTCAGGTGTCTTTTTATGTACAAAGTATTTTCAGATAGGTCTGGTTGTCAGGGTATCCTTCTCTTGCAACTGCTTTACATAACTTTGTATACTAAGCCACTTTTTGTTTACTGATCTGTAGACCTGTTATATCCTCTTGGTGCAGGTTATTGTTTTTTTTTTTTTAATTTGAGGTCCATGGATCTCTTAGAGGTCCAATGGTACATGACACAAGTACAGTCAGGAATCCCTACTCTAGCAGAATGTAAACTGCTTAGGGGACCAAGTTTTTATTTTATTTTTTTCTCTTTTTATTCCCACTGTTTAAACTAGAGGTAGGGAACCTGCAATGTTGAGGCTACATGTGGCCTTCTAAGTCCTCAAGTGTGGCCCTTTGACTGAATCCAAATTTTAGAGAAATAATGGATCCAGTCACAGGGTCACACTTGAGGATCTAGAGGGTCTACAAATTTACTAACTGCTAATAAGACCTTCATCTGTTTACCAATCCAATAGACTTCAAAGAGTCTCAAACACACATACCTTCCTCCTTTTCTCCCTCATTGCCTCCCCCACCTATATTGGAACATGAAAAAAGCACTTCTTGAGTAGCTCACTCGTGTACAAATTCAAAGACTCACAATATTAATATATGCATGAAGCATATGTTCAAGCAGCACCTGACTCTGAAAGAAGAAAAACATATCCCGTTTCTTCCACTAAACTTGCTGCATTCTTCAGATAATAGGACTTTTCTGTAGCAACAAGCAGTCCCTTTCATTTTTGTGGTTTCCTTGAGTGGAAAAATTGTTTTCCAACATCATGCACTCCTCAGTTTTTGTTATTAAAGTCATGCCACAATGGGATATCAAACAAGTTTTCAATTGGAAAGGAAAGGCCACTGCAGGCTAATGTGGAGCATTCTCTTTGATTTCTTCCCAGGCATTAGAGGTACAAATTAATTTAACTCTACAGAGCTGGTTTCCTCTGTCTGCATGCAAGTTAGCCTACTATTCACCTGCTGGCTCTCTCTCCTCTTTCCACATTTAGGCCTGTCTTATAAAATTTAGCAATTACCATGTGTCTGTAGGTGCCAATGGGCATTTTTTCAAATTATCTGAGAGTCAAACACCATGATGTACCTTCCTTTACATTACTTCTTTCATCAGAAAACCGATCTCATCCAGCATGATCCCAAACATCTATATTTAATAAAGTAGGGATAGAGGGGAGGGGGATCCTCCAAACTGGCCCGATCCCAAGTAGCTTTAAGCCACAAGGAGGCAGGCATGGTTTCTTTGTAGTGATTAGTCATCATTCTATGATTATTCACTTTCCTTATTTATAGCAAGGTAGCATGAAAAGTGACATGCTGTCACTTAAATGATGTCTACATCTCTGATTATTTCCTTCCTCCCTACATGGAAAGAGAGAGGGAGAAGAAGAGGAAATGGGAGAGGGAGAGGCATGTATTTGTAGGAAATATGTATGAATATATTCAATGAATTTTGTTATACATGTATGTACATAAACTATGATCAATAAGTATTATTGTTATCCCCATTTTATACAGGCTAAAACTGAACACTCAGAGGTTGTGACTTGCTTAAGGTCACAAAGCTAATAAGTGTCAAAAGCCAAATTTCATCTTAGATCATACAGACACCAGGTCAGTACTGCATCCAATGGACCCTCTAGCTGCCTCTAGGTGTGAGAGACTCCATAAATAAGACCTAGAATTTATTTCATCACCATGAATTCCATAAAATCCTTTTTTTGTGTATATACATAAATTAGGAAGCATTTTAGATATCTTCAACTAATTTTAATGCCTCAAAATGGCAACATTTGGTTTCTAGAATTTTATTATCATAAATAACAAAAATATACTATAAATGAAAAATGTTTTCCTCAAACTAATAACAGAATAAAACTGGTAGGTAAAAAATTTACTCCTAAGACAGAAGAGCTATAGTCAGATGCTGAAAATAAGATTAAACAATTTGTTCCTATATGTGTGTGTACATCTACATACATATATGTATAATATATAATTTATTATATTCACAGGTATGTATATGTATA
>CM053594.1:287756699-287803276 GCA_028646575.1 Pseudocheirus occidentalis | reverse complement strand
AAATACAGACATACGTACAAATTTGTGTATATATGTATATCTATGTATTTCCATTGTGGAGGGTATGTGGAGTAAGAATGAAACAGAGAGACAGAGAAATAGAGAAATGGGTGGGTGGGTGGGGCAGTGTGCAGTACAGTTAAATAGAAGCAAAACTTGGAGTCAGCAAGACCAAGGTTCTAATTCTACCTCTGATACATACTGTTTGTGTGGTGCTGGGGAAATTATTTAATCTTTTGTTTCTCTAGATAAATCTCAAAACTAAATCATTTAATAAATGTGTGTATCTACATCGGAGTAAGAGAGACAAAAAGATAAAGAGCCAGAGATAATAGAGCAAGATAGAAAATATAATCTTATTAATATACCAATCTAGAATCATTTCAGTAAAGTGGTATATAAAATTATTTTTAAAAATGTAATAAGTCAATTTTAAAAATACAGTAAGTTCAAAGCCAATAGGACTCAATAATTGTGGATTACAGGTAGAACAATAGATTGGCTTACCAAATGATCAAGTCAATTCAATTTGGTTATCAAGAAGCAATAAGATTTTGAGTGAATAGTATTATTATTTTAATCAAGCAGTTACTTAAATCAGATTAATAATTCAAAAACCCAATCCACCAAATTGGCACCTAAACTTTATTATAGCTGATAAAGTAGACTCTTTTGTCATAATACATATGTCCTGTGATATGAACTATATAAAAAGTTAAACTATTTATATATCATAAATAAAAGTTTGAGTGAAAATAATTCCACAGATATTGGCCATTAATTAATTAGTCTGAAATTCTGTACTCTTAACATTTCCTTCCGCCTTTCTGCCCTTGCTGCCATTGTTCCTTTTCTCTGTCATTATCTCACCATCATTGTTTCATCCCTCAAAGTTCTTTAAACTTTGCCTTTTTTCTTCTCTTTCTATATTCCTTTACTAGGTAATTGTATTCAATGAGATATTTTCAATATTACTTTTATGTAAGTAATGAGAAACAAATCTGTTTCTCTAGCCCTTACCTCAATAGCAAACTGCACAGTAATATTCCCAACTACAGTACATCTCTATAACGCATCAGTTAGTACTTCAAACAACTTGTCAAAAGTTCAATTTTCAAAAACCTAGTATTCGTTCTGACTTCATTCTATCTATTAGTGCCATCATACCACACTCTCTGCCCCCCCCCATTTACATGTTTAAAAGTTTTATATTATTTGACTGCTCCTCTCACTTCTCAGTCAATTATCGAACTTATGGATTCTATGTCAGAAATATCTTTCACAACAACTCCTTGGTCTTTATACCCATGGCTACCCCCCCTTACTACCTCCTAGTCATCTATCTGGTCAATTCTAATTCTCATCTCACAAGTTTTCTCTCTCACTCTCTCTCTCTTTCTCTCCCTCTCCTTCACCTTCTCCCTCTCCCTCTCCCTCTCTCTTCTTTATTTACCTCTACATACCACTATTTACATTCATTTTATAAATAGATATGCCCATATCACTCCTTTGCACAAAACACTTGAATTTCTCCTTATTGCCCAAATATCATACAAATTCCTTAGTTTAATATTCAAAACTCTCCAGAATCTGCTTCCACCCTACCTTTTCATGTTTACCTCATCCTTCCATGAACTCTAAGCACCAGTTATATTGGACCATGTGATGAATACATTATTCTCTGAAAATTTTAAGGTGTAACATGATCACTTGTGTCACCAATACCCTCTTCTTTCCCTATCTTCTCAACCTTTCTTTTGTGGGATTCTTACCAATTTTGAGGTTCTGACTGGAAGTTCTTTTCATCCAGGGAATCTTTCTGATGCTTCCTAGTAAGTAACAACCTCTACCCGTCACACACACTAAAACCTCACATAACATTTTCCTTATTCATACTTGATTTTTCACATCCTTCTAACTGGTGATTATCTCCATGAGTGCCAAGATTCCCATATTATCTAAGCTTTGTATTTCCCGCCTGTGCCTACTGTATCACTCTGCAAATAACAGGCATTTAAAAATATTTGTTCAATTAAATCAATTCTTCCTATAGAAAACTGAATCTTTTACTGCATTTATTCTAAAGACACCCAGGGTGGTAGAGATGTGGAAATCTTCTTAAGTATTCAAATATTTTAGAACATTAATAGACAAATTAAATTATTTACCATTTTCTCATCTTTCAATAGAAGTATATAATCTCAACATCAAGAAAAAAGCTCTGTTCTTTTAGAAAATCACCTAGTCATTAACAATCTTCTATCATTTTACCACATACTAAAATTAAGTGCAGATACAGTAGAACAACTCATTAGCATTCTAAAACAGACAAATGGTAAACACAAATGTCACAAACAAAATATCTATTTCATTTCCCTGATGGTCTTGGACCCATCTTATAGAAATATAATTAACAGCATGCACCTTACATACTCTGATCCATGCACATCTTTGTAAGATCATTTATGAAAAGGGGAGGTGGGGTAAAGTCTTAAGTGCATTTCAATACTGTCTCTTCTTTGCTGACTTCTCTGTACTCTTGTTAAAAAATGCCTGGCATGCACTCAATGCTGCAAAATTGGCAGAATAAATTATTTTGTCTTAAATGAAAGCAATAGAATAAGAAACCAGCAAAGCAATGCTTTAATAAGTGAGAAGTTTATTATTTTTTATTTGCAAATAGAGAATTAGCCATTTTTACACAATGAATTTTACATGTCTGGCATTTTCTCAAGATTCATACACACCCCTCTCTCCACACACACACACACACACACACACACACACACACACACACACACTTCTCAAGATCGGTTTTAAGTCATGGTAGTGATAAGCTGAGCTTCTATATTAAGTGATTCTTTTCATTCTAATTAATCAAGTGTTAGAAAACTGATTGGGTAATAAACTCACAAAGCTTATTACTGCCAGAGGTGGTAATATGTGAATTTGTAAAAAGCTTCTGACACATTTACAAATGATACACACAAATGGTTACTAGGAGAAGTTGAGCTGAACCATTTCTTTTCAGTTGTTATATCGTCTCCCACTATCTCTGGGGGATAGTCTTTGCAAAAGAACACTGGCCTAGATGGAATATAACTCTGACCTATGGGGGAAATCCCTGTATTTCTATGTCTGGTTATTGAATTTAATTCAATAACTTATTGTCCACTTACTGTTTATGGGAAACTCTACTAGGTACTGAGGGTGATTCAGTGATGGAAGTAATATGGCCAGTGTCATTAAGGCATTTGCAATTTGGTTGGGGAAGTAAAACATATACATACACAAATATGTATGGAACCAAATATAGAGGTAATTAATGGGTGGGGGGAGGGGCAGGTTTCCAAAGGAATATGTGTCTTCTTAGCTGTGAAGATTTGGTAAAGGTCCTCAATAAGAGATGTGACATGTGAGCTGAACTTTGCATGATAGATCACAGCATCACAAGATCATAGATTTAGAGTTGGAAGGGACTTTAACAGTCATTGATTTCTTCCCTTTCATTTTTCAGATGAGGAACCAAGAAGTCCAGCATGGTAGTAAGGCTAATAAGTTTCTGAGGCAAGGTTTGAACCCAAGTTTTCCTGACTTCAAGCCCAACATTCTACTTACTGCAACACTGTGGTGTCCCATTGCCTACTGGCTGGCAAAGACATTGGGGAAGTTTATTCTTAGAATGAATAAATATACAAAAGCAGAAAAGTATGACCCCCCCTCTTTCTCTCCCTTTCTCTCCCTCTCTTTCCTTCCATCTCTCTCTCTTCCTTTTCATCTCTGTCTCTCTCTCTCTCTGTCTCTCTCTGTCTCCCTCCCTCCCTCTTTCTCTCTCTCTCTCTCTCTCTCTCTCTCACATACACACACACATATGCACATGTGTGCTTCTAGAAATCTTGATTTGTAAGAGATGGAAAAATCCTTTAGGTATTCTCTGGTCAAAAATCTATAATGTAGGTATGACAAAAGAAAATAATAATAACAGATCTAAATAGGTGTGTTGACAATTATATATGAACTTTGAGCACTAAACCAAGATGAGTCAAAAACTTTCAGAGAATAAAATTCAGACATGCATAAGGAAGAAAGAGTATAATACCTGATAAAATTCTAATCTCTGCTTCATTTCCAGTTCTTGAGCTAGCTGGATTTCTGGCAAGGCATCGATAGATTCCATTGTCTCCTGGTTGAAGTCTACTAATCTGTAAAGCTCCAGAGGGCAATATAACTATCCGAGAATCACCAGGATTCAGAACCAGGTCTTCTTGATCCTTCTGCCAATGTATTGTTGGCATGGGCTCCCCTACAACCTCACATTTTAGTAATACTGTGTCTCCCATGAAGGCTGTGACTGATTCCGTTTGAGAAAGAAACCGCAGTGGCCCTAGGAAACAAGGAAAAGGATGATAGTTTATAAGAAGCACAATTGCAATATGTATGAACAGAAAATATGACTTGTTTTGGTTAATTATCCAATCTAAGTAATACTCAGACTATTATTGTGGGGTCATAGGGAACATACATGTATTCATTAATGAGAGCAGTCACAAGGGAAAAAAAATATTTCCTACACAGAGAGCAACTTTCTTTGAATTGACATATTTTTATTAGGGTTCACTTTGCACCAAACATTCAACTCATTATGGTTACATGAGAAAAGGGTTTCTATTTTACCTTGAAAGAAGCCCTATAATTCATGGCATATGTGAGAAGATCTCAGTGAGGGAAGTTGTAGAAAAGGTTTTGCCTGAAAGTGATGAGGGAGAGTTGGATCATGTGGCCCTATGAGGTCCCTTCCACATGAAAATCTAGTCTTCAACAACTTGCTTAGTCATATAATTGAACCACTGGGATAGCAATGAACATGATAAAAGGAACTGGTTTAAATATTCTTCATATCTCAACATGTGACAGGGACTTTTGGAGGCTGCCTCTCACTATTTTCTCTGTCTGTCTTGCTCTGATTTTCTCTGTCTCTCTCTGCATCTCTGTCTCTAGCTCTGTCTCTCTTTCCTCCCTTCCACCTCTGTGACTGGTTTTCTATTATGTAAATATAGATGTTTCTGCTAACAAGACTGTAGAATGGACATTAAATAAATGTCATATTTATTCCATAAATCTGAGGAAAAAATGTATTCAATACCCGAAGTTTACTTGATTTTTACAAGCAAGATTACAATAGTTCTAATACTTGGGGGGAAAATATTGAAATTCTTGACCACCTCAATCCCTCCTTCACTCCAACACTACAGATTGCTCAGCACAACCTAATACTATTCTCACCTCCAATACGATATTAGGGTTCTCATTTAGGTCTCATTTAAAGTAGGAATCTATATCTCTGCTAGACCTACCACTGGGTGAAAGCCAAAAGAAATCAATTAACAAATGTACTGGCTCATTGCTCAAAGTCCAATCTGTAGGCTTTCTGTGCAGCCCAGTCTAGTCTACTTTAAAAAAAAAAAGGTCTTGCATAAAATCAGAATTAATTAACATAAATATGAGTTGTAAGTAAGTACTTAAAAAGACAGTACTTTTCAAAATGGTACATGGAAAATTGTAGGGTTTAAACATTTATACAAAGCTGCCAATTTTCAAAATGCATCCTAATGGCTTTTTAGGACCTCTCTACCACTAGCATTTTCCCACCAAGTTATCCTCACTATAATTCCCCATTTTGCATCCAAATAAAACAGTGAATGGTAATAAACAGGGGGTTTTTTTTGAGGGGAAATAGGAATGTTTTACCCCATAAGATCAGATAACACTTGTGTCTTATATGACAGACTAAGGCCTCATCTTAAAATATATTAGTAAACCACTAGGAGACTTCTAATTCAATAAACATTTATTAAGGGCCTATGGCATACAAGATATGGTATGAGACATCAAGGTTACATTTTTTTAAGTGACAACCCATAAGCAATTTGTAATCTACTAGTTGTAGTCTTGGATTATGAAGAATAGAACTGAGGTATTAAGTTCTAAATACTCTTGCCATTAAGTAAAATCTGCTGTGTATGTGTGTGTGTGTGTGTATGTTTAGTGAGATCTGAATAAAACATTTCTTTGCTAGAAAATTCAGAATAATACAAATTGAGAGACAAACTCATTGCAATGTAAAATTAATCTAAAAAGCAAGTATTTTCTGATTTCAAAATATGCTATATATGTATTTGACATGGAATTAACAGCATCATTTGTAGCATTTTTTACTTCCTCTATAAAGTCCAGTTTATTGACAATTAATTCATAGTTTCCACTGTCATTTTACCATTGAAGCTATCCCTAATATCGTAATAGATTTGTCTATTTGTATCTTATTGGATTGTATCAAATGAACAGACACTGGAAAAGATAAAGGATTTATGGACTAGAAAATTCATGAGCTAAGTATTCAAGGAATATGTATTACATAAAATATTGTTCACTTAAATTTAGAGATAATCTTAAGAAATATTGCTTCAGGGGCAGCTAGGTGGCACAGTGAATAGAGCACTGGCCCTAGAGTCAGAAGGACCTGAGTTCAAATCCAGCCTCAGACACTTAACACACACAAAAAAATCTAGCTGTGTGACCTTGGGCAAGTCACTTAACCCCAACAGCCCTCCAAAAAGCAAAATTTAAAAAAATAAATAAATATTGTTTCAGGGCAGTACAAAGGATCTTCATGAGCTTCTTCAAGGACTAAGACATTAAAATGTGAGTGTGGAAGACAATAAATAACTGAATTCTTTAAATATAAATTCAAGGAGAAATTGAGGCTAGAACAAGAGTGATTATTTGAGATACCAAAGGGATGAAAATACTGAAAGTGCATATAAAGACAAAGACCAGATTTAGGAGAAAGTAGTCTCAAGGAAAGGGGAAGAAAACTAAATTATGATCAGAAAGAGTAATGTCAGTGCTTGACATCTTAGAATTGGAATGGTTAATAGTTATGGTACACTCTAAGCAATGGCAGCTTTGGTGGAATAAAGTCTTTGGAGTTTGAAGCAAGGTTGACAAAATTGGAGCTTTTTGAGGGTCATCAACATATGTATTGGCATTGTGAAGTCTGAAAGTAAGACTATAGGAGACAGGAAAGTTTTGGATTTTCTGAAGCCTTTAATTTCTTGGAAGCGGGGGGGAAGAGAATAGTATTGAAGCCATATTACAACGAAGAGGCAGACTACTATACACACACACACACACACACACACACACACACACATATAAAGTAAAAGGAAGAAAGCTGAAGAATAATGGAAACAAATAGAATGTCTATAGGTGGAAATAAAGAGAAAGCTGTCTCTTCTTCCTGGTCCAAAAAGTTAAGGATGATGAGGGAAGGAACAACCTATTCTGGAGAGCAGAAAAAGGCACTTCTAGAAAAAACCAGGTTTCCTTTAGTTAGAAAATATGGAAAACATGAGATTAAGAGGCCTAGTATGAAAGACCATATGCTTATATTAAAACAAAAAAATTTATAGAGCAAACAACATAAACTCAGAGGAAATGGATTATGAAAGGGACCACAAGAGGTGAAGAATGAAGAATATGTGAGAAAGAATATTTAGGGCAGGGGCAGGGAACCTGCAGCCCCTTAATAAAAGGATTTGTTCTGTGAACTTTGCATTCAGTCAAAGGGCTGAACTTGAGGACCC
The DNA here is from genome assembly GCA_028646575.1 of Pseudocheirus occidentalis. NCBI lineage: Eukaryota > Metazoa > Chordata > Mammalia > Diprotodontia > Pseudocheiridae > Pseudocheirus > Pseudocheirus occidentalis. Next base: position 287,795,630 of record CM053594.1, on the reverse strand, counting down.
AGAGGACCTCATGTGTCCTCAAAGCTGCAAATTCCCTACCTGTGAACTGGGGGAAAGGGATTTTATCTCAGAAGATGATGACAATCACCTGGGATGAGTGGGGCAACAATTAGAAGTTCTCTGTTCAAACAGTGGCAGGGGGTAGGGGGGCATTTAATCAAATGCTCAATTTGTAGGAAATTAACAAACAATAGCAACAACAAAAACCTTCTATATCAGTGATTATATGAGTGTCCCTGGCCTGATCCTTTAAACATTTTGGAGCTGGACTATAAGCAGCATGTGGGAAATGCTGACCCTAGTCTTAGATCAATAACTAACCAGTGATTTAGCCTCCAAGCTCAGAATGAACTCAGAGGAAACACTAGATCCTCAACCTCATTCCAAGACAAGAGAGGATGTTGTTAAGATGCAATTCCCTGCATATGGAATAAGCACTCCAGATATCACAGGTCATACAAATTCAAGATCTCTTGAATCTCAGCTGAAGCTGAGGTTATTTTATAGTTTATGCTTTAAGATTTAAAAGAGACTTTACAAACTTTAATTTGTTTGATTCTCAAGATGACCCTATAAAGTACTATAATTAATTTTCTCCACATTTGACATCTAAGGAAATGGCATCTTGCAGAGGAGAGGTGAGTTACCCATAGTTATAAGGCTAGTTATTGATGGAGGGAGTCTAGATTCAAACCCAGATCCCCTACTCTTTTCCATACTTAAGTTAATGTGTCCCATGAAAACTGATCCAAATGAGAAGTCTCATACATATACACTAATCAATGGAAACAATGCTGGAAGAAGTGTTCTACCTCCCACTGTGACTTCTTAGAGGTTTGAAAAGAGTTGATTTTAATCTATGAGGTTTAGTAAATTTAAAGCAATTGCTTTACAACACTATAGTAATGTTAATTCATAATGATATCTTGGTCTTATATCTCATCTCCCCAACTTTTCAAGGGCTTAGATGAACTTATTCTCCTTTTTGGCAGAGTGCACAAAATCCTAGTATACTTGAAATTAGAAACACCTGGGTGGCAATTGTGCCTTAGACACATCTTAGCATGGAATCCTGGGTAAACCACTTAACTTTATTTAGTCACAGCTTCCCCAGGTATAAAATGAGTGTAATAGTATCTATAGTAAATTTCTTTTTGTTAGGGAATGTTTCAATTATTGCGTCTGGATTCCTAGCAACTATCAGCATACCTGACATGAATCAGGAACTTGATAAGGGTTTGTTGACTGATTTATTACCTCATAGGTGAATGACTTTTGAAATCTTGAATACTGCACAAATCAGTCAACTGTTCTCATTGTCACCATCACCATCACTGTCATTATCACTGTCATCATCATCATCATCATCTCCCACAGAACCCAATGCCATTTTAGGTATTGAGGTGACATTTAAATACTGATTAAATTAAATTGCATCAAATTTTAGCAGTCAAAACTCAATGCTTGGGGGGCGGCTAGGTGGCTCAGTGAATAGAGCACCAGCCCTGGAGTTCGGAGGACCTGAGTTCAAATCCAGCCTCAGACACTTGACACAATCACTAGTGGTGTGACCTTGGGCAAGTCACTTAACCCCAATTGCCCTCCCAAAAAAGGCAAAAAAAAACCCTGAATGCTTTGTAAACAAACACTAAAACACATACTTACATGGAGATTGTTACAAGCCTACCCCTGACATCTTTGGGTACAGCCCAATCAAATACCAAGAAAGAAATGCAAACAAAATGTGAAGTAATAAGTCAAGTCATATTTGTGCTGCTGCTCAGCAAAATACCTGATGGGATTATGGGATTCTTTCTTAGAAAATTGTGGCTGGAGTTGAAATGCATTCTCAATATAAGTGCTCACATGCACATCTGTATTCACAGAAATAACTGAATGTTCCATCCTATATTTTCTGTGTCATTTATGAAATGGTTATGAAAGGGTTAAGTTTTTTTTTTCACTTCCACATTTAGTTCAAGCAAAAGCAATCATATGTATTTTCCATGGCTGGATTTAGTTAAGAAATGTTTCCATTAAACCAACTTTTCTTCAGTTCTCAAACTTTAATCTCAGAATTAACAAATACAGAGACTTTCATTCAAATTTTGTAACTGACTAAACACCTGCAGTCATTAGTAATTATGTTAGCATTAGCCAGAAAGTGTAGATATTATGAGAGAAAAACATGGAACTTGTAAAAACTGATTCTCACACAAAAAAGCCTTCAATTTACTAACAAGCCTGGTCCCAATTCAAACAGCAATTTAAAAAAAAATCAATTGCTTATTTATGCTTTGTGCCTTATTAATTACTTTTCAAAGGCTATTAAATTGTGGACAAAGAAAGACAGCCAGGCTCTCCAGAATGAAATCCTGAAGGCACAAAATGAAATAATTCTATTGGAGAGCAAAAAACAGTTATCTAACAAGAATTTTATGGGTACCCAAGGAATTCCTTGGACGGACAGGGATACATACAAAAGTAAGGCACAGTGCTCTAAGAATATTGTCAGAAATGCTAAAGCTTGACACATGTTAAGGTTAGTTAAAGATGATAAGGATAACAAGAGAGGTATATGAAAAAAACTAAGTTAACTAGAGGAGAAGGAGAGAAAAAAATTGATAGGACTACTCCTCAGAAAGAATGAAAAATTAATAACCCATACCCATAATGCAGTGAAGGCAGAACTATTCTTTTTTTTTTTTGCTTCTGCTTTTTCTGCTAAGAATCATCTTAGACTGGAAAAGGAAAAAAAATGTCTAATAGGGTACTGAAATCCAGGATATCAGGGATATACTAAGACTATATTTGCTACTCTGAATCAGATTATGTGACCTGTCCCAAGTGAGAAACATCCTAGGGTACTGAAAGAACTAGCAGATATGAGTGCTGATTTTGACTTCCCTTTGAAAGAAATAAAGAAATGTTTCATACCATAGAGTTACAAAAGTATCCATTTTTAAAAGTGGGGAGAAGAAATTGGAATACCAACCAACCAGCATTAGGTATGCCTTACATTAATTATAAAATTCTAAAACATATAATTTAAAAGCTAGTTAATGACTAGAAGAGAATCTTTTTTATCACAAAGAAGCTTACTCAAGAATATATCAGTGCCAGAATATTCTTATTACATTTTTTTCTCCTGACAAAGCTCAGTGATCAGAGGAATGGTCCAACTATAATTTACCTGACTTTCAGAGAATCATGTGGCAAAGGTCCACATCCTATTCTTGTGGGTAAAACATGAGAATATGTGTTAGACAGTGCTACAGGTTTGGGGATTTGGAAATAACTGATTTGCACGATATGAAGTGTAGACTTAGTAATTCCATATCTCCAATGGAATGTCCCCCCTGTCCCCAGAACTTTTCTTGACTTTACCCTATTTAACATTCTTAACAATCACTTGGATAAAATTATAAATGAAATGCTTATTGAATTTGTAGAGAATATGAATAAGTGAAAAGAAATGAATGGAAAGAAACAAAGAAACAAAGAAAGAAAGAAAGAAAGATAACATGTATTAAACCAGGAGTTCTATGTTCAATTTAAATACATCCTGTATATCATATATTTACATTACAATTCACAATAGTAGCAAAATTATACCTGTGAAGTAGCAACAAAAATAATTTTATGGTTGGGGGTCACCACAACATGAGAAACTGTATTAAAGGCTCACAGCATTAGGAAGCTTGAGAACCACTATATTAAACATTTTTTCTTCAATTGTTTCTTAAACTTTGTGATGACATTTGGGGTTTTCTTGGCAAAGATACTAAAATGATTTAGCCTTTCCTTCTCCAGCTCATTGTAAAAATTAGGAAACTGAAGTAAATGGGGTTAAGTAACTTTCCCAGGTTCATACATGTAGTAGATGTGTGAGGTCAGAGTTGAACTCAGGAAGATGAGTCTTCCTGATTCCATGCCTGGCACTCTAATCACTGTGCCAGCTAGATGTCCTATTAAACACTTGCTCCTGTGTTAAGTGCTAGAGTTGAATGATGGAGCTGTAAATACAAAAAATGCCTAGAATTCAAGGAACTTATGTTCTAATAGTGAATAAAAGGTGAAAAAAAATTATTGATGTTTTTTCTGGGAATGTTAGAGTTGGTTTGATTAGCACATCGACAGTAGGACATTGAAGGGAACAGAGGATATGTGATATGGAGGGAAAATTGTGGAAGAGGAGGGTAAATTGGGAGATGTCTATATACACAACAAAAACTCAACAATCAATGATGTAGGAGCCTTGTAAAAGCAGATAATAGTGTTAGGATAAAAAGAGATGTTGATAGGCTAAACTGTTAAGCCAAAATGAAAATGATTAAATAAAATAAAGACACATTAAAAGTCTTATATTTAGGTTCAAAGATGGAATTTACAAGTATAAGAGAAGCAAGGCTAAACAAAATTCTGTATGACAAAAAATTGGGGGTGGTAGTGGATGACAAATATCATATAATTCATTAGTGTGATATGACCAAAAAGATGATACCAAAAGTTTAATGAAAAGATAGAGAAACTAGGAAAGGGGACGTAATAGCTCCATGTTACTCCTCTAATTAGAACATCTCTGGAGTATTGTGTTTCTATCTGGGCACCATATTTTAGGAAACATTGATAAAATAAATGAGGCCTAGAGAAAGACAAGCAAAATAATGAACATCATACCATGTGTGAGTTAGGTGAAAAGTCAAGCGGTGTTTAAACTGAAGAGGGGATTACATTACTAGGATATAACAGATATCTTCAATTATGTGAAGAGGTTTCTAGTGGAACGAAGATTTATCTTTTCTTCTTTTTTTTTTTCAACAGAGGGAAGAATTAGAAGCCATGGCTTAAAGGTACAAAGGGAGATTTAGGTTTGATATAAAGAAAAAAGCTAACATCCTTCCTTATTCTGACTCAGTCATAGCTTTCTAGATGTATTTCACATTACTTCACTTGACTCACTCAATGATTTTGTCAAATTGAACTAATTGTTGTTCTTCAAATTCAACAAGTAATTTCCCAGTTCCATGATTTTCCTTTATACTGGCTTCCTCCATAGCTGGATGCAGCTGTCTCCACCATTTTGTCTCTTAGAGGCCTTAATTTGCTTCATAGTTCAACAGGGGTACCCAATATTTTGAGAGGATTTTTTTAATCTAATCATTTTTATTTATTTATCTCCGTGTATTCTATTTTAATGCCAGGACAATATAAGCTCCTGGATAATAAATAATGTTTTGTTTTATTTTTATATCCTTTCTTTGCCACAGGTTCTTGCACATATTAGGTACTTAATGTATTTTTTATTTATTTTTTTCTAATTTATTTATTTTTAGTTTTCAGCATTCTGTTCCACAAGATTTTGAGTTACAATTTTTTCTCTCCATCTTTCCCCTCCCCTACCCCCAAAATAGCAAGCCTACTTAGTACCCCTTCCACCAATCTGTTTTTTCTTATAACCTCTCTCATCCACCCCCTAACTTTCTAGTAGGGAAAGATTGATTTCTATACCCCAGTGACTGTATATCTTATTTCCCTGTGGCATGTAAAAAGTAATTTTAAAAAATTTGTTTTTAAAATTTAGAATTCCAGACTTTTTCCCTTCTTCCCTCCTTGCCCACACCCACTGGGAGGATAAACAATTCACTAAAGGTTGTACATGTGTAGTTACACAAAACATTTCCATAGTAGTTATATTGTGAAAGACTGACTATATTTCCCTCCATCCTATCCCACCCCCCACTTGTTCTATTTTCTCCTTTGATCCTGTCCCTTTTCAAAAGTTTTTCCCTCTACCTACTCACCCAATCTCCCCTCCCTTCTATCATTTCCCCTTTTATCCCCTTCTCCCCTATTTTCCTGTAGGGTTAGATACCCATTTGGGTGTGTATATTATTCCTTCCTTAAGCCAAATTAAATGAGAATAAGATTGTCCCATTCCCTTTCACCTTCCTGCTCTATCCCTCCATATGTAACAGTTTTCTCTTACCTCTTTTATATGAGATAATTTACCCTAATCTATCTCTCCCTTTCTCCTTCTCCCAATATATTCCCCTCTCATCTGTTAATTTTATTTTTTTTAGATATCATCTGTAGTAAGCCAAAATATTCCATTCTTCGGGGTCACTTCCTATGTAGATGTCCTTGATGACGGCAGCTCTGCCCTCCCCCCCACCCTTGAAGCCTGCTCTCCAGAGCATCCTTTGTCATGTGAATGCATTTTTATAAGAGTTAACTGACCTTTCCCAAGATTTCCTGGTACCTTGATAACAAACCCTCATCTTATCTGAGGTACTTCCAGGATGTGACAGATTATCATAATGATAAGACTATGATAATGACAATAATATTCCAGAATATGACAAACTAAGCTTATTTGATAAGAGTATTTGAATCTTTGTCTGCTTGTTCTAAGAATCATTAAATGGAGTTCATGGTTCTTCCTTGAACTACCCACCTGGTCTGGTTGTTTCTTATACACATCTCTGATCCTGAGTTGAGAAGTCTGGAAACCACCACAGCTGCTGGTGATTCATTCTCCTCAAGTCTGCTTTGGCAACTGCTGGTTGGGGCCACCCTGGGGCCAGAACCCTGTGGCTCACATGGGGCTGGGCTTGCCTCCCTTCCTGTTGGTCTGCCAGGCTGCCCTCAGTGGGAGATTTGTTTCTCCCTGTCACTTTGTGGGTTCTATACCTCTAAAATGTGTTTAGAGTCATATTTTTACATGTATTGTAGTGGTGGGAGCCGGAGCCATGTGGAGGTCCTATTTTTACTCTTCCATCTTGGCTCCACCATACTTAATGATTTCTTAGTGAATTAGTGCCATTTGAAAGTCCAATGGACTATCAATGGAGGTAGGTGATTCCTCCTCATTAGAGGTCCTTCAGGAAAGGCTGCAAGAGCACTTTTTGGGTATGTTGTAAATGGGGTGGAAGGGAGTTATGATTATGTACAGATTTGGGACCCTAATTAATGTAAGGATTGGGGTGCAGTGTGATATTGGCCAAGGTATAGTTGTAAATAGTCAGTGCCCAAAGATTTCTCTAGATGTCATGAACTGATGTGAATGGTCTCTCTCCATATATGTCCCATTTGGGGGAGTCCAAAAATACTAGTAACTAAGTAAGTGTACATTGGATGAGAAATGGGGAAAGGACATTCTTTCAGCTGTTCCTAAGAAGACTAAAAAAAAAGTTGAATGTAAATGGAATCATCTGGTAAATTTCTTTGGCAAAGCACACCCTCTTTCATATATTTCTTTCAACTTGCCTTTCTTTGTTAATTTTTAGGATGTCTATGTTGTTAATTTGAACTTATTTTCCACTGTTTGCACATACTGGCATACTGAGAGGGAACATATTCTGGTCTCTTCATCATCCTAGTAACTGCCCTGCTCACTACAGTGTCTCTTTCTGGAGAAAAGAAGCATTTTGATAAGAGGAAAGCTACTCAATCTTTTTCAGTCACAGGGGACCAAAAAACCCGCATTGTTTCACATATTTATATTATCTTCTATTATGGCTTGAAAATGACTATATATTTGCAAACTATAACCCAGTGAAAATTTTCTCATCACATCCCTGGGTGATATACCTATCCTTTGGAACTATATGAGCTAGCAGGTAGTGGTTATACCACATATTCCTCAAGGACTACATGAATTTTCACAGAATGCATTGGATTTATCCAAGAAGATTACTGCCCCTAGGGTGGTGGGAACATAAATAACAGAATCGCCATTTTTTTAAACTTGGACTTCTTTCTTTATGAAGGCAAAAAATGAGGCAAAAATCACCATGACAATGAATGAAGAGCTGTTAAAGTGACAGTCACATCAAAATAAGTAGTTCTCAGATTTAGAAAAGCAAGAACAGTAATCACCCCTACTACCTCTCTACAATACATCCACCCCCATATACATACCCATATGTACATGGAATAATTTCCATCAGATTCTATGGATTCAAAGGAGAAAAAAAAAGTTTACCTGTCTTAGAAGTGTACAAATTATTATTTTAACTAAAAGCTATCTCTCTCATCTTAAAGAAACATGGGGAATTAAGCATTTTATACTCTCCACTTATTACAAGGTTTTATTTCTCCAGGGCAGTTGCTTTCTCACTCATATTCCCCTAGTGTGGGCCTACCCTGGTCTTTAAAATTCTAATCTGAAAATGGCTAACTCCTCTGTTTTGCCTTCTAGTCTGGTTGGCAGACTATCAGGATCCCCATCTCACTACACAGAAGGTCTAATTATTAAGCAATTAAACTTCATTTAATAAAAAAGAGCTTATCATTTGGGGGACAGGCCTTGGGGTTGGAAACATGCCTTACATTTAAATATTCAGCAATTTGCTCACATTCAGCACTACTGCCAGAGGACAGTGACTTTAAATGCTTTGTTTGCTTCAAATTAAAGCCTCTAGGGTAATTCACCTCAAAGTAAGACCTTGTTTGCATCTCTTTAATTCACATAGTAGCCAAAGAGCAAGGAACAGAGGTAATCAAAAGGAGCAATTCCATGAGTCTCAGTTCTCTCTGCAATTTAAAAGAGGAACAACAAAGGTGGACAATGAATTGTCAGAAATTTCTTCTGCAATTTTTTTTTCTGTACTCTTTATTTTATGCTTTCCTCCTTACCCTCTTAAAGTTATGGTTTCAGTTTTTATAGTTTGTGTGTGTGTGTGTGTGTGTGTGTGTGTGTGTGTGTGTGTGGAGAGCATATTTCCTTTTTATTATTATTATACTCTTGAAAGACTACCCAAAGAGTCGTGACATGAGCATCAATGATTATTGAAAGATTAGTTGTGTATAGAAGAAAGCTTGGAATTAGGAAAACCTGGATTCTAATCCACCTTTGTGATAAGGTACAGGCTGTGGGAGCTCCCTTGAATATCTCCATAGAATGACCTAGCACAGACTTACTCTGTGTCAGATTTGCTCTGGCCCTCTTGCCCAATGCAAACATGACAGATACCTAGGCTCCTTAAGGGTCTACCCAATATAGTGAACTTTAAATAAACTCTGTTTTTCTTTGGCTGAGAGGAGACAAGTCAAATTCTTCCAGCAGGATCTGGCATGTTGGTATTTTGCGGTCTCAAGCAACCTTAATCCTCTTTATGAGTAACCATAAAGAACCCAATCCTGCCAAAAGAATTTGACACACTATCTGGAAGGAATATGGGGTCTTATGTACAGAAAGGTTGTGGGAATCAAAGGGTGGTCTAGTGGAGGTGTTTGGGGAGGGTCTTCAGGAGGAGTCAGATGAGATCAGACTCCAGTAATGAGTGATTAAGGGTGGGAAGTTGCTGGAGGCTACCTGGAGACCATAGACAATGGTGGGATAGGCTTGTTCAAGGGTGGAACAGGAGGATCAAGGGTGGGAAACTGTTGGAACAAAGGAGGCCTAATGACTTGGACAGAGCCATAACTTAAGGCCAATGCCTCAGTCAAATAGCTTATGTGGGAAGATTCCAGGAGAGCTCCAGGGGACTCCCAGAGCCTGCACCTCATCACTTGGAAGGTTAGTAGTTGTGTGGATTTATCCTGTTTACTTAACTTTTATGAGCTTCTGTTTTATCGTTTGTAAAATGGAAATGGTAATCCTAACATGGGTTTATTGGAAGGATCAAATTAAATATTAAAGTAAAAATACTTTGAAAATCTTACAATGTTCTCTCTCTCTCTTTCTCTCTCTCCCTCCCTTCTTCCCTCTTTGCCTCCCTCCCTCCTTTCCTCCCTCTCTCTTTCCATCCCTCTTTCCTTCCCTTCAGAAACTGGATAGTTTGAAAGCTAGATAAACAGCATAATATAGTGAATATATCAAAAAACAGGCCTTTAATTTCATTGCTACATGGAATTCTCAGTGAGGTAATTGTTTCCATCAAGGCAGGTTAGCACGTAGTCTGCAATCTATTATCTTAGAGATTTGTCTGGAGCACTGAGAGGCTAAGTGACTTCCCTGAAGTCACATAGCTAGTATTGTGGGAAGTAGGTTTTAAACTCAGATATCAAGCCAGTTCTTTATTTACTATGACAAGTCGCTCAAATGCAGTATGTAAATATTAATAAATGTCTACATATATAAATATCAGTTCAACTATAACATCTGCTTCAATAGAAGAAAATGAAGACTTACAGGCACTTTAACAATAAATTGTTTCCCACACATATATTAAATTCATTCATGAATCCTTTGAAAATACAAGAAAAAAATAACACTGTCTCATGAATCTTTGGTAAATAAACAAGTGAGACAAAAAAAAAGGGGGGGGGGAGATAGACAGTTGCTAAAGATATTCACCACTATGATAGCAGAGCAGCAGAGTAGAATCTAGGAATAAGGGGACATCCCAGTAAAGCAAAAGTAGCTTTTTTTGTATACATGGCAACACCATAGAAGCATTGTGTGTGGTCTTTTTAATAAGTTTTTTTCCCATTATCTTAGATTTAGTAGTAGACAGGGGGAAAAGTTGAGGAAAGGGTAGCAATATTCGTGCAAAAAAAATGGAGTATTAAATTTTATTTTAATTTCATTTTATTTTAACAAAATGTATAAATGAGATAAGAAAGTTCAGAAGCAAGAACAAATCAGTGGGCAAGTTTTGAAAATATTGTGTAATTTTTTGTATACATCTTAAAAAGCAAGTTGTATGAACTAGATGTTCTGGGTTTCATATACAGTCATATTTTTGTATTCTGCATTACACATAAAATATTTTTGGTGCTTAATTTCAGAACATAAAATAACATTTAAAAAATAAAAAGGTCACACAAAGGCATTTAAGTGAGTTCATCGAGATTTATGTGTAAGGCATAGCAAGTAGGCCAATATGGGTAGACCATAATGTTTGTGGAGAAGGTGCAAGATGTAAGAAGATTTGAAAGATTAAAAGGAGGCAAATTGTAAAGAATTATACATGCCCCAAAAAGAAGTTTATATTTGGTTTTAGAGGAAAGAGAGAGCTGATGCAATTTATAGGGATTGTGAGAGGGTAACAAGGTCATACTTATGCTTTAATAAAATAATTTCCATAGTTGCCTGGAGTATGGATTGAAGTGAGTTGAGATAAGTCTGAGAGACCATTTCAAAGACCTTTGCAATAATCCAAGAAAAAGAAGATCATTCCCCGAACTAAAGTGTCAGGTGTGTGAAAGAGAGAGAATGGGACATATGGAAACTGCATTGTGGAGCTAAAAATGACAAGATTTGGCAGCTGACTGCCAATATGGCATAACTAAGAGTTAAAAGTCAAGGGTTACACTTTGCTACTCTAGGTGACTGAAAGGATGATGGTGCCTGTCACTAATAGGGATATCCAGAAGAGAGGTGGGTTTGGTGGGGGGAAATATGATTTCCCTTTTGACTATGTTGAGTTTGAGATTATTATAGGACATTTTTAAAATAATGACCAATAGAGAGTTCACAATGTGTGAATGATGTTCAGGAGATAGACTGGGGCTTGTTCTATGGATCTGAAAATCATCAGCATAGGTACAAAAAAAAAAAGGAGTTTTAATTCAAATGAACTGTGTTCACATTACAATTGAATTTGTGATGTGATCCAATTGGTGATCCTATTTCTTAGGCCTATATTGTTACTTGTAGTATTCATTTAGTTCAATGTGGTCACAGGGAAAACACCACTGAGGTATGAGCATAGACCAGTGCCCTAATAAGTATCATTGCTTCCTCTCCTCTAACTCTAGAATTCTAACCAAATGAAGTTATCGTTTAGACCCATTAGAGATGTATCCATGGAGGGAATTGTAGAGAGAACATCTTAAGAAGTGGCTAAGCACCAAGAAAACTCTTAACAATAAGTGTGAAATTTCTCACTAAGAGAGTTCAATCTTCAGCACAAACTAGAACCTATTTAGCAACAACCATGATCAAAACTAGTATCAGGAAAAGTTCAGCTTTTCAAATGACCACAAGCTAGGGATAACTAAAAGTCAGTCTATATACAGTGGAACAATTGGGATCTAGCTAAATTGTCTTGTTTTTTCTCTCCTTAATTGACCTTCAAGTCTTAGTAAGAGCAATGCTTTCTCAGTCACTTATACACATCTTATACAATTATGAAAGTCTTGCTACCTTTATGGACCTCTCTCTCTAATTCTTTTCTTTATAAACATAATTATCTAATCTTTCATGAATGTGTATTACACGAAGGCTACTGTACAACCCCTACCCCCCAAAAAATCAAGTTTTCGCTCAATGTATGAATTCTGCTGCTATTAAGTTAAGTTCAGATAATTTCAGTAAACAAATCTTTTTTTCTGATTATCAGTTCAATTATTTCCTCTTCCCTTTGGAATATCACATACACAATTTCTGGCATGATGAATGGAATTAATGTTATAAGGGTTTTTGGACATTTCTATCCTAAAACCACATTCTCTTTTCTTTCTACATAAACTTTAAGAATCTTATCAGATTAGATAGCACAGTAAGAGCAGGGACTTCCTTGAACTCTCACCCAAACCCCTTCAAATGCCTGTAAAAATGACTCTAAACAAACTCTAGAGCTATAGAACCCATAAAATGACACAGTGAAGTAAATTTCTAGTCCAAGACAACCTGGAAGGAAGAAAAGAAGAGTCTATTGCACCAAGCTGGGAGCATAGTGCAATATGGTGTGGGCCACACCAACATAGGGGATGAAGCAGGACTCAGGAGACTGAATCACTGCAGCTGTGGCAGTTTCCAGGTATCTCAAGTTACACATTCCAAAGACAGCATGGAAGGTCAGTGGAAAAGCCCTTTGGAACCAGGGTGAAAGAGGAGCTTAGTCCAGCTAGGGTCCAGCCACAGCCCCAAGGTAGCAGAGGTGGCAGTGAAAGTAGCAGCATCAGCAGAGCTGCTGGGTCCACTGACAGTGGCAGATATAATGGTTCATACAAAACCAGAGAAGCATGGGACAGTACATTCATGCCCACTCCATCTTCACTAGAAGCAGAGTCTTGCCTTGATGGGGAGTTAGGATATCAAGTAATTGCCTAGGAAGATGAGTAAACACCATTAAAAAGTCAAAGTACTTTGGTGACAAATAAGATGAAAACATACAAACAGAAGAAGACAACAAAGTCAAAATACCTGCAATAAAAGCCTCCAAGAAAAATATGAATTGGTTGCAGGCCATGGAAAAGCTCAAAAAGAATTTTGAAAATCAAGAAAGAGAAGTAAAGGGAAAATTGAGAAGAGAATGGAGAATATTCAAGAAAATTGTGAAAAAATGAGTAAAAAATTTGCTGAAAACCCCCCAAATACTGAAGAAAATAACACCTTAAAAATAGATTAACTTAAATTGAGAAAGAAGTCCAAAAAGCCAATGAACAGATAAATGCCTTAAAAAATAGAATTGAATAAATGGAAAAGGAGGTCCAAAAACTCACTGAAGAAAATAATTCTTTCTAAATTAGAATAGAGCAAATGGAAGCCAATGACTTTATGAGAAATTGAAAAATTATAAAAAACAAAACAAAAGAATGAAAAAAATCGGAGACAATGTGAAATATCTTGTTGGAAAAACCAGACCTAAAAAACAGACCCAGGAGAGATAATTTATAAATCATTGAATTACCTGAAAGTAAAAAAAAAAGAGCCAAGACATCATCTTTCAAGAAATCATCAAGGAAAACTACCCTGGTATTCTAGAACAAGACGGCAAAATAGAAATTGAAAGAATCCACTGATGGAAACCAAGAATGGTGATGCAGGAGCCCAAATGTGGCAAGACATTTCACTCCAATCCCTTCCAATACATGTAAAAAAAAAAGACTCTAAACAAACTTTAGAGCTATAGGACCCACTAAGTGACAAAGAGAAACAAATCTCCTGTGGAAGACAGCCTTGAAGACTAGCCAAAAAGGGCTATCACACCAAGCTGGGAGCAAAGACCAGCCCTGTGTGAGGTGCATGGGCCTGGCTGGAGGCAGCCCCAACCAATGGCAGCCAGAGCAGACTTCAAGGGAGTGAAACACCAGTAGCTGTAGTGGTTTTCAGACTTTTCAACCCGTAAATGCCAAAGACAAAGTATAAAGTCAGTGTGGAACTCTGTTAGAACAGGTAGGGATAGAAGATCTAGGTCTGGCCCCTGTCCCTGGGGTGAGAAGCAGCAGAGGCACAGTGGCTATACCACATGGCTGCTGCAGGAGCTCCTGTCCTGCAGATTGTAGAGGGACCAAGCAACCATTCAGAGGGTAATCACTTTTGCTTTAACCTGTTTGGATCTGGATCACAGTTTGCGTGGTCATCCTGGGGTGTGTGGCCAGTGAGCCAGAGCTTGTGGGGGCTGTAGAGAGAGTACCCTCTTAATAGCTCCAGTAGCTGTGAAAACCCCAGCAATTTGGACAAAGCTCTCTCCATTCAGGAATTAGAGTTCTACCAGGGAAAAAAGCTCAAAAGTCAAGTAATTGGCTGGAAATATGATCAAGCAGAGGAAGCACATACAGACCATAGAAACCTTTTTTGGGGACAAAAAGGATCAAGGCATGAAGTAAGTGGAAGGCAACAAAGTCAGTAATCCTGCATCAAAAGCTTCCAAGAAAAATATGAGCTGGTTAAAAGCCATAGAGGACCTAAAGAAGGATTTTGAAAATCAAGTAAGATAAACAGAGGAAAAAATTGGGAAGAGAAATGAGAATTATGCCAGAAAATCATGAAGAGTGAGTCAAAAGCCTGCTAAAGGAGACCTGAAAATACACCAAAGAAAATAACACCTTAAAAAACAGATTGACTCAAATGGTAAAAGAGGCACAAAAGACCAGTGAGGAAAAGAATGCCTTAAAAAACTAAATTTCCCAAATGGAAAAGAAATTTCAAAAACTCACTGAAGAAAATAACTCCTTCAAAATTAGATTGGAGCAATTGGAAACTAATGAGTTTTTGAGAAATCAAGATACTATACAACTAATCCAAAAAAATGAAAAGATAGAAGGCAATGTGAAATCTCTCATTGGAAAAACCATTAACCTGGAAAATAGATATAGGAGAGATAATTTAAAAATTATTCACCTACTTGAAAGCCATGATCAAAAAAAGAGCCTAGACACCATCTTTCAAGAAATTATCAAGCAAAATTGCCCTGATATTCTAGAATCAGAGGGCAAAATAGAAATGGAAAGATTTCACCAATCACCTCTGGATAAAGATCCCCAAAAGAAAACTCCCAGGATTATTATAGCCAAATTGCAGAGGAGAAAATACTGCAAGCTGTCAGGAAGAAACAATTTGAGTATTGTGGAAGCACAATCGGGATCACACAAGACCTAATAGCTTTGATATTAAGGGATCAAAGGCCCTGGAAAATGATATTATGGAGGTCGAAGGAGATAGGACTAAAACCAAGAATCATCTACCCAGCAAAATCAAGTAGAGTGCTTCAGGGAAAAATATGGTCATTCAATGAAACTGAGGACTTTCTAACTTTCATGATGAAAAAAGAGTCAAACAGAAAATTTAACTCTCAAATACAAGAAGCAAGAGAAGTATGAGAAAAAAATAAGATCAGGAACTTATTAAAATTGAATTACTTACATTCCTACGTGGAAAAATGATCATTGTAATTCATAAGACTTTTCCTAGTATGAGGATAGTTGAAGGGAATATCTGTGTGTGTGTGTGTATGCATGCATAGGAGGATGTGTGTGCATATATATATATATATATACATGTGAGTGTAGGCATTTGTATATTCATGTATACATAGAGGGCAAAAGATGAGTTGAATATGAAGGGATGACATCTAAAAAATAAAATTAAGAGTTGAGAGCAGAATTTATTGGGAAAAGAAGAAAGGGAGTGGTAGATTAGGGTAAATTATCTCTTATAAAAGAGATAAGAGAAAACTGTTTACAAAGAAGGGGAAAAGGAGGAAGGTGAAAGGGAATGGGATAACCTTATTCTCATTGAATTTGGTTTAAGGAGAGAATAACATACACACATATCTTATCCTACAGGAAAACAGGGGATAAGAGGGGGGATGATAGAAAGGAGGGCAGATTGGTGGAGAGGGTGGTTAGAAGCAAACATTTTTGAAAAGGGATAGGGTCAGAGGAAAAAAAAACAATAAGTGTGGGGGGTGGAATGGGATGGAAGGAAATATAGTTAGTCTTTCACAATATAACTACTATGGAAATGATTTGGGTAACTACACATGTACAACCTATAGTGAACCGCTTATCTTTTCAGTGGGGGGGGGGGTGAGGACGGAAGAAAGGAAAAAATCTGGAAGCCAAAGTTTTAAAGAGAAATGTTTAAATAAATTTTATTTTTTATGCAACTGGGAAAAAAGATATACAGGCACTGGGATATAGAAATCCATCTTGCCATACTAGAAACTTAGGGGGTAATGGGTGAGGAAATAAGAGAGAACAGATTGAGGGGAGGAATATTCAGTAAACTAGATATTTTGAGGTGGGGGTAGGGGAAAGATGGGGAGAAAAAATTGCATCTCAAAATCTTGTGGAAATGAATGTTAAAAACTAAAAATTAAAGTTTTTTTTTAAATAGAAAGAATCCACTGATCTCCTCTTTTTTATTTTTGCTTTTTGGAAGAGGGAAGATAAGGAAATTGGAGTTAAGTGACTTGCCCAAGTTCACATGGCAAGTGTCTGAGGCCAGATTTGAACTCAGGTCCTCCTGACTTGAGGGCTAATGCTCTATTCTCTTATGTCACCTAGCTGGCCCAACAATGATTTCCTCTTGAAACAGAACTCAAAAGGAAAATTCCTAGAAATATTGTAATCAAATTCTAGATTTCCCAGGTCAAGGAGGAATTATTGCAAGCAGCCAGAAAGAAACAGTTTGAGTATTATAGAAAACTGCCTATAATACTTCAAGGGAAATAGGCATTCAATGGAATAGAGGACTTTCAAGCATTCTTGATGAAAAGTCCAGAGTTGATAAAAATGTACGTTTATTTAAATACAAGAATCAAGAAAGTATGAAAAAGTAAACAGGAAAAAGAAATCATAAGGGAAAATCATAAAGTAGAAATGTTTACATTCCTACATGGAAAGATGATATTTGTATCTCACAAGACCTTTCTCAGATTTAGGGTAGTTGGCTGAAAAAAATACACACACACACACACATACATACACACACATATATACACATGCATGTGTGTGTGTGTGTGTGTGTAACTATTGAGGAGGAATATGCTTGGAGAACAAGAAAGGGAGAGAGAGAATGGGGCAAATTATCTCACAAAAAATAGGCAAGAAAAAGGTTTCACAATGGAGGGGAAGAAGGGGGAAGTAAGAGGGAATGAGTAAACTTACTCTCATTGAATTTGGCTTAAGGAAGGAATAACATATACACTCAATTGGGTATCTTACCCTACAGGAAAGTAAGGGGGAAAGGGATAAGAGGGAGGGATAATAGAAGGGAGGGCAGGCTGGGGGAGAGGGGCAATCAGTAGCAAATACTTTTGAAAAGGGACCAGGTCAAAGTAGAAAATAGAATAAATGGTGGGAGGTGGGATAGGATGGAGGGAAATGTAGTTAGTATTTTACAACATGATTATTATGGAAATGTTTTGCATAACTACACAGATATAGCCTATTTTGAATTGCTTGCCTTCTCAATGAGGGTGGGTGGGAAGGGAAGAAGGGAGAGAATTTGTAAATCAAAGTTTTAAACACAGATGTTAAAAATTAATTTTACATGCAACTGGAAAATAAGATATACAGGCAATGGGGTATAGAAATGTATCTTGCCTTATAAGAAAATGTATCTTGCTTATAAGGGAGAAAGGATAAGGGGGGAGGGTAATAATAGAAGGCAGGGCAGACTGCGGGGAAGGGATAATGAGAATATATTTCATCTCAGGGTTGGGGGGGAGAGATGGGAAGAAAATTTGGAACTCCAAATCTCATGGAAATTAATGTTGAAACCAAAAGAAGAAATTGAAAATAAAAAACAATTAACAAAAAAAGAATTAACAAAAAAAAAGAATCCCATTGGATTACTGAAACATCAATACAATTTGACCACTTGGAGGATGAATTTACTTCTATTCTTCTAATTCTAACTAAAGAACCTGGGCAAGTGTTGCTACATACACACTACCACCTTTCAACTTTACATATTATTCCCCAAACCGATGAGAAATCATGGACATTTGTAGTTTTTTGCTAAACAGTGTAAAGAAATGACCTTGTAGCAAGACCATGTATATACATTTTCTCATCTTGTAATCTTGTTGTTCTTTTGAAGTAAGGTATAAGATAAGGCATTACTACCCCCTTGAATGGGTAGATCCATTCTAAATATGGAAGATGTGGCAAACTCTTATTAATTTGGAGGGATTATAGTTACTAAAGGCTTTTCTGTGTTGGGGGTAGAACTAGTTGTCACACAAAAAAAGCTCATGTGGAAAATAAGAGAAGTTGTGCTTAGGAAATGAAGTGATCAGATGCTCAGGAGAATGCTAAAAATAAAAAAAATCAAACAAAACAAAACTCTGTGTCATTAGAATCTAATATGACAGCTAACGCATATTTGCAGGGGAATTGAGAAATAGTAACATTTTCATTGAATGTACAAAGGTCATAGATTCAGTTATAAATTGGTTCCAAACTGATTATCCTGTTCTATTTGCAGGATGAAAGTGCCTCCTACCTAACTGCTTCTTTAAGATAAATAATTGTTTCTTTTGTTGTTGTTATTTCTAAATACAGGAATTGAGTATCAAGTACACAACAGGTCATGGAAAATAGCAATCCTTTAATTGTGCAATATTTTATCATCAATGTTATTCACATTATGTTTGTTTGGCATAGCTTTCCTATCAATAGAAATTATTTCTCCTGCCAAGGAAACTTTAGTAAGCTTGATGCAGAACATTTGGATTGGGACCAATAAAAAGAAATCCTTCAAAGGAAAAAGAATTCATTGTAATAAAGCAGCCCAGAGCAGAAGGGTCAGCTCCAGGTCTTTATTTTAGTATATCACTAGAAAAAGATAATGTTTACAATGGTAATAATTTCCAATAAGCCAATCAAATGGACTCATATCTTTTCCATTTACTCTTTTTTTAAGTGGTTGTAGTGTTTGTGTTTGTGTGTGTTTGTGTGTGTGTGTATGTATGTGTGAGTGTGGGTTTAAAAACCCATTTGATGAAATGAAATGCAAGAAAACCCTGTGGAAATAATAATTTAGATTAAAAGCTTCTGGTAAATCTATGTAATTTAGATTTTGATTTAGAATTACCTACTGGGAGAAAATTGAAGCTAATGAAATACATTTCTAAGTATTGTACAGTGAAAATGGAAAACCAAAGAGGGAATTTATTTCAATGACGGATTTGTTTGATTGAATGATCTTCTCTATCCAGGGACTTAAAAAACCTAAATATTTATTAAAGTCAACCTAATTTTCAGGGGTTTGACCAGAGTAATAAAATGTAACTAGTACATCCCTTAAGTAAAAGGGGGAAAGGTTTAATCCCCAGAAATTGCCTCAGGTATTAGGAGGAGATAAAAATCTAATGTGCAGGAGAAAATTAGTTGGTTAAAGAGTTTTGAGTGAAACATAAACAAATAGATGCACCCATAAGTAGCTAAGAGACAAGCTACTCCTCTTTATGTTTATTTCCAAAGTATGGAAGGAAGGATGGAAGGGTGGAAAGAAGGAAGGAAGGAAGGATGGAAGGAAGGGAAGGAGGGAGGGAGGGATAAAAAGAGAGAGAGAGAGAGACAGAGACAGAGACAGACAGACAGAGAGACAGAGAGAGAGAGAAGGAAAGAAAAGAAAGAAAGAAAGAAAGAAAGAAAGAAAGAAAGAAAGAAAGAAAGAAAGAAAGAAAGAAAGAAAGAAAGAAGGAAAGAAGGAAAGAAGGAAAGAATGATTTCTAATGTGCATTGAGCTCCTCAGAAATCATCTGGCTACAACACATGTCAGTGAATAAGGGAAGAATTCATTGTTCTTGGGAGGAAATAACTGATTTGCAAATCATTCTCATGGGTCCAATTGCTCCATATGGTAAGTAGGTTGAGGAAAGGCAGTAAAAGGGCAGGATTTGACAGGGAAAGACACATTTTTAATCATTTTAAGGGACTTTAAGGGGAATGGGGAAAAGAGGGGGGAGGGATTGAGCTGGAACTGACATAGTCTCTACATGTCTTAAAGTTTGCAAAATGTTCTTGGATGTCCATAAAACAAACTCATTTTGAGCTATAGTGGTGATTTTTTTCTGTTTGTCTTTATTAGTAGCCACGGCGTAGGATACTAATGGATTTCCCAGACTGCAAAAATGTCTGTGCTTCTTCCTTACAAGAACATCTTATGGAGGCCCTTTTACCTTTCCCTTTCCAATGCTGTTTCTGACTCTAGGACTTCTAAACCATGCTTTCTCATCCAGAAACTTCCCTCAGTCCCTGGGGCTGCCTCACTATCCAATTATCCCTTCAGCCTCATAAATCTGGAATATCCCTCGCTAAGGCCCAACTCCTTGCACTGGTGGGTTCCTTCTGGAATATCCATTTTGTGGAAAAGCCTAGACTTGATGTCAGTCTTCTTCCAGTCTTAATCCTGTTTTCTGACATTGAAAATCATTCCTCTAGCAGTGGGCACCTCCCTCCATCCTGTTTTTCATCAAGCTCCTCTTTGTGTTGTTTTCACCCTTTAGGATATAAGTTCCTTAAACACAACTGTCTTTTGTTTTGTTTTTGTTGCATTGCAAATGATTACCTCAGTGTCTGGAATGTAGTAGATACCTAATATTTGTTTGCTTCATTCCTTCCTCTTGCCTTCATAGCTTCATGTTTATAGAAAAGAAAGCAGAAACGCATCACAAGATACTGAAGAAGGTGGCTCCACTCTAATAGATTATAGTGATTTGTGGTCAAGGTTGGGTGGAAAGTGAAGAAATTCCTAGAAGAATGTACATGAAAGAGCAGAGAAATTATAGTGGGGATAGAATAGAGCTAAATTATTCTACTGGACATTTTAAAATCAAACATGCATAATTTAAGAAAGTAAACACTGATAAGTTAATACAGAAATGTAAGAAGAACTCAATGAGAGACCCCACCTCAATGAAAACTATTATTAGCAGTATTGTCTTTCTTTGTGTAAGGGAGGTGATCAGAGCAATTATAGATATAACTGAATTCTTTAACCAACCTGATGATTCTAATTGCAGAATTGAAAGCATCATTTAACGCAGTGGTTCTCAACCTTCCTCATGCCACAACCCTTTAATACAGTTCTTCATGTTGTGGTGACCCCCAACCATAAGATTCTTTTCATTGCTACTTCATAACTGTGATTTTGCTACTGTTATGAATTTTAATGTAAATATCTGATGAGAAGGATGTATTTTCATTCTTACAAATTGAACATAACCCACAGGTTGAGAATAGTTAGAAGGAAGTGAAGGGTACCTCCTCGTACAAAATGGGCACTCCTCTTGGCATCATACTGATTTAGTTTCAGAGATTTCTCACTCATCTGATGTTCCCAGTAATTCCCTGACTAAAAGTTAGGTATCCTTTTCCGCAGGAATAAAAATGAGCTATTTGGTTTCTCTCAGGGTACTTCAGTTTACCCTTTTTACATTCACATCTTTTCAGTTTTTGAAGACAGTTTCTAATGTATATTCCGGGAACAATTGATGGAGACTGGCCACAGAAGCACATGATTGTGATACACATATGCTTACTCATGAATTCAAAAGAAATTCTGAGAGCAGGTTTTCCCAGTTTAACAGACGGTGGCATCTGAGCACTGAGAGATTTCCTAAACGAGCACCTGACCTAAGAAGTCACAACTCTCATAGATGCCTCATGGGAATCCTAAGATTGAGAGCTCTGAACTTTTAAGAATTCAGATGGGGCATCTTGGGATAATAAGATCATGTCTTTAGGGCTGAAAAGCACTTTAGAGGTTATATAGACCAAAATTCTTATAGATGAAGAAATTGAGTTACAGAGAGGTGAAAATACTTGTCCACTTTCACATAGATAGTAAGTGTTAGACTCAAGATTCTGGCATAGCAGAAAAGATAATGCTCCTTTTGCAGACTCCCCCAGATAAATTTTGTTTTCTGGAGAAGAAACCAGAGAGTTCCCCTTTGAGTCTGGAAGGAATGGTGCATAGTACTATAGGAGAGGAGGATTTCCCTGAAATATCAGGGTTTTACCTCAATATCAACTCCAAATTATGTCTCCTTCTGATGATTTGGGTGATAGGACATGAGTGTTCTGACTGTTTCTTTATCTATGCATGTCTTCTTTCAGATGATTTGTATCCCATCAATTTTCTGCTAGGTTAAAAAAAAATCAAGGCATTCAAATTCTTGATATTCATTTAATATCCTAAGTGCCTGTAGAGGAGCTGGTAATGCTGGCACTCACATTTTGAGAGCTGTAGATAAGGGCCTAACTATGAGGAGATGAATCATTTTTTTGGAGTAATTCCACATGAGGGAAAGGAGAGAGAGAGAAAATAGTGGGGGGGGGGTGGGATCTATCCTCAGGATTCCACCTACTCCATGCAAGTCCACAGTCTCAGGAGGTACCAGGCTATGAATAACATACACAGTAACAGGTATACTCGGTAATCATCATTCACTGGGCATATATGCTAAACCATACCCACATACCATAAAATCCTGCTGTCCTTGTAGCTGACACCTTATAGTTCAAAAGTCATCTTAAATGTTATTTTAGAATCAAATAGCTTTTCTCTAAGGAGGACAGAAGGAATTTAATTTTTTTCCAACTAAATTTAAATAACATTTGATGACTGGTTTTTTTTGCATTTTATCAAGAGAAATACAATGTTTTATGGCATTATATTGTCTTTTGGTTTCCAATTTTCAAACATAAGTGAGAAACTCTTATTAGTGATTCCCTTCTTATCCACATCACAATTGTATTCAAGAATGTATTAGAATCTTGACTATATTCTTGGTACTTCCTCTCTATGTGCACTCCAATGGGGACTCAGAGCTTTAGAAACATTTATTAAGATGCTAGTAGAGTCAACCTTTCTGACATCTCTTAAGAAAAGTGAATTTTTAACAATATTTTTCACAAGTATATTGAAAGGTAGACTAGATTTTAAGCTTTAGTTGTGAGGGTCTAGGAATCTGGCCATGGTATTTATACAGTACAACCTCCCTTCCATAGTATTGGCTTCAGAATTGGTAAATGCCTCCAAAATCATCTAGTCACATGTATATATTTTTAAAACAGTGTGCAGGATAAATGAGTTCTTTGGTCAAGGACACACAGATAATGAGAGCAGAGTTTGAATTTGAACAAAGTTCTATGATTCCTAATGTAAAATTCTTCCATTTATACCTTGATACCTTAATATCTTAAATATGCATAATACTCTAGGGTTACAAAATTTCACAGACTGTCTAATAAGATTTTTGGACCTCTTTTGGAAATTGGGTTAGTATATTTTTTTAAGGTGTCATTTTCTTCAGTATTTTTTGTGTCTCCTTTAGCAAGCTGTTGATTGGGATTTTTTTTCATGATTTTCTTATATCACTTTCATTTCTCTTCTCAATTTTTCATTTATTTCTTTTCCTTGATTTTCAAAATCCTTTTTGAACTCTTCCATGTCTTGCAACCAATTCATATTTTTCTTGGAGGCTTTTGACATAGGAGCTTTGAGTTTGTTGTCTTCCTCTGGTTGTATGTTTTGATCTTCTTTGTCACCAAAGTAAGATTCTATAGTCTGACTTTTTTATTCTGTTTCCTCCTCTTCCCAGTCAAATTTCTAACTCCTTGTCAAGGCAGGACTCTGCTTCCAGTGGGGGTGGGATGGCTGTGCTGTCCCAGGCTTCTGGGGTTCTGTATCAGTTGTGAGATCTCCCACCATCTGTGGGCCCAGAGCTCCAGAAGCAGCCCCTGATGCTACCGCTTCTACTACCACTGCCGCTTCTACCTCCGCCCCAGGGTTGGGGCTTGATTTCACTCCTCTTTCACCCAGGTATTACAGAGCTCCCCCACTGACCTTCCATGCTGTTCTCAGCATTTGTGGGTTGGGCAGTCTGGAAGTCACCACAACTGCCAGTGATTCAATACTCTGAGGCCTGCTCTCATCCTGTTTGCAGCCAGTGCAGCCCATACTTGACTGTATTCAGCTGCCAGTCCAGTGCAATATACACTGCCTATAGTCCTGCAGGTTGTCCTGGACTGGAGATGTGTTTCACTCTGTCATTTAGAATTTGTTTAGAGTCATTTTTTGCAGATATTTGGATGGGTCTGGGACAAGCTCAAGCAAGTCTCTTCTTTTATTCTGCCATCTTGACTCTGCCCTCCTCATATGATTTTTAATATTATAAAATGAGATTGTAAAACTTTTAGCGACTTGCTCAAGATCATAACGTTAGTAAATAGCAAAGTATAGGTGAACCAAGTTTCTCTTGGCACCAGGTTGAGAGAGCTTTCCAAGTATCATGTTGTCTCTGTTTTTAGATAATTACCTAAAAAGTTTAATGAATCAGGTATTTTCCTTCATTTAAGAAGAATTAGAATTATCATCATCATCATTCTCTACCAAACCTTTTTTAGATCTAATTCCAAATACTTTCTCTGCAGAGCATTAGCTGACTGCTCTGGAATGAAAGAGATTTTTCTCTCTTCTGATGTCTTAGAGCACATATTATCTGTGCTGCTAATTTTCTAAACACATATTATTTAGTGGCATAAAGGATTGAGAGTTATCCCCATTAGAGTGATTTTTATGATGTTATTGTATGATTAATAACCCAAAGAATATTTTATAATAAAGTTGCCTCTCTCATTTTTCTAGGATTACATATTAGGAATATTCCTGTGGCCTTGGTGTGAATGACTGTACTCCTAACTATTCATCTGAAATAATCTCTTGAAGGCAGCAGAAGAATCATATAGACCTGAGGGGACAATTAATGGCTCCTAGCTTTAAATGTGCCAATTACTGCACCAAAATAATACTCCCTCTTAATACCTCTTTTAAGTATAATTAGTTGAACTAAGAGGCAGCATGGTAGAAAAAGAGCTGATTTTGAAATGAGAAGGATCTCAATTTAAGTATCACATCTGAGGAATGCTGACTATGTGACCCTGGTAAAGTCATTTAACTTATCAGTTCTCTTGGCAACTAAGACTTTTAATTTCAAAAAAAGTGATGACTCTGATGAGTAGACATATTCTTATTTGGGCATTCCCTAAGCTGATGGAATTAGATGTCCAGTCCTTCTCTTTTACTATTTAATATTTCAGGTAAATGTGCTTTCTTTTTGAAATTAGCCATAAATCAAGGACCACTTCTCTTACTTCCCTGGAGTATCCTCAGCACCTATTTCAATGCGTTGCACATATATTATGCACAATAAATATTTAATGGTTATCATTCATTCAACAAGCATTTATTAAGCACTTGTAATATGACTAGCTCTTTGACAGATGTTAGATAAAAATGAAGAGTCTCTACATGTTGGGAGTTTATATTCTCCTAGAAGTAGTAGAATATTTATATAGATAAGAAAACACAAGCTAATTGGAGGAAAGAAAGATAACTAATAAATAGGAATACCAAGAAATACTTTATATAGGAGGTAATTTCCATTTTGTTTTAGAGAAATCAAAGGATTCTAAAAGATAATGATAAAGATATTTGGAAATGGCAGGTGATAAATGAAGTTCTGAGTTTGAAGACTTATAAACCAGTTCGGCTAGAATATAGAATATATGAAGAGAAGTAATGTCACATCCAGTAGACTGAAGGCAGATTTTTGTGTGATGTAAATGGCAATCTAAAAAAAGTTTGCATTTTTTCCTAGAGGAAATGGGGAGGGGCTTTTGAAAGTTTTTGAACAGGGGAATAATTAAACAATATTGTTGTTTGTGTTACTATGACTCTTATTTCATTTTCTTATCATTTTTAAATGACTAATCGGTTTTGAGTTACAGAAGAGCTTTGGAATTCATCTGGTTCAAGTAGGAATGGTTCAAATGCATTTTTAATCTTTGATTGTTCATTTACATTTTACATTCTATAGATTGTTTTGTAAGTGCATAAAATGACCTTTTTTATTCAGTACTTGAATAAGACTACTGAGATGAAAACTTATTTTTGTGGACTCCATAAAAACATCTTTTGGATAACAACAACTAGCTTTTGCATAGCATTTTTAGATTTGCAAAGTGCTTTTAAAATCTTAAATTCATTTTGTCCTGGTAACAATTCTAAAAGCACATACCATTATCATTCCTATTCTATGGAGGGGGAAACTGAGATAGAGGTTAAGTAGCTTGCCTAGGGTCACAAAGTAGGAAAGTGTCAGAGGTCACATAAAGACTCAGGTCTTTCTGACTCCAGGTACTGTGTTGTCTACTTTGTCACTTATATAAATACTTAGAATAAGCATATATACTTATACACATGCCTTGCTTCA
Organism: Pseudocheirus occidentalis; assembly: GCA_028646575.1. Lineage (NCBI taxonomy): Eukaryota > Metazoa > Chordata > Mammalia > Diprotodontia > Pseudocheiridae > Pseudocheirus > Pseudocheirus occidentalis. The sequence continues at coordinate 287,769,219 of CM053594.1, read as the reverse complement.
TTTGACCTGCTTCAAAAATTATACTAATCACTACTGGAACTCATGATTTGAAAAAAAAAAGAGGGGGGAGTTTATGGTTTTAAGTTCATCTCATAATTTGAAAGTTGTTTTGTTGTTTTGTTTTGTTTTGTTTTTGCATATAGTTTGGAAGTTACTGAGAGCTACTAAAATGGCTCTTTCATTTTTATAGATGAACCTTATGTGTACATGTTACTGAGCATATTTATATCTGTATCAGTTCTTGGTTTCCAAGACAGTTTATTTGATGATGCTTCAGTGATAGATTGGGGTTTCCCTTTATAGCACAGAGATACGTTGTCTGATAATTTGTAAACTATCAGGAGCTTTTGTACCACCTTATGATCTCCATCTAGGTATACAGTAGATGCAAAATTATGCAACCTACAGTGTTATACTGAACGGTTTACATCACTTTATTGCATAATATATGTTCATCCATGAGCTCATTTCTTAAAGGGATCCAACCTGTAATATCATCCTTTTAAAAAAATTTACAAATTTAGAACTAGAAGATAACTTTTCAGGTCATCTAATTCAGATAAAATGGGTGGGGACAATGACCTAATTTTGAGTCATATAATGACTTACTTAGTTTCCATAAGGAAATCTATATTACTCTACTATTTCTTCAGTACTTCTTTGTCAATCCATTGTTGGTTCATGTAGCAATGTTTTGCCTTTTTATTTCAGCTTTGGGTTATTTTTTTATTTCATTGTATCTCTCTACAAATAAATTATATCTTGCTACACTCAAAAAAATCCACTGGGATATACCTATTATCATCCTTTACTATTGCATTGTAAAGTGAGTTCTATTTGTTTAAAAATTCTAGCCATTTTAAGTCTAGATATTATGCCCTCTGGGAATATTGATCAATCCTCTTCTTTCTTTTTTGACAAGATAGTTTATCTTTCTTCAAATTCTTTGGGGGTGATAAGTCCACTGTTTTCTTAATACTGTGTGAATTTTTGTCTGAAAACATTCCAAATCAGTTGTCATTCATTTTAGCATGCCAAAAATTAACTTACAACTGGTATTGTATAGATATCAATTATTGTAACTGTATTCCTACAATTAAACTTTGGTTTCAGGATGTCAATATCTTAACATATCATTAATATCAGCTTTGATTTCCTTCATAGCTTAATGTTGGATGTGTATTGTTTGGTGAAAAATAAGGTTCAATTTATTGGCTCAATTTAACCTCTGGAATCAAGCTCAGAACACTCAGCCTATGGCTTTTGCATGGGACATAAAAAGAATTTTTCACTTATTAAAGTCTAAATGACATTTTTTTTTACTTTATTGGATGAAGTTTCCATGTGATGAATTATTTAATTGTGTTTTCCTGTGGAGTTTTATAAGTTAATGTCATCCACATACATCATGGGCTCAACACAGTACTATGGTATAACTTCATCTTTGACTTGAAAGTCTTACCTAGTTCTATTCAGGACTCATGATAATAAGTTTAAGGTTAGGCAGAACCAATGGAAGTTTTAACTGCCTCCTTGAAATATATCATACTTTATATCAATTGTTCAAACATTGCATTGGTGGCATATATTAATAGAGGCAATTTTTCCATCTGGACATCAAATACTTTCATATTCTCACTATGCTTGGATCTCTTGTATATATTTGTAGTACCTCACTAAGCCATAAGTACAGGACAGAAGTAAACGCTTTCTTCTAATTAATAATAATGGTACAAGTCTTACAAATGCTTTCCTGTTACTTTGTAGCAGCAAGCACCCTAGCATACCCAGGATGGCTACTAGCACAGGTTCTTAGATCTGCTTTTCTAAAGGAAAGCAACTCAAAATTGGTTAACAATCTTACTTTAATGAATCAAACATATAATTTACTTAGTTCAGGGGGGAAAGTCAACACCCTGAACTTAAGAGAATACAAAAAGAAGTTACAATCAGAAGTTACAAACAAAGAAGATAAACAGATCAGCAGATGGGCTTCCAGCTATCTGACCATTACATCTATACCTAGTTAGTTACCAGAGAGGGAAGCACCAAAATCTGAGTTTTTCAAAGCCAGGGGGCTCAATGCCTGCCCAGAATCTTATCTAGCCAAATCAAATAACTCCTTCCAAAGTGATCCCCAAAGCAAAAACTCACATCAGGGTGTATATAGCCTTCTCCTGGATCAGAGAATGTCACAACCCTCTTGAAGAACCCATGGAGGCAGAGAGGGGAGCAGTATCATGGAGGCAGAGAGGAGAATTGGGGGGGGGGGGTGAGACAGTTGCTGAGAGAAAGACTGCTGAGGGGCAGTTGGAATTGCCCAGCACTTTTGAGAACCACCGCCCAAAGCTGCCAAGAACTGAGGAGGCATGGCTGTGATGCCAGTATTTGTCTGTTTTGATATTGTTTTGCCAGAGTCATCTGCTGGTGAAAGCCAGTGCTGCTGTTGTAGAGGTCCTGGAACCTTGCTATTGGTTCAGAAGCCCTGAAGGAGGATTTTCTTATTGTATGCTTACAGAAATCCTGGAAGAGAGTCTTGCTGATGTTTTCAGGGGTTCTGGGACTTACTGGCAATGTATACTGCGGCTTTGTTAAGCCTTGTCTAGCCAGGAACAGAGATTGCTGAGAACTTGCCTCTTGTCAAGATGAAGAAAGGAGCTTTCCTTGGGTTTTCAGTGCTGTGATGATATCTTAACCTTGTTGTAGGTTAAGGGTAGATGGCTTTTTGTGCTCTCCTGCCCCTTTTGAGAAAGTGTTTGGTATTAATGGATGGTATTGTAATTCCCTTCTGATCCAGGGGTGGGAAACTTTTTACTTTTTGTGCTATTTGATTGACCAAATGAATATACTTTGTTTATGATTGGAAACTAATCTCCATTTGAGAAGAGAGACTTTGACCAACTAAATGAATGTACTGTCCATGGGTGGAGTAGTATTTGAATTGAACTGAGAACTTACTTGCTAAATGAATGAGTTACACAGTATTTTGATTATCTCTCTTCTGTCAATGTTTTGCCTTTATCTGTCACTGAATAAATGGAGTTTGCTAAGATGGTATTCTGAACCTTGGAAGTTGCCTTTGAATAGATAATGAAGTGGTTTTTATTCCGATTTTGACATTTTAATAATTTTTTTTGCTACTCAGGTAATATTTTATTTTATTTTTTAAATTTTTATAGTTTCTGAATGGCACTAAATATGAATAACATAAAGTACATAAATTTTTAACTGATCTATATTTGGTGGGATATTTGATATTTTCAACTTTTTAAAGTAAATATGTGATACCTTTCATTAATTAAGATAGGATCAGACTTAAATCAGAGAGGAAACATAAAGTATTTTTACTGACAATTCATGTACCCCTGAGAAACATATGAGTCAAGGATAATCTGTTATAACTGACCCTGCCATTTTTCAGTTTTATAGACAAGCTAGTGTTTCAGTCATTTTGCATGAGGAAATTGAATAGAAGCCTTCTATTTTGTAATTTTTTTTTCCAACTTGTGATTTTATTTTGCATTATTTTTACTATATAGATTACCAAACATTTTATACCTCCTTATTAGGAGTTGCTTTCTTTTCTTTTTTTTTTTTTGCTCTAATTACTCTGCTTTTCAGAGCTGTTACATAATTTTTTAAATCAATACTGAATTGTTCACTTTGTTTTCTGATTTGCTTTATCTTTTTATCAGCTTAATCTTTTGTCTTTTGATTTCAATTGTTAAGAGCATCAAGAATTTTGGATATACTTTTGTTTTCTGAATTCTTTTCCATATCTTTCTTTCTGAAGCTTTATCTGGGCAATGTGGTCATTCAAAATGGTCTTCTGCATGTACATGTTAGATGTAATTAGAATCTGCTGATATCTTCATATTGCTCCAGGTTTTCACTGGTTTTCTTAAATTGTGTTTGTCATTGTGCCTCGTACCTGCCTTATACCTGTCTTTATAAGTACTCTTAGATAATTCCACCACTCTTTTGTTACTTACTGTGGGTCAATAAAAATTTAGTCAATAAATGTTTATCAATTATCAACTATATGCCAAGTCCTATGCTAAGTGTTAGGGATGCGAATAAGAAAAAACAAAGTCCATCCCTGACCAGAACGAACTTACAAAATACTAAGCAACGACAACTTACAAAATGAAGTTGAAGAACAAGGGGCAGGAATTGCTAAGGAAAGGTACTCTGTGATGGGACATGATTGAGAAGTCTAAAGAAATATATCTGTGGCAACAACTACATCATATACTGTTGTATGCACGATATACTGTTGTTCTTTGTTAAATATCCTAGTAGAACATGGTTGTTCATGATGATTATAATAGGTTTTTTTTAGTCATTTTATTTTTGAAAAATTGTTCCTTATTTGACTTTCTACCAAGTAACTCAAAGAGGACTTTTAAAAATTCTATGGGCAGCTAGGTGACTCAGTGAGTAGAGCACTGGCCCGGGAGTCATGAGGACCTGAGTTCAAATCTAGCCTCAGACACTTAACACTTATTAGCCATGTGACCTTGGGCAAGTCACTAAACCCCAATTGTTCTACCTTCCCCCCTCCAAAAAGAACAAAGAAATAATTCTATTTTAAGTGCACCTACCACCCTCTTCAAAAACATTTGAGACACTGCCTTTTTTTTTCTTCTGTCATCACTATCAGGTAGTAGCACTTCTGGTTTCTATGTTAGAGATTTCAAATTAATTTAAGGTCTTCAGCTTTTCCATCTTCAGATTCAGTAACTTCACATTTCTCTTCTTCTTTCATCTATTCAGGGTTTGGGATTGTAATTACTACATTGACCTGGCATTGATCTACCATATATGGTTGGGTAACTTGGAGCTGATGATAAAGCTGACAAAAAGCAATATGAAAATCGTACATCTAACAGGTAAGATTTTTTTTCTAAGTTTGTTATGAGATCATGCTGCAGACAACCAAACTTCCAAACATTTGCCTGCAAATTCATGGTTTGCTCACTTTGGTGGTTTAATTATTCACAGGGAAACCATAATCTCTAGTATTTTCTGATGCATTTTTTCCCTGTATTACTAGAACATGACATTCCACTTGCTTAGCATTCCCCCAAATGAAGCTGATCATCATGACAATTACACCTATGGCCAACCTGTAACCCTATGCACCTCATCTGTTTGTTAGATTCATAGAGAGCAAGGTAGTATGTTGGACAGCACTATCAATAGAGTCAGGAAAACCAGAATATAAAAATTTGAATTTAGATATGTTCTAGCAATGTAATACTGGGCAAGTCACTCAACCTCCGCCTGCCTCAGTTTTCTCATCTGTAGTATAAGAATAGCACCTTTTTTCCAGGGTTTTTGTAAGATGACGTCTGTAAAGTGATATATAAATGCTAGAAATTAAAATCATGAGTAGTCATACTACATTAACCAGAATAGAAATACTTTATAGTATAGTGACTAAATGATGAACTATTTTGGCTATTATATCTAATACAAATATCATAGATGAGACAGATAATTTGATATATTTTAAAAATCATTCAACTAATCTAATTTCCAGTCCCCCACCATATATTTGTGATTATTTTTACTTGTCTATGTATGTTGTAAACATGGACATTTCATATAGTACTTTAACAAAGAAGCCTCCAAGTTAAGAAAATTAACTATTAAAACCACATCAATAATTATTTTGACAGCATTTATATATTAGAACTATCTCCTTTTATTCCTTTGTATTTATTTGAAAGGCAACATGTTTTAGTGACTTAAATATTGGACTTTGAGCTAGAAAAATCTATTTTTAAAATCTTACCAAGGCAAGTCACTTCATCTGAACATTAGTTTTCTTGTCTCTAAGACATGGATAACTGTACTTAACATGGATATAAGTATAGAGAAGTTCAAATTAGAGACTATATGTAAAGTGCTTTGCAAAATTTAAAGTTCTATTTCAATGTCAGTTACTGTTATTTCAACTAGTTTGCCCTTAAATCATTCAAATGACAAATAAGGTTTTTCATCATGACTACTGAGAATTTTTGAATCCCCATTTATTATGCTTTACAATAGCCAAAAACCTATCTTCTTTCTAGTTTTTAGCAGTCATTATAAATGATCATATCAGGGTTTCTAACACATTAGTAAGAATTTATTTATCCATTCCTTCAAAGAAACACATGAATAACAATAATTTTTAACCATGAAAAACATGTTCTTTTAACCAGTGCTTTTTTTTTAGTGTTAAGAGTAAAAATAAATTTAAAAAACTAAAATGAAAGCTAACCTCAGACCTAAAAATAAGTTGACCCCAGCTCTATAATATAGGGATGGATGATAATGGATTTTCAAGGCATAAAGATTTCAATGCTATAAATTCTTTGAAAATGAATTTGGACCCATCAGAGAGATTCACCTGTCATTCACACTAAGCTGAACTGTTAATTTTCAGGGACAAATGCACCTGTGGAAAAAGAACTCGTACCCTTAAATTTTATTATTCACTGACAAGACCACATACTGCTTTGTCCCTGTTGTTAATACAGAAATCAGAGGGTGTAAATCTCTTCATCTTCCTGTCAGCACTTCTGGCCAGGGTGTTAATGGCCTGCAGCCAGGAAGTTGAACAGGCATCCAGCCAATCAGCAACAAAACCATTTAATCTACTTCTCAAATGGGGGTGGGGGGAGAGAGAGAGAAAGAGAGAGAAAGAAAAGGAGAGAGAGGAGAGAGAAAGAGAGAGAGAGACAGAAAGAAAGAGAGACAGAGAAAGGCAGAGGCAGAGACAGAGAAAGAGACAGACACTAAACCAATTAGGAACATATATTCAAACTCCCAATTAAAACAATGAATATTAAGAATTAATCCTAAGTGATCTGAAGCATGTAGAGAGGGAAACAACTTATCTACTTTATCAAGTGACAAAGACATTTCATTGTTTTATATATGCATCAGTACATCTTAAAGTTAATTTCTTTTATGAAGGAAAAGGCATTTTGTATGAAGAACTAAAGCTATGTCCTCATCCTCTCTTGTGCTTTACAGATAACACACCAACAAAGACACTTGAGAAAAACTCTTGTCTTAATATAAGGGCAGTCGATTCAACAAATAGTTCAGTCCATCACAGGAGATCTTAAAGGTACTGTGTGACTAGATGAAATGAGAAATAGCTCAGTATATTGTAACCTGATCTAATGGATTATTTAGAGAATTTATGGCATGGATTCTCAATCCTTTGGGGTATTTAATAAGAGAAGTAAGATAATATTATAGTACCATTTTTTTTATGGTCCAGACCTGTAAGTTCATTAGTTTTAGGAGTAAATACTGGGTGAAGAACTTCCTTTCTTCCCATACAGATAAAGAATAGTTTTGCAATTTACATTCTTAGAGTTTAGTGAATTGCCCAGGGTTATACAGTCTGTTTGTGTCAGAGTATGCATCTTGACTCCAGATTTACTCTGTTCACTTTGTTGACATTGTTGGTCACTTGTTCAGTCATGTCAGATGCTTCCTGACTCCATCTGGGGTTTTCTTAGCAAAGATAATGGAGTGACTTGTTCACTAGTCCCTTTGACAGATAAAGAAACTGAGCATAACAGGGTTAATAACTTGCCCAAAGTCACACATTTAGTATATATCTGAGGACAGATTGGAGCTCAGGAAGATGACTCTTCCATACTCTACCCATTCTATCCACAAATGATAAAAGATTTTAATATATGTACATGCATACATACATATATGTGTGTATATGCATGCATGTGTGTATATATAAGTTGAAATGAATAAAAGTATTCTGTGATACCATGATGATGTCACATTATTACCATTAAATGATATTCAAATAAATTATTGGGAATTCTAAAGAACTTGTTAAAAGATTTTTACCAGGAGCAATGATGGAGGGAAAAGTTTTTGATCCACTCATAGCAGCTTTGAAGGACAAGAAGTTAACATAAAACAAAAGCCCCTAAAGCAGAAACTCACCATATCTACCTGAGGTCTATTATTCCTCTGGCCATCAGTTATTCAGACTTTTGTTTTCCAAAGGAGAGAAAAATTCAATATTATTTTTTAAAAGGAAGAAAAGATAGACTCTATATGTACATGTATACATATGTATATACACACATATATACATATACACATATATCCTTTTTTTGCAAATGGACAATGCTATTATTTTGTTTAAAATCTGTTCATGAATTTTCCTAGAGTACTAAGAAATAGTCTTTGTGATTAGGGAGGGCAGATGGGACTACATTAATTAGACTGCAAATGAAGACTTGAAGAGACTAGTTTCATAAACAAACAAAAAATGAGATCCAAAGTTTTTATTTAACTCTAATATTAGGCTTATAGCTTGGTTAATTGCCCTGGGTTTTTTTTTTTGTTTTGTTTTGTTTTGTTTTTTGTTTTTTTACTAGCCATCTGACCTCGCTCCTTTATTACCGTAAATAACATTCACTGACCCTTTGGGTAATAACCCCATGACTCTATTTACCCCCTCTATTCAGAGAGCAAAGAAGATTTCTTGTAAGACTTTGCCTGCTCAGGGCCTAATAAAACAACATTTTCTTCTGAATTAACCTGTTCATCTGTGAATCACTTCATCTGTTTGGATAGTTAGGGATGTGAATAGGTCTAGAGCTGAAGAGAGAAGGAAAGGAATTTGCAGTGAAACTTTAACAATAACCCAAAACAGGAACTTATGAAACTGCTATTAGGACCACCGTCTACTTTCCATTAGGACCAACTTGATTTCAGCAGTAACAGTGAGCAAACCAATCCTACATTGTCTAGTAAGTCAATGTCTACTCTTTTAGGTGTATCAATAGCATTGTTCCTTCTGAAATTCTATATGTCACATGAATGACGTATCAAAACCAAGATGTATTTTTCTTCAGAACAGACTGCATTTTTACATCAAACTGAATGTCTCCTTTTGCTCTCCCGCACCCCCAACAGAAGGGAGTACCTGTAACAGTTTAGGGAAAACTCAACCAGACATTCTTTATCTCTTTGCCTCATAGTTCAAGCAACATATACCTTAAGTATATTATTGGCCTCAATTGCTAATGCCCTCCTTCTCAAAATTGCTTGTGAAGTAACTATGTTGTATTTATTAATTTAATGTAAACCATACTCTTATAAAGGTATTTGTTTTCTTCTCATTTTTCCATTTTCTCCTATTATAAGGTACTTTTTGTGAGTAGAGATAATTTCCTTCTTTATTCTAGTATGCCCAGTAATTAGCACTGTATCTGACACTCAGGTGCTTAAAAATGAGTGTTGATTGATCGAGAAAGATGTACCAAAGCCTCTCTCATCTGGACAATTATTGACTCTACTTCTTTTCCTCAACCTGAACTAGAATGAAGATAACAAATATACAGACAGATAGATAGATAAGATCTAATGAATGGCGAAATATACAGACAGATAGATAAGATCTAATGAATGGCGAATAAACAAATTCACCCTTTTGTTCTTATGAAGGCCATTTTTTTTCTTATTAAGTGAAGGTCAAAATGCTCAGTAAAGAGGATAGACAGAAAAAAAATTTCATAATCAATTATAGGTAGATCCAGGATCCTAGGCCCAATATTGTTTGTCTTTTCCTTTCCATCTTAGCTTCTCATACCAATAACTAAAGGAAAATGAGGAAGACAAAGATTTGAGCCAATATATGTAAGAGACTTTGAAATTCTATTGATATGGAGGAGTAATGTGGGAGGGAACTTTGGTTAGCTAAATAGCAATTTGTGTGTGTGTGTGTGTGTGTGTGTGTGTATGCAAAAACCTTAAGAACTTAACTTCTTGGACTTCCAATGTCATTAAAATGCCTTTGCGATTGTCAGATGCTTTTGGAAAAAATAGACAAACAAAACTGTGAAGGAATTTCAATCCTGGTCCATCTAAACAGAGATGTTCTGGGAAATATTTTAACAAATGACTACCATCACCAAATCTATACATGACAGACTTTTGTTTTATCTGCATCATTAACATTTTCTCAATCACTTTCTTAAGTTTAGACAATAACAAAGCAATAAATCAATATCTTGTATGCAGCATTTTCTAATTGGTGAAGTGTAAATGCTGTCTTCGGAAATTTTTAAATAGAGAAGGTTTAGCACATCTATAGTACCAGGGCATGAAAATATCTTTCTCAATATAATAAAAATAATATTTGCCAGGGGCAGAGCCAAGATGATGGAGTACAAGTACAAACTTGGTGTGGGCTCCAGCTCTAATCACTTCTAATACCTGTAAAAAAATGACTCTATACAAATTTTAAATCTACAGAACCTACAAAGAGACAGAGAGAAACAATTCTCCTGCTAAAGGAAGCCCAGAAGGCCGACACTTAGCTGAGACCTGAGCACAGTCCCATGTGAGCAATGTGGTGCCAGCCACAGGATGGCCCAGACTGGCCAGAGCAGACTTCAGGAGAGTGAATCACCAGCAGCTGTGGGTGTTTCCAGTCTTCTCAACCCCGAAATGCCAAAGACAAAGTAGAAGGTCAGTGGGGAAGTCTGTGGCAAACAGGGGTACAGAAGAGCATAGTCTGGCTTCTTCCCTCTGAGTGAGAAGTGGTGGAGGGATGGTGGCAGCACTGCATGGCTGCTTCTAGAGCTCATGGCCTGCCAATGGTAGGGGGACCAAGCAACCATTCAGAGGGTAATCATTCTTATTTTAACCTGCTTGTATCTGTATCATGGTCTTGGGTCTTCTGGGGTGTGCAGCCAGTGTGCCAGAGTTTGTGGGGATTGTAGAGAGGGTACCCAACTAATAGCTCTGACAGCTGTACAAATCACAGCAATTTGGGACATAGATTTCTTCATTATGGAAGCAGAGTTCTACCCTGGCAAAGACCTCAAAAGTCAAGTAGTTGGCAAGATAAATAAGCAGAAGAAAGATATTCAAACCATAGATTCTTTCGGGGGCACAAAATGGATCAAAGCATGGAATAGGAAGAAGACAACAAAGTCAAAACTCCTGCATTCAAAAGCTTCCCATGGAACAGGAGGAAGACAACAAAGTCAAAACTCCTGCATCAAAAGCTTCCAAGAAAAATGTGAACTGCTCATAAGTCATGGAGGAGCTCAAGAAGAATTATGAAAATCAAGTAAGAGAAGTGGAGGAAAAACTGAAAGAAAAATGAGAATGGTGCAAGAAAAGCAAGTCAAAAGCCTGTTAAAGGAGACCCCCCAAAATAGTGAAGAAAATAACACTTTTAAACAGTACACTTACTCAAATGGCAAAAGAGGCCCAAAAAGCCAATGAGGAGAAGAATGCCTTAAAAAGCCAAATTTGCCAGATGGAAAAGGACTTTCAAAAACTCATTGAAGAAAATAATTCCTTCAAATTAGATTGGAGCAATTGGAAGCTGATGATTTTGTGAGAAATCAAGATACTATACAACAGATCCAAACAAATGAAAAAAATAGAGGGCAATGTTAAACATATCATTGGAAAAACCATTGATCTGGAAAAAAGATCCAGGAGAGATAATTTAAAAATTATTGGACTACCTGAAAGCCACGGACAAAAAAAGATATCCTAGGGTGGTGAAGCCAAGATGGCAGAATAGAAGCAGCAAATTTTTGCAGCTCCCCCACAGGTACCTTAAATGCCCAGAAAATATGACTCTAAACAAATTTTAGGGCTCCAAAACTCACAAAAATACAGAAAACACTTCTCTGGCTGAAGGCAGGTTGGCAGGTGGGGCTCATCATCGCAGGCTGGTAGCTGAGGCCAGCCCAAAACCACAGCCTGGCCCCAGGGTAGTTGGGAGAAGCCTGAGCTGGAGTCTACAATAGAGTAGATCGGTGGCACCTGGTGCAAACTCCATATTTATCAAGACAGAAGAAATAAGGCTAAGGGAAATGTCAGTGGAATTCAAGCTAAGTTTTTTGGGGAAAAAGTGGTCTGGCCTAATTTCCCCCAAGGCAAGAAAGGAGCCCAACCTGGTTGCTTCAGAGGTCCTGGCCTGCGGACAAGGGGGGAGTGCAAAGCGATTGATCAAAGGCCAAAGGCTCTTGTGTTGAGCAGTCTGGATAGTGGTCTTGGATGGTGGCCCTGGGGTGTGCTTTCAACAAGCCAAAGCTGGTGGGGGTTGCAGCACCCCCCCAATAGCTCCGGCAGCTGGAAAACCCCCAGCAATTTGGGACATAGCTTCCCCCCTCCCTCCTCTCCCCAGAAGCAGAGCTAAAAAATCCACAGAGCTAAAAAATAAAGCAATTAATTTATTGGCCAACATGAGGAAAAGGAAGCAAAGTAAGAACAGCAATCAAACTCTAAAATCCTTTTTTGGGAACAAAAAGGATCAAAGCATGGAACGGGATGAAGACAACCCAGTCAGAACTCCCAGACCAGATACTTCCAAGAAACATGAAGATTGCCTACAAGCCACAGATCAATTGAAAAAGGACTTTGAAAAACAAATAAGAGAAGTGGAGGAAAAATTGGGAAGAGAAATGAGAATGATGCAAGAAAGAGTCAACAACCTGACTGAAGAGAATAA
>CM053594.1:287740583-287756199 GCA_028646575.1 Pseudocheirus occidentalis | reverse complement strand
GGTACAGCCTGTATTGAATTGCTGCTCCTCCCAGTGGGAGTGGGTGACAGGGGAGGAATTGCAAGAATCTAGTATTTAAAGCTATACAATTAAATGCAACTGGGAAATGATACATACAGGGACGGGGCAGGGAGGAGCTCCCTACCCTGCTGGAAAGCTAGAGAGGTGTTGGAGGAGGGCATAAAAGGGAACAGATTGTGGGAGGGGTCTTACAGTGGGATCAATGTTCTGGGCTGGGGGGTAGGGACAAAAAGGGGAGAAAATTTGTAACTCAAAACCTTGTGGAAATGAATGATATAACCAAGAAAATAAATTAAGATTTAAAAAAAAATGTTAGCTTACTTGCCACTGTCACACAGCTACAGATTGTCTGAGTGTAGATTTAGACTCAAGTCTTCTTAACTCTAGGAATAGGGCTCTAGCCACTGTACCTTTTCTCAGTGTAGCTCTCACATAAGTATTGGGAATGGGGGGGGGGGGAAGGGAACAAAAATCATTTTTTTAGCTTAAATGAGCAAAAATCATTTATTTAGCTTAAAGTAAACTGATTTGTGTAATTGGATAATTGAATTTCCATCATATGTGTGTATGTGTTTCTAATTAGTCTAATTTCTATATGATCAACTAATATATTGTACTAGGAGGAACACTTTAGTTTTTGTCTTTTTTAATTAAAATTAATTCCCTAAATTAAAAAAAGTTCCTTAATGATTTCATTTCATCTGTTCTTCAAATTCTGCTATTTTTCCAACATTATCATGTAAGATCTTTTGTCTGTGGCTTCCTATCAACTACATCCATATTCCCTAATATTCCTCTTAATTGATTATTAATGTGTTCAATATTGAGAAATAATTAAGGGGAGATAGAGGCATCATAGATTTAGAGAAGATAGTAGAAAAAATAATGAATATAAGAACGATTCCAACAACAACACATTTCATTTCATGTTTTTCAATCAATCATCTGAAAGTAAGACTTGGGTATTCACTCACTATATTCAGGAAAAGACAAGGACTTTTTTTCCTTTTCATACTGGAGTATCTGGCATCTATCAGGGCACTTTGCATGTGGTAGGTGCTTAAGTAATGCCTCTTTAATTGAATTAATTCAATCACTGGATGCAAAAACAGGTGACCTTCCCTCATCTAAACCTCCTAAATTCTTCTGGCACTTATCTTAATCTTCCTTATGCTATCATGATATACTTATATTACCCCCAAATTCCCCTGTAGATCACTATGAAACTCCATAAGAGTAAGAACAATTCTTACTCATTTTCACATCATCCCCGTTCCCTACCTATTTTTTGGAGCAGCACCTGCAATAAAAATAGCAGACACTCAAAAATCATTTGTGGAGTTGAAGAATATTTTTAAAAATAGATATATGTTGCACAATATATTATTCATTAATTACTGATAGTTTATAATGGTGGAAGGAGGTATCACCCTACAATATGAGGAACCATGAAACACATAGTGAAGAAGTTTCATGAAATTTAAAAGTCTTAATCTTCCTAATCATCATTCTTTGATATGTTCCTAAAGGAGCTCAATAGCATCAAACAATGATTGATATTAACCTACATTTTATGAGATGTATTTAACAACAAGCATCAATTCCACAACCAGGAGGATTTCCTTCTATAGTTACCATCCAATACTATAGTCCCATTTTTCAAGAAACAAACAAAAAATGCCTTATGCTTCCCACCAACTTATAATTTGGCCATTTCCAAAGAAGTAGGGGGAAAACTTAGGAGAAGCATCATTAGTTTTTGTCAGTTCAAGATGCAAGATAGTATTATACCACATATCCTGATCCTCTGCTCATTAAGAACAAATAGTAATTTGTGGTTGAGATTTCAGATAAAAACAGAACTTTATTTTACAAGAAGAGCCAATAATGGATTTTCCCCTGAATGACACAATCAACCAATGAGAATATATATTTAACAACTTGCCATAATTAACCAGTTAAAAATATGGTTGAGGGTTTGTGTGTGTGTGTGTATGTGTGTTGGGGGAAGGGGCAGTTTTTGATGTCTATTTTAAAAGAAATGTTTCCAAAAAGTTAAACCTAATTGCTGAACTAATTATACTTCTCTAGAATTTCTCATACATACATGATGTATACCCAGATTAATTAACTTTACTTCCAAAGAACTGGGAGTGGTTCCAAAATTGACTATCTGATTACTCTACTTCCACAGAAAATATTACTTAAAACCTTGCCCTGGGAAAATGATATTGGATTTAGTCTCATATACTGCAAGTGGAAACAGAGAAGTAAGTTTTTGACTTAGTTGCCTGATTTTCTCCTTCATGACACCAAGCAGAATTCTCTAAGTCATAACAACATTAATTGCAATGTACATGTATACAAACACACACGTGTGTGTTCATGCACACACATGTACAAACACATGCTATCCAAGTAGAAAGCATCATTCCTAGTTATGTTAGCTTTTAATTTTACTCAATCCAGCAGCAATAGAAGACTTCTGTGATTTGGCACCCCATTTTAATGTGGCACACTGTTTCCAGTGTTTAATATTTTCTCCCCCCCAAACAAATAAAAATACTGAATGGACTGTATCACCTTCCCATGAAACTTTGTTACTTCAATTAAAAAAATGATTCACTGACAGGCACATGTGAAATCCACATAACTTTGAGGTTTTCCCTTGCTATGCAATTCTGTGTTGGAACTAATATCCTAAAACAAGGACAAGACATGTATAATAAATTGCTAACTTATAAAAGCTGCATTTTGTGAGCCCTGGTGTTTAGACATATTTTCTGTAGCCTTAAAAAAACTCTGATTTTTCATTTTGGTGATAGTCACAGCTGCTGTCTCATTTGTACTTGAATTTGTCTGGTTTGATCATTTGAAAACTCTCTGTGTCTACTGCAGGAGGTTTACAGTTATTGGATTTAGCTTCAGCTGCTCAGCTAGTGGCCCTACTCCTGTACTTTACTATAAATAAAGTTTTTTCATAGAGAATGAGAGGGAGGAGAGACAAAACTTCCCCATCTCTGTCAGCTGTTGGCAGCTTCTGTGGAAGATGAGACTGGCAGGGAATCAGCCTTTGTTTTAAAAAGAAGACAAGATTTAGCTTCAGGGAGGGAGGAGAGACATGTAATTAACCGGGGCAAGCCTGACCTAAAGCAGACAGCAGCAACAGCCCAATTGGGAGCATATTGCATAGACTAAGGATACTTGCAGGGAGTGAATGAAGAGGGGGCAATCTGGAGAATTAGGAAAGATAAGAGAATGATTTCTGAAAAGTATTGGAGATAAGCAACCCGAACGTATCTGAAACCTTTGAGACTTAAGACACATGTTCTCCATAGGGAACTGGTTACAGAACACAAATCCAATATAGCAACAGGAAAAGTGGGGAAAGCAGTCTTATGTTTCTATAAACAGAGCAAAACTCAGTCCCAAAGAAGACTAATTAGTCATGGCAAGGAGCTGCAGGAAAGAAAAGGCCAAAAATAAAATCACACAAGTAACAGAAAACCAAGTCAATAAACACCAGTCTTCTTTTGTCTGCTTTAGAATAAGAGATGTTGCCTCAGGATTCCAAGGGGTACCTAGAGAATTCTGGAGAAGCCAATGAACAGAGACCAGTTAGGGCATGAGCACAGTATCAGAAGCATAGATGTCAGGACTTGGAGGAGAACTCTTCTAGCTCAACTGCCTCATTTTAATTAGGAGAAAGGAAGCTAACAAAGACAAATTGACTTGCCCAAGGTCACAAAACAGGGTAGTGGCTGGGTTAGGATTTGAAACTGGACTTTTTGCTTATCTAGCCCAGTTCTCTTCCTGCCAAGAGTCACCTGTCAAATGATATTTGTGTCCAGAGTATCCAACCATGGAATAACTTTCAGATTTGGGAGGGGAAAATGATTATAGTTTTTTTGAAGAGTTTAATTAGAGATACTAGCATTGGGTCTTAAATGTAGAGGCAAGCATAATGTAGTGGGAAGAGCACTGCATGTCAAAGGAGAAGACCTGTGTTCAAATCTTTGTTACTAATAATGATTTGGTTTTACAGAAGATGTCTATGTTCCCTTAAAATATTGCAAATGCTATTATTCTGGTTCTGTAATCATCTCCTGCTTGCAACTATGGACAAGTTACTTCACTTGGGACCTAGTTTCTTCATCTATTCTATACAATAAGAATTTTCACTAGGTGATTCTGAGGTCTCTTTGAACTCAATCTCTGATCTTACATTTTTGTTCAGTCACGTTCAGTCATGTCTAACTCTTTGTGATCCCATTTGGGGTTTTCTCGGAAAAGATTATGGAATGGTTTGCCGTTTCCTTCCCCAGATCATTTTACAGAAGAGGAAACTGACACAAACGGGGGTAAGGGACTTGTACAGCTAGTAGTTGTCTGAGGCTGGATTTGAACTCAGGAAGATGAATATTCTTGATTTCAGGTCTGGCACTCCATTCACTGTGCCATCTATTTGCCTCAGTCTTACATTTTATCATTCAATAATCTCTGATACAGGTAACATCATTCTCATCTCTAAGTTAGGAGAGAGGATGATTTCTCATCCACTACTGAATCTGAGCTATCCTTCATAACCCAAGTTAAAGTCAAACATCTATCATAAAATCTTCCTTGATTCCTCCAGGTCTCCATTACAATCTTTTTCTCAGAAGTACTACAGATCCTCACCCCAAAGGTTTATATACTCATGCTATATACTATGCAATTTATCATTTTCCATATGTTTTTCCCCCCTAAACTCTGCTAAAATTTTGCTTTGTCTCATTATATAACAGAAATGGTCATGGCTTCTTCATGTTTATGCAAGCAAAGGCAAAACCCTGGCTGATTTGATCAAACTAGAAAGCCTTCAAGTAAAAGCCTGGTTTGAGCTTATGTGCTTGTTATGATTGTCATTCATTCATTTATTCATTCAACAAGGGCCAACTATATGCCAGTCACTAGGATTACAAACACAAAAGTGATGATCATTTGCCTTCAAAGAGATTATATTATAATGGAAACAACACATACACAGAAAAGTAAATTTAAAATGAATATCAAATAAGTTCAAAATAATTTTAGGGGGAAATGCCATTGCTAACTTGGAGAAAGGGAATTTATCAGCATAGGCTTCCTGGTGATAGTAGCTCATGTGATAAACTCTGAAGGAAGAAGGGGATTCTGAAAGGTGGAGGTAGAAAAGAAAGTACATTATATCAAGGGGGAAAAAGGAGATTGGGAGATGGAATATAATTTACAGGGAATAGTAAGTGAGCCATTGTGGATGGAATGAACATATAGGATACCTCTTTCTACGAGGGCCAGATAGGAACTGACATAAAACGCAATTTTTTAGATCTATTTTTTAAAACAAAAAATATTCTCTGTTTTTCAGCAATTGGTCCAGTCTCCAATACCCTTCTCACCTTTTGCCTTTATTCTTTGCTGCCCAGCCCCATTTGAACCATTTCTCAAAGCCCAAAGTGGTAGATCACTTGGGATTATCATAAAATATAGAATAATTATTGAGGCTTCTTTTTAATCTCCCCAGGCACTTTGTTCTCAGCCACCTTCAGAGATCATATCAAACGATGGTGGAAAAAAGTCTAATATTATGTTATTTCAATAGCCAGCACAAATATTTTAATAGTAGTTTATTGTAAAATAGGGGTGCTAAAATATATATTTTTTATTATTCTAAAGAATATTTACCTTTCCAGATTTGGAGTGGAGAAATAGAATAAGGTAATGACTGAGAGGGAGTTCTGTCATAGGTTAGGATAATAAGAACAAAGACTTTTTTAAGTAGCCCTAAGTGATCTGAGCTTTATCATTATGGCCTCCCCAACTCAATTTCCACCTTGTGAATGGAAATTGACAAGCATGCTGGGAAACTGTTCTCCAGAACTAATGCTCAGCCTTCAGAATATGTCTCCCTGTCCATGATGTATAATTTTTCATATATACATTTATAATAGAGAGACAACCAGTCTACAAACCTTATCTAGTATTTTGATTATTACATTGTTTTAAACCTTTGGTCCAAATATTAAAAAGATCTATAACCTTTTTCCTTGTTTGCCGAACACTTCCCCCCTTAGCCTGATTACTGCAAAAATGAAAGACAATGTCCGAAATTTTTAAAACCAGTATTATAAATGGACATAAAATAGAGATATTACTGCTTTTCTAAGACTGTCATTCATATTTCTTGTTGTATGGCTGTCTCCTGTATTTTTATTCCTTCTCTTTTTGCTTTGTTCTTAAGTGACTCTCATTTAATTATATTTTCACTTATTTAATTCATGTGTTGATATAGTATAGTGTAGTGGATACAGAGATGGTTGAAAAGCCAGAAAGACCTGAGTTAAACACTCACCTCTAACAATTACTGACTGAGTGACTCAGTATAAATCATTTAAACTCTCAGTGCATTAGGCATTTGTCTAAGACTAAGTTGCTAAGCATGTGTTGACCTACAATGGTCAAGGAATCTTCCTCACTTAAGAAATGAATCATAGTTCCAGATCTAATCATCCATGCACCTATCTGTTAATTAGACTTTTAGAGTCCCTCCTTTTTTAACTTAAAGAAATTCATGGGGAAGTTTGTTATATCTCTAAGAACAAATTAATGAAAATATTTTTTACATATATAAATTTTGGTTGAGAATGATTTCTCATTTGTGACATAAACCCAATGCCAAACTGGTATTTGGGATATAGTAGTTTATTAATGAATACATTTTGAGTATTGATTTTACCTGTAAATGGTAAAAAAAAGGCACCATCCTGATTTCATAGTTGTATTATATCCACTCTCTATTAGGTCCAGTTATGATAGATATAGTATTAAGTAGAGTGAACTAATATGTTAACTATATTAGATTCAGCTTCAAATGATTTCCTCTCCTCCTGGAAACTAATCCCCATCTCTTCCCCACAAGAACCAGACTGGACATTGACATGGGATCTTTCACCTCATCTTGCCTAAAAGGATTTCATTGCTTCATTTCCGTGCCATCTCCCCACCCCTCTTTCTAGCTGCTCATCATTTATTGTCTTTTAGTATTTGAATCTAACTTCTTTGAGTGCAGGAATTACCTTGTTATTAGTGCTTGTATTTCCAATATTTAATCTTTCCTGTCAAATAATGGATTTAATTTCTTAATAAATGCTCACATCTATCTATCTATCCATCTATCTATCATCTGTCTATATAATCTATCCATAGACGGTATAACTACAAGGAAATAGGAGACACCATACTATTTATCATTCATTGAGCTTCCATTAATTGACAAAAACATGCAAAAAGTATGATAAGAAAAACTGTGTATTATAAACATAGCAGATCTCTCCTAAGTAGGCTTTAGACCTAGAAGTTGGTCATTTCATCCCCCAGCTGCTATTAATATGTAACTCCTACTTTGACTACATCATTTAAACTTGACATGACCTAGTTTTTTCTTTAAATCAAATGACATTGAGTGTTATGGACTCTCACAGATGATGTAAAGAGCTGACAGGATATACTTAGAGATCCTGGAAAGGAGCTACCTATCTGACAGAATTGGGACCTTTGAGAGGCCAGGCTAGCCTGCAGGAGAGATGACTAGGATTGGCCTTCAGGAAGATCAACAACAAAATTATAGATGGAACAGAGAGGTGTCAGCATAGTACCAAGGACACAGTTATTTGACTACATGGGATTCTAGAGATGGGAAATGTAGTTATTGCGAGGAGGAGAATGGTTTACCAGAGAGGAACACAGTTGCTGCAAAACTAAAGATAGTATTCAGCCATGGGATACCTAGAGAATGCTGCAGTTACTTAGTTATTCAGATCAAGAATGCCAAGATCAATTTGTGGCTGAACTGGCTCTAATTTACTCAGGTAAGTTTCTCTGTATTCTATCTCCTGAATGACACAATTATTCCCTGAACCCAAGAAAGCGGAAGGTGGTTCACAACCAAAGATTTTGTTTAATTGCCTCCAGTTTTGAGAGTTACTGAGAAAAAAGGGGCAAAGCGCCAAGCAGGCCATGACACAAACTACAGGACACAGGTGGCATCAGTCTGTCACTTGGCTTCATGTGTATATAAAAGAGTGAAACATTCATTTGATTCTACAGACTAACATGACAGCTGTCAACATTATAGCGTATGCATATTTCTTTTTTGGCACTTTAGCCTGAGTTGCTGCATGGAGAGATCTGCTAGAAGGGATGATGAGTCCTGGAAGGAGTTCTGTGCTTTAACGCAGAGGCCTGTATGGAAACGGGATACACATTTGGTAGGCACTGGCATCCCCAAATCAGCATGTAAAAGGCAGAGGCCATCCAGACTGAGAACACACCCCCTATAGTTTACAGATGTAATCCCCACTCCCCATTCCCACCAGTACCCGCTTTGTGGCACTCTCCCCCCTCACCACTGCTATCTAGAGAGAGTGAGCAGCATTGCTGCCTGTGCCAAAAGATTCAGGGTGGGCAGACCCTCCTAATGAGTTATCAACCCTCAATACACAAAGACAAACCAGTTCAAAGACACTAACACTTTAGTCTATAAAAGGCTAAGGGTTTCCTGCTATATCCTACATTCTCCTCACCCCAAATTTCCTTACACAAACCCCACTGAAGAATAGATAGATCACAAAGAAAAGCCTATTTGTGTTTTTTCCCCTTAACTGAGGAGCATTTATTAAGTTCCAACTTTTTGTCAATAACCTTGCAGTCTAGGTGAGGGGAACAATTTGTACATCTATGGCTATAGGCAAAATAAATGAAAGGCAATTGGGGGCACATGTGAAGCAACTGGGGAGATCAGACAAAGTTGCACTTAAAAGGAAGTTTTTGAACTGAGTCTTAAAGAAACTTAAGTTCTAAGAGGTGGCATTAATGAGGGAGTACATTACAGGTATTGGAGACAACCAATGTAAAGGTGTGGCAATGAGAGATGAATTGTCATGTTTGAGAAATTGCAAGAAGCCCTCTTTGGTTAGACTGGATGTAAAGGGAGTAGCATTAAGAAACTTAGTGCCTGCTTACTAAAGGCTTTAAATGCCCAAAAGAGGAGTTTGTTTATATTATATTCTCAAAGTTATAGAGAGACCTTGGAGTTTATTGAGCCATGTAGTCAGAAATGAATTTTAAGAAAATCCCTTTTTTCAGCTCTATAAGAGTTAGGAGAAATCTGACACAGGCAGGGAAATCATTTAGGGTTTCAATGATCCAAATACAGGAAGGTTGATCCTAAGATTTTACATATCTAGGAGCAAGCATTACAAGCCATACAGTCCAATCCCCTCATTTATAGATAAGGAAACTGCAGGTCAAAGGAATGAAATTAGTTTTTCAAGGTCACACAGATAGTAAATAGTAGTAAGGATTTGAAACTTGGTCTTTCACTCCAAATTCCAAACTTTGGGGCAAATTATTTCTCCTTGGAAAACTCTCCAATCCCATTCCACCAACTGAAATTAATTGCTCTTCCTATTTCATCGCTCATCATGTATGTGTGTGTGTATGTTTGTATAAATCAGAGAGATAAAGATTTATAGATATATCTATCTATATACATATACATATATACACACACATATCATATATGTATAATTTTTCCCCAATTACAATCAAATATAGGTTATGCCTGTGTAATCATACATTTAAAAGATTCTGATTCAACAGTTCTGTTTTGTCCTTTGTCCTAGGCAGGGAAGAATTTTATGTAATATTTAGTTTTGGTTTTTAGTTTGAAACCCTCAGTACAGGCTTTTATGATACTGGGTCTTCCCAACTGAGTATGTCAGGCAGGCTCACTCTTAATTGTTTTCTTGATAGCACTCCCTGCAGAGGTATCACACAAGTGGTTTCCCCTGATGGCTCAGCCTCTAGGATCTGGAAGACATGCACTATCATGTGGGATATACCTTTATTATGGTCAAGACTCAAAATTATGATGTTTCATTTGATTGCATAGCACAGAAAGGAGTCCAATTCTCCCTTCCTGACAATCATATTATCTTTACTTATCTTTCTCATAAAATAAAATAGAGCTGTGGGTAAAAAAGTAAATGTGAAGTAAAAACACTTACAGCTTCTCTCTCCCTATACTCTCCACCTCACCCCCCCCTCCATCATTTCTCACAGTTTGAGAACTTAGTCCCAGGGATAGACTCAAAGTAGGAAGGAAATTCAAACATACAACTTAACATTTTCATCAAAGACTTCTTTTTAAATAGAGATAACCTTTATTAAGGGTCTCTATTAAGCTGTATTTTGTTCCCTGTGTATTTCCACCTACCCCAAGGATATTGAGATGTATTTTTATAAAAATATCTTATCAAGGAGGCTACATGCTAGCACTTTTTGGGGGGTATGCATTTCCATCAGATCAGGCTCACAAAGGTATCCTTTAATAACAATGTCTTTTCTCTTCTTGGCCAAAGGATTCTCTCTATGGTCACCTCAGGGAATCTCCCCATTTATGAAACACAAAAAGTGAAGCAACTCAGAAAGATGTTCTTAGTCAACTCAGGTTGACTGAAAGTTTATGCTCCCTTAAAAGCATCTTTGGATCACTGAGCATCAGATGAACATTTCATAGTTCTCTGAGAAATATGGGGGATAGAGTACCTTAGGAAAAATGACTAGGATTGGCATTTTAGGAAGATCAACAACAAAATTATAGATGGTGCAGGGAGCCAATGTACTTTGGAGTCAGAAGATGATGAACAGAGCACTAGCTAGAGATTGAATTATGACAAGAGGGGGAAATTCAACTGAGTGGTGGAAGTGAAATGAAAGGATGTCTCAGGTTTGGTTAATCCTCTTTATGGTGGCAATAGAATACAGTCAGAGGTTATGAATATTTAGGAGACTGAGAACCTGGGAATTCATGGTGTTCAAACGGCACAGTTATTGGGTTATGAGCCAGGTGTTAAATTTATTAAAGTTGAACAAAAGTAACCTAAAGGTGTATACATTGAATTGAGACAGGATGGAGTGGACATTAAAGGAAGAGAAGTATCTGCCACATAATGATAGGAGGGTCTGAAAGCAGTAGTGGAGAATAAGGAGGATGCCCACTCTACCATCTGACATTTGGGTGATGGGTTGTGAAAAATGGACCTTTGTCCTAAGTGGGGAGTACTTTACATAATATTCAGTTTTGGATTTTAGTATGAAAGTCCACTGAAGGCTTTTATGATCCTGGGTCTCCCTAGCTATGTCAGGTAGGCACACTTGTTTTCTTCTTCTTTTCATTTTGGAGGGGGGGAGGCAGGGCAATTTAGCTTAAGTGACTTGCCCAAAGTCACAAGGCTAGTGAGTGTAAGTGTCTGAAGCCAAACTTGAACTCAGTCAGGTCCTTCTGAATGGAGAGCCTGTGCTCTATTCACTGTGTCACCTAGCCTTGCTTTCAATTGTTTTCTCCAAAGCACTGCCTGCTGAAACATCACACAAGGGGTTTCCCCTTCCCCTGAAGGAGCAGCCTCTGGGTACAGTGAACCATTCTAGGACATTGGTTCTCAACCTGTGGGTTATGTTCAGTTTGTAACAATGAAAACATATCCTGCATATCAGATAGATTCATAATAGTAGCAAAATTATGGTTATGAAGTAGCAACGAACATAATTTTATGGTTGGGGATCAACACAACATGAAGAACTATATTAAACGGTCACGGCATTAGGAAGGTTGAGAACCACTGATCTAGGAGTTTAGAAAGTGTTAGGAGATTGTGGGGAATTTAGGATAGTTATATTTTGACTGAGCACCAAAATATGGAAAGAATGAGAAACAGAGACTAGGAAGAAAGGAAGTTCATTAACCACAGAGAGGAGTTCCAAAAAATACAATAGAAAGGACAGATTCAGTAATGGAAGTGATTAGGTAGGGGAAGGGAAGGAAAATAGTCTGTGGCAATGGTTAAGGTATGCAGCATTAGCCATTGATGTGCAAATTAGGTTGATGTCCAGGGAGGTTTAGATCCTCAGGACAGTCAGTGTTTTAGGGAATGAGGTTCTCTGCCCTCTTAGGAAAATAGCTTTGGGATAGGGAAATGATAACTACCAGAAATTGCAGTGTCAGCCCAGGAGTCAGGGAGGGTATATTGATCCACTATGCACTGTGAGAATCACACATCTCTGGGTCATAGTGGTACCAGTTGTTACCTCCTCACCATCGACTGGAATACAGGGTCAACCTTTCTTTCATTTCTACTCAAGCCCTTAAATGATGCTTAATTGGATTCTAGGTGTGTGCAGAGGAGGAAAGATAATAGATACACCATTATGAAATCATTGAATTTCCTTCTCTTAAAAGAATTCATTCACCCGAGCATAGTTCCACTCAAATCCTGTTTACTACTATCCACTTATTAACAAACCATCTTTTCCAAAGACCCCCCTTCCTCCTGCATGTGAAAGACAGTATTAGTTAACCAAACAAAGCATATGTCTAAAGGACCTGGGCTGTATCTGAGAGGTCCTCTTATGAAAGAAATGAGAATGTTGTCTAAGCATATTTATATTCATTTCTTCCTTCTGAAATAATAACTTTCCAACTGTTTAGAGAAGCATAGAAGCCAAAAAAAAAAATGAGGGATTTTGAAGATGAACACTCAAAAAAGAAAATGTTCTCACTTATTAACAAATAGCAGTTAAGAGGTATGCATGGAAAATATAACTGAAAGGACCTGGGACATCTTATAAAATCTAATGATTTATTATTATTATTATTATTTTGCAAATGTACATCTTTAGTTTTTCTTTTGTTTTGTTTTAGTTCTCCACTGATTGTGATGGCATAATCTTATAAACTGCTACTAGGAGAACAACTCTTGTAGTACTCTTGAGCTTAGGAATCTCTTAAGTAGGACTAAAGATAGTCAGGTTTCTGCATTATTTTGGCACCAACATGATGACCCTCTGGGATCAGGGAGCCAACAGAATGGCAAAGGAAGAGTGGATCAGTCCAAGTCAGAAACAGAGTTGGGACAAAGCTTCTTTGCCAATCAGCACTAGGATTGGGTCATGAGTGGCCACTATACTTCTAGGTTATATGGTCAAAAGGGGAAACATAGTTGGGCTAGGGATATATATCATCTGAAACATTAGCATAACTAAGAAATTTGCTATTTTCTTGGATGGATATCACTCCCCCCCTCTTTTTTTTTTCTTCTTCTTCTACCTATGTGGTACAGTGAATATAGCACTGGGGCTGGAGTCGGGAAGACCTGAATTTAAACTGGGTTTCAGATATTTGCTAGCTGTGTGACCCTGAGCAAGTCACTTGTCCTTTTTTGTATCAGTTTCCTCAGTTGTAAACTGTATATACATATTTAACTACCCAGCTTGTTGTAAGGATCAAAGGAGATAATATTTGTAAGGTATTTACCATGGTGTCTGGAACATTGTAGGTGCTTAATAGATGCTCCTTCCTTTCTTCTTTCCTTCCTTTCTTCCTTCTTTCCTTCCTTCCTTCCTTCTTTCCTTCCTTCCTTCCTTTCTTCCTTCCTTCCTTCCTTCCTTTCTTCCTTCCTTCCTTCCTTTCTTCCTTCCTTCCTTCCTTTCTTCCTTCCTTCCTTCCTTCCTCTCTCTTTCCTTATTTATGTTCTTTACTTGATGATTCACTAGCTAATTCAATCCTGAAGAACTGAGCCCACCAGACTACCTCATCTCATAACCAGCACATCAACTTGTCTATAGTCTAGAGATTGCTGAACTTAACATTTAGCCTCTTGTTTTTGAGCCATCATTATAAGTCACCTGATAACAGGAGGAAAATTGTCCCCCAATTTGACTTTCCTCCTTTATAGTCTCTGGGCTTTGCTTCACCTGGGCTCTGCCTAAAATAGTCTACAAACAGCTCTGTTCTCTATCCTGCTGCATCTGCATCTGGCAGTGATGTTAAATATAGTATCACAAAGGAGACACAATTGAAGGATAACATGTGTGTGATGTAGGCGGTGTGTTAATAGGTATTTACTTATGAAAATATCCGGAAAATGTGATGTGATTAAAAAAAAGTTACACGAGCTTATCTTTCTCTTATTGAAGTTAAGACTAAAGGAAATAGGAAATGATGATTGTGTGTGTGTGTGAATGTGTGTGAGCATGTCTGTGTGATTGTGTGAGAGTGTGTGTGTGTGTGTGTGTGTTTAATAAGGTATTCTGTTTCAGGCATTCATAGAACTGATAGTGAATTTTTTTTTAATTGAAAACACTTTGACAGTTTTACATATACCTCATCACAAGTACATGTTTTCTCCCTGTTAATTGGAACCATTCCTCATGTCAGAAATTCGAATATATGTTGGAAATTAATTCTTATTCTCACCTTTTCTGTTTTGTATGTTTGAGCATGTAGCCATTATGTTCTGTTGCTGAAGAGTCTGGCTGAAGTTAACTGTACAGACCTAGCATATTCTTCAGCTACTAAAGGCCATACATTCTCTTCTATCACTCAAGTGAAAAGGTTAGGGACTGGATCTTTGAATTCATTGGTACAGACAACTCCCAGATGAGGAGGCTCCTACCCATAAAGGACGGCACCTTTTCTACAACATATGGTCTTAGAGAGTTTCCTGGAACACTGTTGCCCAACAAAAATAGAAACTGGGGTCGCTAAATGGTACATAAGGATCCTTCCTGGCTGCATATTGATATAGCTTTAAAAGGTAATGTTATCTCTGTTTTTTTTATTTTTGTTAAATATTTCCCAATTACATTTTAATGAGTTTCAGACCTCTGAACTAGAGTACCCTGAGGTCAAATGATTTGGCTAGGGTCACCTAGTCAGTCTGCATCTGAGGCAGGGTTTGAACTCAAGTTTCCCTGACTTCAAGGTCAACTTTCTGCACACTATAGCATGCAACATCTACTGCCATCATCCCCCATACTCCCTCCCCCCCAAAAATACTAAAATCCCATATTCTTCATGAATTCTTTCTAATTTATTTGGGGAAAGGGTCAATATGCTTCTTTTTCCTCCCTATCTAAATGAATCTTATGTCCTTCTATCACTTCAAAAATTATCCTCAACATTTTCCTTTCATACACTGCAAATATCCAGTATGCGTACAGCTTAAATACAGATAGAATAAATGTGACAAAATTGACTGGCTTTAGAATCAGGAAGCCCCAGGTTGAAATTGCCCATTTAATTGCTGGGGCTGTTTGTCCTTCATTCTTGAAGAGGGCCATGACATCAGTAAGGTGATATCAGGACATGTAAATGAATTGGATATAAGTGAGGGAGGTCTGTGCAAAGTCACCAGCCTCACTTTTGCCTCTTGAGACATCTGGGTCCAGTGGTCAGACATGGATCAGGACAACTGAAGATGTCACAGGATGCATTGGGGACTTTGGCCTGTTCAAGCTACAGTCTTTATAAAAAATAATTTAATAAATTTATTTATTTACTTTTAGTTTACAACATTCAATTCCACAAGCTTTTGAGTCCCAAATTTTCTCCCCTTTCCTTTCTTCCTCCCTCTGTCTCCTCCCATGGAGGCATGCAATCCCATGTAGGTTCTACAAATACCTTCATATTTAGTCAAGCATTAGTCAAGTTGTAAAGAATGATTATAACCAATGG
>CM053594.1:287721232-287740083 GCA_028646575.1 Pseudocheirus occidentalis | reverse complement strand
TGCTTCAATCTGTATTCAGAGTCCATAAAACTTTCTCTGGATAGCCTTTTGTATCCTGAGTCTTTGGGAGTTGTCTTATCAAGTCACAGTCTTTAACAAGCCTCAGTTTGATTCAGGCTGGGTCCAATCAGTGATTAAGGCTTAATCCACATATTAAATATATTTTATCTTGTGATTCCAGATATCACAACCTCTGAGAGATCCAAGGGAAGGCTTTAAATTACAAAGACAATGCAATTCCTCATACAGAGGCTACTGGATTGAGGCACCTAGGTCTTAACAGATAGAACACTCAATCTAGAATCAGGAAAGAGTGAGTTCAAATTTAGCCTCAGAAACTTACTAGGTGAGTACTTCTGGACAAGTCGTTTATCTTCTGCCTACTTTAATGTCTACCTCTGTAAAATGGGGCAATAATAGCTCCTACCTCATTTGATTATTGTGTGGATCAAAGGGGATAATATTTGTAAAGCACAGTATTGTGGTTTGTCCTTCATTCTCAAAGAGGACCATAACATGAGGTGGGTGATGATATGACTTTGACTTGAGTAAGGGAGAGATCTGCAAAGTCATCAGTCTCACTTTCTCCTCTAGAGCCATTTGGGTCCAATGGCCAGATATTTATTAGGATGACAGGAGATGGCCTAGGAAAGCACTTTGCATACCTTACAGCAATCAACAAATGCTAGTGATTATTATTATTATTATTATTATTACTAATTAAATCCCATATTCAGCCAAACAAAAACCTATAATCTATCTATCCATCCACCCATATGTAACAGGTATATATAAAAGTGTGTTTTATAGGATTCTTTTGTTATTATAGGACTATAGGTTGTCGTAAAGGAGAGGACATATCTTCTTCAACATGTGACATGTTAAGTACAAGCAGATGAGGCAGAATGATGCAATGTATTGTGGGTTGAATTCCAGGAAGGAGCCTCTGTTTGACTTCTGGTTCTAACACTTAAAACCATGAGTCACTGGACTTGGGTTCAGATTCTACCTCTGATACTTACTCCCTGTGTGACCCCAGGCAAGCCATTTAATCTCTTGGAATCTAAGTTTCTTTACTTGTAAAATGGGTAAAATAGTTTCACTCAGTCTATCTTGCTGGTTGGTTGTAAGGAAAATAAAGAACCAAAGAAATGTTGGTTATTGTTTATTGTTGGAGAGGAGGAATTTTAATTGACTGGACAATTCTTAGAGAGTCTAAGATTATTAATGCTATACATGCTTTTAATTAAGAGAATCAAGATCATGGATATGTTATTTTAATTTATAAGCCCATTTCCTACAGGAACTGTTGAAGAATTGACTCATCATTGATATTTCAAACAGGAGACAAGAAAATTTGTAACTTGGTATTTTCAAAGTTCATTTTACACAGTTATAAAGAGTCATTGCTTTTCTTGTACCTAACTGATTGTGTGGTCAAGATCCTTTATCAGAAATAAATGATGAACTGATATATACTTAAGAAATCACCTTTGACAAGGGGATTTCTTTTCTATCAGGTTAAAAAAAGTGTGAACCTCTCACACTTTAAAGGTGGTGAAACTGAGAATCAAAGAGGTTTAGTAATAATGTGTGGAGGAAATCAAGCTTTCCTATAATTAGAGGTGTTGAGAAGTAGACTGAGCTATGGAGAGAGATAGCGAGTCCCTACTCCTTGGAGGTTTTCCCTTCCACCAGACAAAGAGTCTGGATGCCCACATTGGTGGTATGTTATGATGGGGATTGCTATTATGTATGGTGCATAATAAAGAACTACTAAGATCATTTCCACCTCCCAGATTCAGGGGTTGTGTAAGAGGCAGAGTCAGGAATGAACCCAGACCCTCTGACTCTAGATATACATATCTTTCCAAGTCAGCAAGCAGACTACTTTGGTTACAGAATGACTCTGAAGACATAATTCAACTGTAACTTTTTATTATGCCCTTTTTATTAAAAACAGTTTGAACTTGACAAATGAAAGAATCATTTTCATATATAGGAGAGGATGATATTTCAAACTATAAATCTCTATCTGGTGGGGTTTTGTTTTTCAAGGATTTTTAAAAAATTGGTATGTAACTTTCAAAGTGCCCTACTCAGCTGTGATCCTTGTGGGCCATTCTTTCTTCAGTTCTCTTTTCTGTTTCATTGGGGGGATTGGAGGAAGGCAAACTCCCTCCTTAGCACTCTACTCTCATCTACCATGAAACTCAAAACAAAACCAAACCCTTTCAATTAATAAGAACAGTGAAGCAAAATAATCTCCCACTTTAGCTGTGTCAAAAATGTACATCTCAATTTGCATCTTGAGTCCATCAATTCTCTATAAGGAGGTGAGTACTATGCTTTCTTATCTGTCTTTTGTAATCATGGTTTGTCATTGCATTGGCCAGAGTTCTTAATGACCTGCAACTTTTAGTCAAACAAGCCAGCCTGGTTTCTCAGTGTGATAATGAAAGTCATACAGCTGACTAGTTTTATATATCTATAAATGGAGCGATGACTATGAAGTTTTGTATTTGGGGTTATGAAGGAGGTAAGGGGGGATGCTAAGAGGATGGTCACGCCAGATGCTAGAGTTCTTATATGTCAGAGAATCTGGTCCTCAGCTCTCTGTGCATTGGTGAGTAGACATTCAAGAAAAGGGTGAAATAATAATGGAATTTTGGGGAGTGATCATGTTAGGCTAGGTAACATAAATTAGGAACAGAGTACAAGGCATAGCATGAATACAGTTGTTCAAAAGGGGAATAACTACTCCCTTCCAGGAAGAAAATACACATACTCCCCATGCCAGTGCTCTGTGGGAGAATAGGTAAAGATATGACTATACCATAATTAGTTACAGATGTGTACTTGTTTCATTAGTTCTGAAGTACTAATGAAGAAACGAAGAGAAAGAAATAAACAAATAAACAAACAAAAAAGAAATTAGAGAGCTAGAAGACTTTACTTCTGGTCAATGAATTACATATGAAGCTGCAGCTGACAAGCTCAGATCATAACCATAGGTCACAGTGGGAATGTGACTGACAAAATTCATGATCCCTGACATTCCCTAGGAAGAGTAAGGCAACAAAACTTGATGAGCCAAGGCCAGGTTCTAACACATGTCAGGGGCGAAGGAGAGAGTGACCTACTCCTGGGAAGTACCCTAAAAGGCAGCATATAAAGACAGCCAGATGTGACAAAGGTTAAGCCAGGAATCCTGTACTACTCAAATCCTGGTTATCAAGAGCAGTCAATGGATCAGAAAATAGGCAAACAATTAGACAGCCAATATAAAAGCTCAGTCCTCAGGACAGAGACTGGGAATTAATTGATACCAGACTCATATCCTCTAGAATAGAAGCCCATACTATTTGGTGGATAGCCCAGTACCTCCAGGTTAGTAGGTGGTCCAGACTAGGAAGATGATACATAGATTTAGTTTGGGTATTATGGGGAATTTTGAGTCTGAGATAAAAGTGGATTCTGAATATTAATAATTCGTGCAAAGGTCTTCCACAAAAAACTTTACCTGTGCAGGTTTGTTTGTTT
Source organism: Pseudocheirus occidentalis (assembly GCA_028646575.1). NCBI lineage: Eukaryota > Metazoa > Chordata > Mammalia > Diprotodontia > Pseudocheiridae > Pseudocheirus > Pseudocheirus occidentalis. The sequence continues at coordinate 287,736,540 of CM053594.1, read as the reverse complement.
GTTTGTTTTTTCCCACATATAAACCAAAGTAAAACAAAAGACATTAAAAAAACAAACCCTGACCCTTTGTATTACAAGCATATTGAAGATCAAATGAGGATGGCAAAGTACTTCCAAAGTGCTAAATTCTATATGAATGACAAATATTATTATGATTTAGAGAGTTGGGTAAGATTTTGACTTTGGAATACATTTTCAAGTAATCATAAACCTGTTTTTCCAAGGGAGAATACAGTGCCTGAAATGCCTTAAATACATATTTGATAATATCTAGTCATGTTGTCAGAAGAGAGCTGGTGGGGAGGAGCCCAGCTTCTTCAGCAAACATCAATCAGCTAATCATTCTGCCTAGCTGCACAATCATTTCCTCTAATGAGAGGTTTGTAATTGTTACTTATGATGACTTTACACATCATTGCTGATTAGTACAGGAGACAAGAAGGTCTCTATAGCCTGGTGCACTCAAATGTTGTGTTACTCAGCGGTTGGGAGAAAGCCTTTGCTTTTCATGAGCCTAATTGATTGTGTGGTTTCAACACTTTATCAACAACAAATGTTCAACCCAATGCACATTTATAAAATCACCTTTAATTATAGGATCTTATCTGCATCAAGTTAATAAAATGTCATTGTCTGTCATTTATATAAAAATATTTGTGCCTTCAACTAATAAATAAGAGGAAAAGCCTTAAGTCTCTTACTTATGACAAGGTTAATTCCACACATTTCACCTTGGCATTCTATGCCTTTCTGAAACTATTCAATCAATCAGCATTTCTTAAACACCTACTGAGAACCAGGTCCTTATCAACATTTATGAAGAACCTATGGAGAGCCATGTCCCCCACTTGGCATCAAGCACACACAAACAAAATTGAAACAGTCCCTTCCCTCAAGGATCTTATATTTGGTCAAGGAATATAACATGTACTTATAAAGTATGTATATATAGACACACATACACACACATACACATGACAATGTTGGGAAGGGAGGTATTGAGAGGGTGTAGAGGTTTAAGAAATGTTTCATGTAGGAATGTTATAGCCACTTTCCAGAGTTTGATCAAGGAGCAAATATGAAAAGCTGCCAAGAAGAAACAATTTGAATACTGTGGAAACACAATCAGGATAACACAGGATCTGGTAACTTCTACATTAAGGGACTGAAGGGCCTAGAATATGATATTCTGGAGATCAAGGGAGCTAGGATTAAAACCAAGAATCACCTACCCAGCAAAACTGAGTGTAATGTTTCTGGGGAAAATATGGTCATTCAATGAGGTAGAGGACTTTCAAGCATTCTTGAGGAAAAAACCAGAACTGAATAGAAAATTTGACACTCAAATACAAGAAGCAACCTCACTCTCCTTGAATTTTGCTTAGGGAAGGAATGACATACAGCTAAACTGGATATCTTGCCCTGAAGGAGAGTAGGGGGGAAGGAGAAGAGAGAGGGAGATGATGGAGGGGAGGACAGTGTGGTGAGGAGGGTTGTTAGAAGCACGTGCTTCTGTAAAGGGATAGGGACAAAGTAGAGAATAGCACAAGTGGAGGGCAGAATAGAAAGGAGGGAAATATAGTCAGTGTTTCACAATATGTCCACTGTGGTGATATTCTGCATAATTACACATGTACGGATTGTATTGAATTGCTTGTCTTTCCAGTGGGGGAAGGTGATAAGGGAGGAAGGGAAAGAATCTAGAATTTAAAGTTCTAAAATCAAATGTTAATATGTGTGTGTGTGTGTATAATTATTTACTTGGATTTGCAAAATAAGATATACAGCACTGGGATAGGGAGATCCATCTTGCCATACCAGAAAGTCATAGGGATGATGGGGAAGGAGATAGGACAGAGCAGATTGGGGGAGGGGGTATGCAGTGGGATGGCTGTTTTGGGGTGGTGAGTGGGGGAAAGATGGGGAGAAAATTTGTAACTCAAAATCTCATGGAAATCAATGCTGTAAACTAAAAATAAAATTAATTTAAAAAAAGAAATATTTTATGTAAAAGATGGTACTTAAGCTGAATATTGAAGGAAACCAGTACAAATAATCAAAACTTAAGGAAGAAGTGCATTTCAGGTACAAGAAATATCTAATACAAAGAAGGGTATGGCAAGTAATTCCAGTATCTTTGCCAAGAAAACCCCAAATAGTTACAAAGCATTGGGCATGGCAGAAACAACTGAATGACAACAATATATAGAAAGAGAGGGAACAAATGGTTTATCTTGAGTAAGAAACAGTCAACAGTCCAGTTTGGCTGGATTGTAGAGTGTGGGAAGGTAAGTAATGCATATTAAGGTTACAAAGGTAAGGTGAACTTAGGTTGAGAAGGAGTTTAAATGCCCAACTGAGTTCATATTTGAACCTAGGGGTAACAAGGAACCATTTTCCCTTGATGACTATGGGACTGATAGGCAGACCTGACCTTTACAAAATTCATTTTAGAGGATGTGTGTAAGACAAAATAGAGAGATGAGAGACTTTATGGAGGGAGATTAATAAGGACACTTGAAATAATACACGTGCCAGGTGATGTCACTCTTAACTAGGGCAGTGACTATGTGAGTAGAAAGAAGTGGTCAAGAATATCAGTGAAGTTGTGGGTTTGGGTGACTGGAAGGATAGCTGTGTGCAGAACAGAAAAAGAAGAGCTTGATAAATGGTTTTGGGGGAAGGATAATGAGTCCTGCCTTGAACTAGTTGAGCTTGAGCTATCTTCATCAAGTCCAGCTTGAAATGTTCAATAGGCAGTTGGTGATGCTGCAGCTTGATATGTAGATACAGAGTCATCTTCATGCAGAAAGCACTTTAACCAAATGGAAGGGATCAAGTCACTAATACAGAAAGCAGAGAGGTTGAGCAGAGTAAGGTAATGTTCCTAGCCTGAATTTGCTTGATGTTCATCTATCCAACTTGATCTCTTATATTTCCTAAATACAAAACCTCAGTTTCATTCAGGCTGGGCTGCTCAATTTGTTGGGAAAAAAACCCATGGATATTTCTATTTCCACACTTTTACCTATGCTATTTCCTCTTAACTAAATCTAATCCCCTTCAGTTGGGTCTGACTATTTGCAACCCTGTTTGGGGGTTTCTTGACAAAGATATGGGAGTTGTTTGCCATTTCCTTTCCAACTTCATTTTACAGATGAACAAACTGAAGCAGACAAGGTTAAATGACTTGCCAAGAATCACACAGCTAGTAAGTGTCTGAAGTCAGATTTGAACTCAGGAAGGTGAGGTTTTTTGACTCTAGGCCTGGCATTCTATCTACTGTGACACTCCCTTTTTACTTAGTTGGCACTAATGTAGTTACATCCTCTAAAATTCATTTTGAGTCCCCAGACATTTCTATATCCTCCATAGAGCTTTCCTCAACTACTTTAGTTCATCACTGAGATCGTTCTGTAGGAATTATTTGGTATTTATTTAATGGGCACTTCATAATTGGATTCATATGTGTTGTATTCCCTCAGTACAACAAAGGTCCTTGAGGGCACGGACTCTTGTTTTACCTTTGTATACCCATTGCCCCACATAGTGCTTTCTTTGTACATAGCACATGCATAACACATATTTGTTGAACTGAATAGAACTGAACTTGTATAGCATTTTCCATAAGGGTCATAGGGGCATTATATTTGGCACATATTGAAAGACCTCCTTGTACTGTTGTTTACATATTTCAACACCTACCTTGCCTCCCCAGTGAGATTATAATAGTCTTTGTAGGTACTATTTTTTTAACACTTGTTTCATATCCTCCAAAGCACATGAGCCATACCAAGGAAGATTTCAATAAATATGTGTTACCTTGACTCAAGCTAAGCTATTGGGGGCAGAACTTTGCCTCTTCCATTTCATTTGTTCAAAAATAGAGTATACTAATTTTATTGATTATTTTGTCATTTTTAGTTTAAAAAAACTAACAAACATGTTTTCTCCCTCTAAACAGTAAAATCTCTAGTCTTTCATTTTAAGCTCTGAATGAAACAGTTGTCTGTTAGTAGCACAACTCCCCCTCACCTTAAAGACTACATTCTGAAATTAAAAATGCACATGTTAGGAAACCAAGAAAGCAATAAACCACTCTCTAATGGCATGGCATATCTCTGCAGTGTAACTAAATTTGAATTATACTTCTTTCCTTGTAACAAAGAAAATAGCAAAATTAATTATCCCCTGTAAATCACTGAATTTTTAAAAAGAGCTACTTTTCCCCAGTCATTTATACTTTAGTTTTAAAAAATAAAAGCTTTAATTTTGTTCATTATAAAATAATCTTATGATACTAAGGGATCTAAATTCAATCATCTTTGCTGATCAAGAAGCCACCAGTTAAAATGTACGTAGAACATCTTTTCTGCCCCTTAAAAAAAAGTTCCATATCTTTTCTAAGGAATTTTAGAAACAGGTCAAACTGTTCAACTTCATAAAATTTCAGAGTAAATTCATGGGTAAATTCATGAATGAAACACCCAGTTATATATGAATGAGTTTTATTAAGGAGAAATACTCAATTATTTGACTAAATTTCCCCAATACAAGTCTTTTCATTTCTTTAGCTCTCTAACATCTAAAAAATTCTCTGGAATTCTTTGGACATTTACAACTCAGTATACTTTTCTAACCATATGTAAAACCACACTGTTATAGGCTGTATGGTGAAAAAAAAAAGAAATTATATCACTCACAAAAAGCATTTTTTCCTTAATTTCTTATGTAGGCTAATTTAGAGAGGAAAGGCATGAAGTCTCAAATGTTTACATTGCTTGCAAAAGTGACTGAAATCATGTAAATAATCACTTCCTTTACAGTACTTATCATTGTTTTGCACATAGGTAAATCAGCAGCAGAAGAAAGAAGAAATGAATACAGAAATTGAAAATTAAATCAAATACAGTATTTTTTATTCAATTGATCCAACTACAAAATTCTGTGTGTGTTTGTGTGTGGCTGTGTGTCTGTGTGCCTTTGTATGAGAAGGGCTGTGGGAACAAGGGAGGAAGGGAGAAACATAAAGGGTGGGGAGGGAGAGGAAGACAGTGAAAGGGAGACAGAGAGAGATGGAGGTAGAGTAATTTCCTCAAGGTAACTCAGGTAGTAAGTGTCAGAGGTGGGATTCAAACCCTGCTCCCGCAGCTCTTGAATTAATTTAGTCTGTTCCCCTAAATCAGTAGCATTTACCATTCTAGCTGACCTATTTATCTATAAGGATTTCAAGTATCCACAGAATGATCAGATTAAAAGGTCTTAACAGTTGAGACAATTGGAACTATAAACATGTCAAAAGGAAAACATATCTTCAGATAAATTTGATATTTATTAATCTTTTATTATATTCAAGGTAATTGTCAAGGCAGTAGAGACAGAAAGGCAAAAATAATCTTATCCTAACCTTTGAAGAATTTATTTCATAGAATTCAATTAATATAATAGGTACAGAGGTAGAGAACTGGCTACAGGGCCAGGAGGACATGAATTCAAATCCAGCATCAATCATTTACTAGCTTTGTGATGCTGGGCAATTCACTTAATTTCAACTGTAAAATGAGAATCATAGTGCTTACCTCACAGGGCAAGGACCAAATGACATAAAACATGCAAAGTTTTAGCACAGTACTTGGCAAATTGAAGGTAGTTAACAAATGTTTCTTCTCTTTCCCTTCCCTTCCCCAAATATAAAGTAATTTCAATCACTGGAGAGAATAGGAACAGCCTCCTGAAGCACATAGTACCTGAACTATGCTTTTAAAAAAAGGCTAGGAATTTTCTAAGACAGAAACTAGTAGAGAATGCATTTAAAAAATGCAGGTGTACTTGTATAAAGGCATGGACGTTGGAGATGGAATCTTGACATAAGTGTCTTTAAAGAATGTGTCTGTGTGTGTGTATGTGTGTTTGTGTATGTGTGGTACATATACATATAATGTATATAAAAATTCATCTATAAGAACATCAGTAATATCAAGAGAATCAATGGGGAAAAAATGGGAAGCAAGGGAGCCTAAGAGTACTACATCTCAAACTGTTCAAATCTCTAAACTTCAAAATTATTTGCTACTTGGTAAGAAATAGAGAAGCTGATCAGTGGAACAGATTAGATACACATTATACAGAAGCAAATGAGCAAGTAATCTTATGTTTAATAAATATAAAAATTTCTGCTACTGAGGCAAAACCTCACTGATAAAAACTGTTGAGAAAAGGGGAAAGTACTAAAACAGAAACTAGGCATAGAACAATAACTCACACCATATACCAAGATAAGTTCATAACAGGGACATGATTTAGACATAAAAGATAGGATCATAGGTAAATTAGTGGAGCACGGAAGAAATTACTCATCAGATCTATGAATCTGGAAAGAGTTCATAACCAAAAAAAGAAACCAGAGGTTCACAAGAAGTAAAATGAATATTTTGATTATATATTTTAAGTACCCAATTTATCAATGGAACTAAAATTAGAAGGAAAGTAGGAAACGGGGAAAAACCTTTGCAACGAGTTTCTCTGATAAATGTATCATTTCTAAAATATACAAGGAAGTGAGTCAAATATACAAGAGTAAGAAGCATTGCCTAACTGATAAATGATTAAAGGACATGAATGAAGAAGAAATCAAATCTGTCAATAGTCATAGGAGAAAAACGCATAAGACAACCATACACCTGAACTCCAAGACAAAAACACCTCTATTATGATGTAACATATGTAAACATCATCAGCCTAAGGGATAAGAGTTCAGTTAAACTTCTGGGAGCATTGGTTCTAAAATGGATCCTGTTCATTAAACAAATAGCCAGAGGGGTGAATACTATAAAAAAGATTTATGGAAGAATCTCTGTCTTACAAACCTGCTGAATCAGATGATCACAGAAACCAAAATGAACAAAAAAACTAAAGATTTCATTGGAAACCACCACATTGGCAAATAGAGTTGGTTTTCAGAGGCATCCCTGGGTATTGGATATTTACCTGTGATGAGGTTTAGGTTCTGGGAACTCCCTTGAATCTTCCCACTTGATGAAGTATTTGCCTAAGGACATAAGTCTTTCATTGTCCTAGCTCAAATCTCAGTTACTGTTAACCTAGCCTAGCTCTCCATTATCCTGCTACTTCCCACCTTAGAGTCTATCAAAGTATCTATACCCAAATCTGTCACCCTTAAACTATCCAGCCCTCCACCATCTGTCATCCCCAGGGAGCCTTCAGCTAATTCCCATCATCAATCCCATTCCTGGAGTCTGACTTCAGTCGTCAAGATCCTCCTTAGACTCCTCTTCAAGACTCTACTCCCTCCTCTAGACCACCTTTAGATACCTCCCACAATCTTTCTGTATATAAATAAGATCCATCTTGCCTCCTTGAAGGTGCTGAGATTCAAATTATAGGAATTTCAATTTGACCTGCTTGTCAACACAAGTATCACAAATACTTAGACTCTTCAAAAGTCTGCTCATTATGGAGAATTTTTGATAAACTTTGCTTTTCTTTAATTGAGAGGAGGCTTAAATTCATTCAGCAGGACCAGATGTGTTGGTATTTTGGGGTCTCCAGAGACCCTAAGCCCCCAAACCTCAACAACTGGAGCTAAGACTGTATAAGGATATGTGTTCAATGCAAAACTGATGAAAAAGAAACCCATAAAGTGAGAGTATATAATGTCTAAAGAGGCAAAGATTCCGACTGTTCAGGACATGAGAAACAATCTTCTGCATTTTTGGGGGGGCTAAAAGATTAAAGTTTATTTCCTTGTTCAAATTTTTACCATTGTGAAGTAATGATATGAAATTGTAATTCAGCATTTGGGACAGAATAATAGATGAGCCTATGTGGTATAATAGGCAAGGTTCTGTTTGCTGTTTATTGTACTGAACAATCTGAGTACAAATCATCTAAAAAAAGCTAGTTATAAAGTTTTTACAAGCATAGTATAAAATGGTGTCTGATATTTTTTCACTTTAGTCTTAGAAAAATAATTGTTTATGAGACAGAGTTTTATTATTCAAACTTTTCTGCAAATTCCAGCTTACTCCTTACTGTAAAATTTATACACATTTTGTGAGAAAATTCAAGAGATTCATAATATTTGTAGCTTCCTGATTTTCCATGACATTGTATGTCTGTATATTTTTTGGAAATACCCTACAAAGCTGCAATTCATAGTAATTTCCTTAGTATCATAACTTTCAGGCTTAACATTATGTAATGTATGTTTATATCCATCTATATGTACATGTATATATGTGTAACTTCTATATATGGATGTATATGCATATGTATGTGTGTTTGTTTTGTATGTGATATGTGTGTATGTGTATGAATATATTAAAGTAGAAGACTCTAGTATGGCAAATTTAATCATTGTATAAAAACCTTGGTCAATTACATTGAGTTTCTTTCAAAAGAGTAGTCACTATTCAATTCCTTGATTCTTAGTGCTGAAAATCACTTTAGAGATATTCTCACCCTACCATTTTATTTTACAGAAAAAGAAACTGAGACCCAGAAAGCAGAAATGACTTGTAGAAGGCCATAGAGAAAGTAATTAGCAGAGCTGGGATCTGAATCCAAGTTTCATGACTCCTGGTGCAATGTTCTACCACTGAATTGCTTTGGCCATCAAGGGTTTGATTTATCTTCCCATATCTGATGAATGTGAATGTTAGCACATAACTCCCCAATTTTGAGAACCTAATTTAAGAAAAAATAAACTAATTGAATGTTTGTAGAATTCTACTAAATGACTTATTTTCTGTTGTTACTAATCTGCTAAGTAAAAGTATTACACTGTAAATTTGGAGTCTCCTAACACCAAGATTAGGCATAAAGTAGGAGGGTTCTGAAGTTGCTACTCTCTATCTTCTATGTTAAAACTCATTTTAGTACTATTTTAAGTCTACCTGACTTTGGAAAAAAATGGATATACATTTTTTTTTTTGCTTTTTGGAGGGCAGTTGGGGTTAAGTGACTTGCCCAAGGTCACATGGCTAGTTTTTGAGTTAAGTGTCTGAGGCCGGATTTGAACTCAGGTACTCCTGACTCCAGGGCCGGTGCTCTACTCACTGTGCCACCTAGCCGCCCCCTCACTGTGCCACCTAGCCACCCCTAATATACATTTTTTAAATAAAAAAAAGAACAAGTATTCATTTTAAGAGAGAATATATTGAAGGGGAAAAAAACTTCTCTAAAAATAAATCGTCAGAAAAATAAAAGTGAATTGTCTGTAATTTTCAAGTAACAAATAGACTTATAAATCAGGTTTCACAGCTAACTTCAATTCTTTGGTGTTTTGTGATTTTTTTTTCATTTTCTGGTTTTATATGTTCAATATTTTGGAAGAAGATTGTGGAAGAAGAAGATTTAAAGCCCTTATTTTTATTTATTTACTTATTCATTCATTCATTCATCCATTTGTTTGTTTGTTTATTTATTTATTCTTTTGTGGGAGACCAAATAATATTAAGAATAGCATGATCTATTTTTATTTTTTAAATTATTATTATTTCTTTTTTTGCTTTTTGGAGGGCAATTGGGGTTATGTGACTTGTCTAAAGTCACACAGCTAGTAAATGTGTCAAGTTTCTGAGGCTGGATTTGAACTCTGGTCCTCCCGACTCCAGGGCCAGTGCTCTATTCACTGTGCCACCTAGCCACCCTTGGATCTTTTTTTAGAAGAATAATTATATCTTCATCTGTTGATCCTCCATCACTCCCATCTCAACAGAATTTCAAAATTGCTTATAGCTGGTGTCTAAAAAGCCTTAGTTCAGTTTCAAACTATTACATTTTAAAACTGCATGAAGACTTTTGTGACAACTTGTATATTTTTATTTTCTTATGTTATAAAAGTCTAGGACTAGTTATTATATTGTGTATAAATATTTCAACATTTGATCTTTCCTTTTTTCAGCTCTGGTAACATTTATTGATGGCATCATAGATTTTGGCACTTAGTAAGATAATAATTGACTAAGTTATTTCAAAAATTTATTTGAATGGTTATTTCAAATACTTGTTGTCCACCTAAGCAAAGAATATACTCCTACAGAGAAGGGTGGGTTTTTGTTTGTTTGTTTGTGTGTTTTGCTTTTTGGAGGGCATGGCAATTGGGGTTAAGTGACTTGTCCAAGGTCATACAGCTACTAAGTGTTAAGTATCTGAGGCTGGATTGGAACTCAAATCCTTCTGACTCCAGGGCCAGTGCTCTATTCACTGGGCCACCTAGTCACCCCTAAGGGTGTGTTTTCCTCTTGAATGATTTATAGTTTATAGGACTAGACTAGGCCAGTTAAGTGTCAATAAATATAACTTTGATAGAATGGAATATGATGAGATTGGCTGGGATGGGATGAGATGAGATGGGGTAGAATGAGATGGATTTGGATGAGATTGGACGAGGGCTACTTTGGCCGGGTAGTTAAGTAACCTATGTTATTTGTGCTTTTACACTGGCAGAGGAAGCAATAGTTTTTGTTTGTTTTTAACTTCTGAAATGATTCTTGAAAGCTATAATGACAAGCACAGTAGGATTTTTTCCTGTTTTTTCTGGGTTGTTTTTTAGTCAATCATGTGCCTCTGAGTCTTGCCTTTAATTGAATCAGGAGTCTTTGATTGGAAATAATATATACTGTATTAATTGGAGGCAGAGGACAGAGTAGAGTGATGAGCAGAGTTGAGAGAGAGACACGTGTGTGAGCTGGCTAGGGAAACTTGCTTATGGAGAGGCCTAACAGAAAGAATGTTTGTGGTATCTACTCTTTGTCTGTTGATCCGTGCTGATTTCTCTGACAAAAGAAATAAGTCCTGTCTATTTGTCTTTATGAACAAATTGAGCTGAAGAGCAGAGATCCACCCACAGGAGTGATTTTAGATGATGGTGCTGCTAATATGCGTAAACATTGTTTTAGCCCTGTTAGGTTTTGTTTTCCTAGAAACAAAAGCTGAGGACAGAAAACCTTGAGCCTGCTGCTGGGCAGGTACTTGGAGTAGAGCAGTCCCAGTGGGCTGAGATATGGAACAGGAGCAGAGAGCTGCTTACATGTGAGTCCAGGCAAGAGTCAGGAGCCATCAGTACACAGAAGAAGAGCCAAGGGGTTTGGAAGTCAGTCTCCAGTCAAGGTGACAGAAGACTTTACTTGATTGAGGAGATTGTGATTTCCTGTGACCAGATTCTTACAAAGAGCAATAATCTAAAAGACAAGAATCCTGATTTCTGTTGTAGACACTACTCATTAAGTAGCCAGGTACCTTTGGGCAAGTCACTTAATATTTTCTGCTACCCCTTAAAGATGTGTTGTACTAGGGGAGACCCTAGCCTGGGACCCCTGATTCTGGGACTGTGATGATATATACTGCAAAATGTATTGTGCTAGGGAAGACCCTAGTCTGGGACCCGCTAATTGTGTAAATAAGTATTTTGGGGAATGTTACTGAATATGATGATATATCTATGCATGATATGATATACTGAGTGATTATATATTTTATATATATTTGTATATATATATATACACGTAGTATATGTATATATAGCACATGTATGTATATATGTATATATATGCATGTAGTATATGTATATATAGCACATGTGTATACACATATATACATATACGTGTATGTGTGCACGCGCGTGTATGTGTGTGTGTGTGTGTGTGTTTTCTTGTTACGTTTTCCTTAAGGATGTTGCTATGAATGTTACGGTTTTTTAAACAATGTTTAGTTTACTGCTCAATAGAGAGTTCATTATACTTTGCGTTTAGACTCTTGAAATTATCCACAGCAGCAGTCCTTAGGCGTGCTGCTATGATTGGCATTACAGAAATCTAAAATTGAGGATATTTGTCCTGAATGCTTGGTTTTCTTCCTTTCCCTTTTCATAATTTTTGGAGATTACACAAGTAAATTTTGTTTTGTTTTGTTTTTTTGAGGGAAAATGTAGGGCAATTGCAGTTAAATGACTTGTACAAGTTCACATAGCTAGGAAGTGTTAAGTGTCTCAGGCCGGATTTGAACTCAAGTCCTTCTGATCATAGGGCCAGTGCTCTATTCACTGCACCACCTAGCCACCACACAAATAAATGACCACAGAAATTAACAATCTTAATTTTGATGGAACACATGCCATTTTCAAATCATCTGGAATGTGTATAAAAATGTTATTTTCTAAACTCTATCATACATTTTATTACTTAAATATCCTTGAGAAGCTAAGGTTTATTTATTTATTTTGGATCATTTTGCCTATTGGTAAATGGAATTACAAAAAAGTTAAAGAATTACCCATCATTAAGTTGAATCAGTAGTAGTTGAGAATAAAGCTTAATACCCTAATTTATAGTTTTAACACTAAACTTTTCCTTGTCTTTTTTTTCTCTCTCTCAGTGAGCATAACAATACCTAAGTCATCTTTCTGCATCTCTATACATGACTCCCAAATATTCATCTCCACTTACAACTTCTTACCATAATGCCAACCCTCATTTTCAGCTCCCTACTAAACAGATCTACATTTATATTGGCAATACTTCAAAATAAACATCTTGAAAGAGAATTCATTATAATATCCACCAAACCTTGTCCTCCTCTTTTCTCTTCCTACTTCTCCTCCTCCTCCCCCAAGCCCTTCTCTTCCTTCTCCTCTTCTTCCTCCTCTTCCTTCTCCCTCTTTCTCCTTCTCTTTCTTCCTTATTGTCTTTGACCTCTCTCTGTTTCTGTTTCTTTCTTTCCCTCAATCTCTCTCAAAATTATTTTCAATTTTAATATCTTTTAACCTAATATTCCTACATCAATTCCCATTTCTTTAATTTTTGCTCCAAATAATCTCTCTACTATAACCATGATCACATCTTTTTTTCACTAAACCAAAACCAAAGGAAAAAAAATACTGTCTCCAAATACCAGTTAAATAGCTGCTAATCCTGATATCTCCAATTCAAATGTTCATTTTTGTGCTTGCTTTCTGGTAGAGCCTTCGGAGCTTATTTTGTTCTGATCAGCCATACTTGGATACACTGGTACCTTGATCCCAGTGTAGTGATGACATTTTTGACCTCTAAGTAAGAAGGACAACAATCATCATCACCATCGTCATCATCATCATCATCATCATCATCATCATCATCATCATCATCATCATCATCATCAATGCTAGCACTAAAAACCTACCACAATCTAGTTTTTATCTGATTCTCCTGCTTCTGCTCATATTACTCCCTTTCATTTATTCTCATGTTCAAAACAGTTAAACTACACCTTCTCTCATTCCATTTCTTTAATACCATCCTACTATAAGGTTAATAGGATGGGAAGATCCTTCCTGCCAATTAATAGGCTTATGTGACCTGCTTTGAGCTCAGGCCCAGTTGACTGCTGTGATGGAGCCTGAGTCACACAAATCTTGAGTCATAAGGAGCCCATGGTGGGGGGAGATTACTGAATGGACAGAGCAGGAAGTGTGGAACAGGAAGACAGTGTGACAGAGCTGGGAGAGAGTGAGGCAGAGCTGAGGCAGAGCAGTTAGTGTGAATGAGAGAGGTAGGAATTTTGCATACAGAAACTTGTTTGTGAGTTTGTGGAACTGAAGGCTTGGTGATGTTGGTGCTTCTTGGATTGGTGATGTGTATAAACTTTTTTGTTGTCATTGTGAAATGGGACTTTTAGTATCTAAATAAATATTTTGATTTTGCCTTTGAGGAACAGAGTTATTTATATTTTGAGAATTTACCCTGGAAATACACATGTATATTCATAGTGGCTGCTTTGGGTATCATATTGGGAAGATATCCCCATACCTAGAAATGAAATGAACATTTTCCATATGTTAAAACCTCTTATTTTTTTCACAGGCCAACTCAGATGATACCTCCTCAGTGATGCTTCCTAGCAAAATCAATTTTTCCTTGTCATTTTTCCCTCTAAAACTCTGTTGCTCTACTTTTTACTTAGCCTCACTCTCTCTTATATCATAGTCATTTTTTTATACTTGGCCTTGTATTCATTACTATTTCTTTGAGCTAATGTGTTTTTATCTTGCTTATTAAATGTTTGTCCAAACAAATCTCAAGAATCAATTTACTTCAACATGGAATTCTCTGTCATAAGCATATATTCCTGTTGTGTGCATTATAAGCATCTACTACAGAGAACGTTCAAATTATCTGCCCCAAAATGGGTCTTGAATAGTTTTTCATGGTATATCTGCTGACAGATATAAAAGTTGTCTAACATCCTCCAACTGTCAGTGAATTACCAGAGGTGTCTGAGGCAATGTTCCAATTTTTAAGCTGGTGTTGCTATTTATTTACTCATGCTTTGTTATAGTCTCTGGGAGTCTTATGAGTAAAATAGGTTATTAAGGAAAAGCTAGTTTTGATGGGAAAAGAGTAGACTTTAGCATACAACTTTCTATGTGCTTGCTCAATAGACCTTTAGGAAAAAGACTATATGGTGCTACTTTAGTGACCCTGTCAGACAAAAGAATTGAACACATCAATTTGACAATATAAACACTTATATAGGATAACTCACTGGCCCTATTGGATGATCCTAGGTGGACATTATTCTGTTGATAAAATCCACTTTCTGCTTTATAGTCCTTCCGTATAGAAATCCTCCAGATAATTCAGCTCCTGTCTTGAGAAGTACTTATGCAGAATTCTGGGGAGAATGGTTGTGTTGTTATTATTATGAAAGAAAATACAATAAAGAAATAGTTTTCATTCTGATCCAATGCAGAATTTATATATGGTTTCATAGAGGCCAAAACAGAGGGAAAATAGATTCTATCTAATATCTACTGCATTTGGGTTTGTTAGCCATATTTATGCATTGTTGGGCCCATTAGGTAGTCTAATGAAGACCATTCACTGCTTCTCTGAAGAAAGATTTTGAGTATATAATATACAAAGTACTGTTAAGAAAATGAATGATACAAAATATAGTTACCAAAATATCTTAAAAGTTAAAGCTTCGCTTCCTTTTGTTTCCAAAGTTAAAAAAAATTGTTATAAATCCTCTAAAATATTTTAAGTGTTTCTTTTTTTTATTAGAAGGACATACAACAGAATAACTACTAGTATAGCTTTTAAAACGTTGTACTTTTCCTACTCAAAAAAGATAGTGATGGCGGTACAGAAGCAGCAGCATCCCACAGCTCCCATGCAGCCACCCTAAACACCCATAAAATATGATTCCTCACAAATTCTAGGACTCTCAAACTCAAAAAATACAGAAAACACATCTCTCACAGAAGGCAGCTCAGCAGCAGGGGATCATCACGGCAGGACGGGAGGCAG